>OY744606.1:38308505-38686005 GCA_963556255.1 Allolobophora icterica | reverse complement strand
CGGTGTAGGAGGCAGGGTGAACTCTAGGCACATTTTGTACTCTAGAGTTCATGATACCTGTAGGCACTGTGGACTCTAGAGTACAGCATCCCAAACACGAGAGTAGGAGGCAGGATGGATTCTAACAGAATTCCATACTCTAGAGCAGAGGTGGGCAAACTACGGCCCGCGGGCCGGATCCGGCCCGCCAACACTTTTTATCCGGCCCCACAATTCTGCAGAAAATTTAAAAAATTCAAACCGTAAGAAGTTTTCTTCGTTTTAATCAAGTGGTGCTGCTCTCTTGCTTACTATTCCGGTCTCGACTTTAATAATAACTTTATGCATTAACTCTGCCGATCTGTCCCACTTCCCTGCAGAGGTTTTGCACATGATCTGTATATACGCAGAAGTGAAATTCATTCAAGTAGGCCTAATTTGCCGCCTAAAGCTAATGTTGCTTTCAAAGCAGATGAAAGAACAAAAAACTACGGGAACTTTCCTACCCTGCAGTTGCAAACTGCAGGGTAGGAAACGATTTGTGGATTTTAAATCAATTGAGACTGAATTTGCTGTGCTTATTATACCGTTCACATTTGACATTGACAATTAGCTCATAATATTAGGCCTATACGGAACTTCAGCTGGAATTTACCGACCCGCAACGTGACATTGTTCTCAAAAAACAGCTCAAAGGTCAGACCTGATAACATTCTTTTCTTCGCTCAGGAAGGAAAAATTCTCAAATCTACAAACTTTTGCTTTAAAAATGTTTGTGTTATTCGCATCCACTTATGGCCTATAGGCTTCATCTGTCAACATTAATCTTCAACTATGAAAATAAACAAATCCAAGTACAGTTCTCAGTTAAGTGATCTAAACTTGAACTGAAACTATGAATTGCAAAAAAGAGCAATCACTCCGGATTATGGGAAACTTGTTAATTAAATGCATGCATGTTGACAGTCGCATACATCTCATTAGTAACAGCCAAAGTGTATTTAATATATTATAAATACGTAAACTTCTTTTCATGTTAGTCGTTATTAAAAGTAAAAAATTTGTTATCCGGCCCTCCGAACTTTTTTGGCGTTTAATGTGGCCCCATGTGCAAAAAGTTTGCCCACCCCTGCTCTAGAGTCCGATAGGTATGATGTACTCAGATTCTACAGTAGCCTATACGTTGTGCGGCTTGCAGTGATGGGCACTAAACTATTTCTTTTAAGTTAAACTAAAACTATTTTCCAACTAAAAAAATATAGTTTAACTAAAGTTGGCAACTAATTTTGGAAAGTAGTTAACTAAACTAAAAAAAAGTAGTTAAACTTTTTCCAACTTTTTTCTAACTTTTTATGACAGACATTTTCACAATAACAGAAGTTAATAATGCAGAGCGTCAATGACAACTTCACCTTCAAACTATGCAATGTGTACTCTTCTAGCATACAGTTACAGGAATACTGTAAGTAGTGTATGAATTTCAAAACACAAGCTGTTAATGCTAAAACCATGCAGTGTTAATCAATAAGTTTCGCGTTGAGTTGTTGACAGTGTTCAATGTTCATTGCAGAAAATAGTTGCGTATTGCTGATTTTTTTAGTTAAACTTTTTAGTTAGCAACTAAATTTTTTAGTTAAACTATGGTTTTAACTAAACTATTTTTATTTAGTTAAACTCCATCCTTAACTAAAAATTTTTAGTTAAACTAAAAGTTAGCAACTTTTTAGTTAACTATTGCCCATCACTGGCGGCTTGTGCCTAAAGTATACCGTACACGTTACCTGCCGCGGTCATAGGTATTTCAGAACTCTAGTCTCTAGAATGCATGCTGTCGCCAGTTAGCGAGTATTTTAGAGTATACAATGTGCCTGGGCATGATGTATACGACAGTACATTGTGCATATAGAGTACACCTTAGAGTACATTGTGCCTAGGTATGAGGTGCTCTACGGTACGTTGTGCCTATAGAGTACACCTCATACCTGCCGCAGTGCTAGGCATTTCGTACTCTAAGACGGTATACGGTACTATACCGCCAGATAGCGCGTACTTTAGAGCAGCGGTATGCCCACAGCGAAGGGTGACTTTAGGACTGAATGACACTAACACGTCTTAAGTTTACACCTGAATGACGTTAAGAAGTCTTTAGTCTATACCTTTACGACACTAACAACCTGACACTATCAACAAAAACTGGGCAATTAAGGTTTATCAATTAAATATAGAAATAGGCTAATTGTACATAGGAGGATTTTGTCCAGGGGGATTATGTCCTACCCAAAATGGGGAGAAAGAGGATTTTGTCCGGGGAATTATGTCCTACAATCAGGGACGTCATTTCAGCTTTTTCAGGGGGGCAAGGACGTCAAAAAAGAGGTAAAAAAAATTTTTCGCGCGAAGAAATTTTACAGGTTTTGGGTGTTTCTTCAAAATTTTCAGGGGGAAAACTGCATAATGTGCCCCTCCCCTTGTCAAAGACGTGTGGTCTTGTGAAAAAACCTATGCAGACTCTAGTTTTGTTAATAGTAGGCCCTATATAATAATTCCATAAATTTGAGTATCATTTTTTTTCTTTTTTACCCCTTTCTTCTTCCTCCTTTTCTTGTTCCAGCTTTAAAAAAAATTTCAAAAATCAGGGGGAAAATGCCCCCTTGCCCCCCCCCAAATGACGTCCCTGCCTACAATCATTGGTTTTAAATGGCGAATGACGAAAAACTGAAATCGCTTATACAAGAGCTTTTCCGCCAAAAGCTGAGAATCATTTGTTATATTAAAACATTCCTCCTAGCCTACATGAGTTTGTCGATGAGCTGTTGCCTTTTCTTGTGCAGCTCTTCAATTCACCGTCGGCCGAAGGAATTTTCTAACAGATAAAAGAGTGCAATTATAATATCTTTACTGAAGAAGCGGGGACTAGATCTAAACAATATACCAACTACTGACCAACCTCGAACCTTACTTTTCTATCAGAAGTCATCGAGAAGGTTGTGGTTTGGATGGTAAACGGACAGTTACCCCCCTGGACAGTTTCCCCCCCGGACATATTCCCCCGGACAGTTACCCCCCCCCGGACACTTTCCCCCCTCTACTAGGACATTTCCCCCCTCAATGCAACATACAAAAAACTCTCTGTTTTAGTGATCAAAACATACATACATACATACATACGCGCATATATGCATACATACTTACATACATACATACATACATACATACATGTATACATACATATATACATACTTACATACATGCATACATACTTACATACATACATACGTACATAAATCCACAGAGGGGGGAATTTGTCCGGGGGGAAAATGACCTACCTAGATTCGGGGGGGAAAGTGTCCGGGGGGTAACTGTCCGGGGGAATATGTCCGGGGGGAAACTGTCCAGGGGGGTAACTGTCCGGCATTCGGTTTGGATGGCATGCTACCTAGAAGCAATTGGCCTTATGCCGAGGGTATACAGTCGTGCTTCAAGAAGAGAAATTCTGCAAATATAGTTCTGCAAACTGATCTCGAACATCTGTGACTTCAGTGATCATGGAAGTGGGGGATTATGACTGTACGGTAAACGGTCAGTTACCCCCCTGGACAGTTTCCCCCCGGACATATTCCCCCCCGGACAGTTACCCCCCCCGGACACTTTCCCCCCTCTACTAGGACATTTCCCCCCCTCAATGCAACATACAAAAAACTCTATGTTTTAGTGATCAAAACATACATACATACATACATACATACGTGCATATATGCATACATACTTACATACATACTTACATACATGCATACATACATACGTATATACATGCATACTTACATACATACATACATGCATACATACTTACATACATACATACATACACACATGCATACATACATACATATATACATACATACTTACATACATACATGCATGCATACATACTTACATGCATACTTACATACATGTATACATACTTACATATATACTTACATACATGCATGCATACATGCATACATACATGCATACATACATACTTACATACATACATGCATGCATACATACTTACATGCATACTTACATACATGTATACATACTTACATATATACTTACATACATGCATGCATACATGCATGGTAAACGGACACTTACCCCCCTGGACAGTTTCCCCCCGGACATATTCCCCCCCGGACAGTTACCCCCCCGGACAATTTCCCCCCATACTAGGATATTTCCCCCCTCAGTGCAACATACACAAAGCTTTCTGTTTTAATGATCAAAACATACATACATACGTATATACATAAATGTATACATACATGCATGCATACATACATACATGCAAACATAGTTACATACACACGTACATACATACATACATACATGTATACATGCATGCATACATATATACATACATGCATGCATACATGTATACATACATGCATACATACATACATAGATGCATATGGCACATGCATGCATGCATGCATACATACATACATTCATACATATGTGTATGTATGTATGTATGTATGTATGTATGTATACATACATGCATGCATACAAGCATGCATACATGCATACATACATGCATGCACGCATACATACATTCATGCATGCATACATAGATACAAAGTCATACATACATACATACATACATACATACATACATACATACATACATACATACATACATACATACATACATACATACATACATACATACATACATAAATCCACAGAGGGGGGAATTTGTCCGGGGGGAAAATGACCTACTGAAATTCGGGGGGGAAAGTGTCCGGGGGGTTAACTGTCCGGGGGGGAATATGTCCGGGGGGAACTGTCCAGGGGGGTAACTGTCCGGCATTCTACATGCATACATACATGCATACATACATACTTACATACATACTTACATACATGCATACATACTTACATACATACTTACATACATACATACATACATACATACATACGTACATAAATCCACAGAGGGGGAATTTGTCCGGGGGGAAAATGACCTACCTAGATTCGGGGGGAAAGTGTCCGGGGGGGTAACTGTCCGGGGAGTTTCGTATTACCGAGATTTTTTGTATCAGGGCGCGATGCTTAATGAATATATCAGAAGTCCATGAAGTTATGTGATAATGTGAGCGGACTAATAGGGTGTCTTGAAGATTCAGAAGTCAGAACTCGTTTCCCCAATTATTTCTGCATCGTATAAACTACCACGCTTCCCAAAGAATTTACAGGTTACAACATTGTCGCGGAATCTCCATTCATCCTTAATTAAAACCCAATAGAATCTTGTTCTATATATACAATCCTCCGTTTGTTGCGAAAATACATAGGCTATAAAGAAGTTATATATTATATGTATATGTGTGTATATATTATATATAGGCCTATTTGTGTCTGTGTGCTATAGACTATGCATGTATACGACCGTATAGGCCTTAGGCCTATACCTCGAAAGCCTCAAATTCAAGATGAATAACTTCATTTAAGACTCACTCCAGGCGTCATCGCAATTCGATCCCCTCTTTATCTGCATTCTAAACAACAAACTCAATTTGAGAGCATTATACTCTATTGAGTGAATACGCTGCAGAATGGTCAATATTAACATATTATACAACTCGGACCCCAAACGGTCGTGTCATTGTATCTATGACATCTTCAGATCCCTGACTGACATCACCCTCCAAGGGCGACGCGAACAAACAAGTCTAGCATTTCAAAGAGAATTCTTGCCCAAACGCCAGAAACTGGAATGAATTCGTACTCCCCCAGGCAGCAACACGGAACTCGCCCCCAGTCACCTCGTGTACATTGGGCTGTACAGCCACTACCACAATGCCATAGCTAATTTCGGGTAGGCCTAATTGCAAGCGCATATACGTACACCGGTGGCGACAGGTTATAAATGGTTCGGGTTCGTATATTCATTCATGCAGAGTATTTATATAGGATATGATATTGTGGTCGATTCAAGTTTCAAACTACAAATGGTATGTATACGACATGATGCGTTGTAGAATGACGTAATGCAAAGGCGCCGTTTGTGTGAGTGCACGGTCAAGCGTGTTGTGGCTAGAGGCTATAGTGAATATCTGCGTCCCAACTGCATGCATAGGCTATTATAGACCAAAGCATGTTTACTTACGAGCTCACTGGCAGTTGAATACTATAGTAGCGTATGCAGTTTATATTCAAATCCAGGGTATGGAGGATCTCTGAGCGAGATTATAAACTTGTATACTCCATCCGATCGCAATTCATGTCTTTATGAATCTTGCGTAACTGTCACATTCCGGACGATTCGTGAAGTGGAAGGCAACTTCAGAAGAATTGACGAATGCCTGGGTTTGATTATACAAGCCATAGCCAAGAATCCGTCTCTCATTTCCGCAGCACAGGTATACTGAACTTTTCATTATAAACGAAAATTCTCGTCGCTTAATGCATGCTTTAATTTACGTGCGAAAAGGCATAAAATCTGCTGTGGCATGCATAGAGCATGCAGCCATGTATATTGATTCATTCCTCTTGTATACAGAAACCTTCTAAACATGCACTTAGGCCCCGGAATATTGTCATTGCCTCACCATATCTTCAACATTATGATGTTGCAGTCAAGCCCGCCGAGAGGGGGGTGCAAGGGGGCAAATGCCCAGGGGCCCGGCGACTTTTTAGGGGCCCGGGCCGGGCCCGCAATCAACTTATGAAAAATATTATAATCAGTTATACAAAGTTTATGATATAGGCCCCTATGCCTTTTAAAATATATTATCTGACGCTTAACTATACAATCAGTTTAAGCTTCAAGCATCTGAATAAAATCATAGTTGTATATATAAATATAATATTGTAGGTCGTACACGCACTTTAATTATTTGAATTTGTGTTTTTTTTCGTACGACCGTCACCTTGTCACCTTGTGCTGTCAACTCCTGGAGCTCTAGCGATCGTCATGATAAACATTCTCCATTGCTTCCAATTCGAAGTCAGGTCCCTTAGTTCTTTCAGATTCATGCCAGTTACATTGTGAATCTCATCCATCCATTTCTTCCTTGGTCGACCCCGTCTTTTTTCCCTCACCACAAGCCACGACCGTAACGTTATTATATTTATAATTATAAAGCCTAAAGATAGTTTAGAGGCCCCTAACGGCTTTGCCTAAAGGCCCATGACTGTTCCGCCTAGGGGCCCGCGACTGCTCTGCCTAGGGGCCCGTGACTGCTCTGCCTAGGGGCCCGGAATTTCTGTCGGCGGCCCTGGTTGCAGTTGGGGTGCAAATGCGGTTTTATCGAAGACTGTATGATATACTCAGTTATACTGCAATGCAATGTTACCAGTCATTTATAGGCCTAATGCTCCACTCAGACCAGAGACGACATATATAGCCTAAGCTTAAAGTGCATGTATCACCACTGTTCACCAGGGTGAGAATTGTCAGAGGGTTGGGGGTTCAACCCCTAGTCTTGCTTAGGCCCCCACAGTTATGACTTCATTGCACACTTCCGGGGCGTTTTCAACCCCCTCAGTTGTGCCAGTGTGATTATATTGTGCATGTAGTTTAGCAGTTTCTATTGCAATTCCCTTTGTGGGTTACTAATAAAGTAATGCTCTGGTTTATTGTGAGATTTGTGACCTTGTGAATTGTATACTAATAAATTTGGTGATGTCATCACTTTAAAGAGTCTAAGCTTTCTATTGCATTTTGAATTTTCTCAGTTTGCAAAATACGGATAAAATATTCAACTCCACATTGATCAAATTCATTTAACTCTAGCCCCAGTCTTTTTTCTACAATTCTCAATTTCTCACACTATATATCACACTACGACTGCCTTTCATTCAGGCATCGCTGGTTGCGTCACGTCGTCCCTCACTCTATAGCACTCATGCTGGCATGCATCCAAGCTAGTTGTGTGGGTATAGTGTCGTCGTGAAGCGTTGACTGCGCTGAGATCAACCCTCGGCGCCTTCTGTGAAACTGACTCTTCGACCTCAGAGCATCCATACAACGTGCAATTGGAGAAGGGGTTTTGCCCCATTGGTCGACGTTTCATCACCAGTAATTAAAAGTTTCCTTAACCAAACCGGTTATCTTACCCAATTTAATTTACTTGATTTTGCAGCAGATTTGATTTTTACTTGATTTTGCAGATATCTTACTGTTCTTACACTATAAGTAACTGTTCCTTCTCATACCTTATCCCAATTTACAAAGACCTACGACACCCTACCAGCGTGTTTTGCCTGCTGTGCAGAACGTACGAGCACCATGGGAGTTCAACAGGTGCGTTATGGTTGAATGAATCTACATGTAACAGCCATGGCACTTGACTTACAGATATATGCCTATTCCTATAGGACTAGTAGGCTAGGCTATATATATGGACGAACTTGAGCATCATCTTCGAATTGTATATCCGAGTACCTTATGTAAACCAGGAATGTATTTCCTCCCCACCCAAGGTCATTCATAACTATTTCGAGCTTCGTGTGACTTATTCATGTTCCCTATAACCGATTTCTCCTTCTCGATTTTTCTATGGTGCTTCCGAATTCTTCCCTTCAAAATGTCTTTCTCAGTCGAATGTTTCTTTGCCATAAAATCGATTTTACCCCTCTTTACTCCCTGAATTTGTTTTCATTCATCACGTGTCATTCCTCCACCAGTTTAGCCGCTTAGGTGTCCTGATATAATGTAGGCCTACTTAAATATATCGCCTTTCAATTAGGCCTACCCTTCAAAGACGCTTCATGTTAGCCTAAATTAAGTTAGACTTTGATATTTAAGAATGACAAGTGTAACGGCAGGCGACTGCTTATCGAACATCAGGAAAAGTCTCCACTGGTAGGCCCCCGCACACACGTAGGGTTCTTAGAAGGCCTCATAGGAGTTTCGGAAACATACACATATATAACACGATCAAACAGATTCTCCTGCAGATCATTCAGAGGGTTGAAGACAGAAGACGTATTACCAGGGCCGTTTTATCCACTAGGCACAGTAGGCACTGTGCCTAGGGCCTACGAAACTTTCAGGGGCCTACGAAAGTCTTAAAATCCGAAAATCAGACCTTGAATGATTGACTTAGAAAATGGGAAAGGAAAATTGAAAATAACAGTAAATTCAAATTTAATAACTTTTTGTCCAAAGCAGTTTAAGTGAAGCTGTGCTGGCCTACATTATTTGAATTTTGCGGCTCATTGCTTCAGGAAAATCACATAAAACGTCTTCAAATGTCATTTCAGTTGAAAGTGTAGTGCAAGGGAAGATAGTTGTCCTTGTCCCATCGTTGACCAGTGTTTAATCTAGTCCCCCTCTTCTGAGGTGGGAAACAATTAAGGTTTGTCGGGGGGACCAACAAGGGCGACCTTTTGGGGGGGGGGGAAATTTTATTCAGTGTTTCAATTAAGATCCAACGACGTTTTTTGGGAATTTCATCTTACAAAAAAGTTGATGACCTTTTTTAGTAATTCATCTCACATTCCGGACTTATTTCGGAAACTAAAACTTTGAAGACCTTTTTTAGGAATTCATCTTCTGATATTACTCGTTTAGTAGTCTCTGGGGAGCACAACATCTATACGGGGGATCCCCAAAAAGGTGTTTACATTAAAATATTGCTGGACTCTGGGGAAACATAAATCCTGGGGGGAATTTCCCCCCGAAAGGTGTCTAGATTAAACACTGATCGTTGACCACTCATATTGCTTGCATTATCATATGGTTGTGACCTTCAATTTGTAATATCTATATCGTGAAGTTGGGGCCTACGAATGCAAGATCTCGAGTGCCTAGGGCCTACGACGACCTTAAAACGGCCCTGCGTATTACGAGTATACGCCTATAGCCATTTCGGTATTATCACAAACTAAGGCAACAGATCCGTTTCACTCCGACTCCTTGTGCTCGTGCTGGATCAAACCTGGACAAAAGTTCCTTTGATTCCACTTGTGATGTTGCATGCTTAACAGTGAAAAAGCCTGGCATAAAAGCAAATGGTTTGGTAGTAGCCTTAGTACCTGCAGGCCCTAATGGGCACTGGCGGATCCAGAAGTTGAGAACTCCGCCACTGCTCGTACTCTGGCAGTGCCAGTCCAAAACCTGGAAAAAGGAGGAGGGCGACGCTATAATCATCTTTGTTATGACACAGTGTCGTTAAACAGCAACTAACCAGAAGTTGAGAAGGAGGGGCAAATTTTACCGTGAGCGAGGTATTGAATGATGAAAACATGTTTTAGACATCGAGACGTTGGAACCGAATTAAGGCTATTTCGTGCCCCGAAATATTTTAGAATGCAGGTTTAGGGTCGAACGACAAAACGAGGAGAAACTGCATAATTAAGCCTAGGTGGAAAGGGTATAGATTCCCATGAGGCTGTTGTTCGACACTGAAAACATCTTTTTTAGACTTAATCTGTATAGGGCCTATGAGTGCCTCATGCACCAGTTCTGTTGCACAAGGGATCAATTGATGGTACACAAAACAGTAGGCCTACAGATTAATCAGGACTGGATTAGACCTATATCCAACCGAATAAATAGGCAGCTTCATGTATATATATATACATATATTATATATATATATACACACACACGTATATATAGGGACCCCACATCAACGAGAGACCCTATTGATGGCACCTGAAACATTTTGGACAGCCTATATTAGGCCTAGTTCCAGTTTTTGGAATTGACCTTTAATATGACTCAATGATAGGTTATGCCTTTATAAGAAGCAGGCTGGATAACTGCAGTTCGATCTTGGTTGGTCTGCCGCTTGGATTAATTGGCCGCCTCGACCGGGTTCTTCGGTCAGCTGCTCGGCTCACTGGACGCACCCCGAAATATGCCCGTATATCTGCATACATGTGTGATGTGCTACATTGGCTCTCTGTCCCGCAGCGTATCTGCTATAGGGTTGCTGCTGGTTTGGCGCCGTCGTTTAGGCTGTGCCCCGGCTTATCTGTGTGAGCTCTGCCGCCCGGTCTCTGATTCAGTTGGCCGGTGTGTTCTTCGGTCTTCTTCTGCGGGAGAACTTTTAGTGCCCCGGGCTCGATCCACAATTAGGCAACGCCGGGCTTTCTCTATTGCTGCCATGGATCCTCAATTTGGAATGGTCCTCCATCAGAGATTCGCCTACTCCCCAGGGGTAACACAAATGTCATCTGCTTTTTACAAGCTGCTCAAGTCTAATCTCTGTTGCCGCGGCTGGGCTGGGAGCGCTTCTGAGTAGGTTTCTTGAAGGTGCGCTATATTACTTGTAAATTTCCGAATGAATGAATGAATGAATGAATGAATGAATATAGGCCTACTAAAATTGCCCTTGTGCCCAGGGGCGCCAATAGTCCTTAGGGTCTAATCCTGGCCTGATATAAATTTCTTAAAAGCCAGTAAAAGCATTGGCAAACGAGTAGGCCGAAAGGCCATTATATTCACAAACAATTGAGAGTCTTTCAAGCTTTTCCTGGCAGTACGGTTGGCAGAAATAGTTTCCGAAACTAAACGATATTTATAGTTGCCCTCTTTCAGTCACCATATAAATGGAACCAGAGTTTAACGACATCTTGTGGCAAGAAGGGCCATTGACGTCGGCAAAAAATATTTTGGCGTAATACTAACTGTAGTCACGATATAAATGTTTGTTATATTAATTTACATTACATGCAATGTACGCTATACGAGTCTCGCGTTAACTCTGGCAGCGCTTAGTGTCATCGGGCGTAACCAATGGGCGGAGCCAGGCCACCGCCAACGCTAATTAGTCTAACCAGGAACGGGCCTTCGCTTGCTAACGCCACCACCATGGGTCTATGGATGAATAATTAAACACGTTGTTTCAACCCTGTAGGAACTGCGCATGTCTGCACTTGGCCGCCCTGGGCTTCCCTTGTCAGTCTGGAACAGGTTCATCTCGGATCTATTATTACTGACCGCCCTAGATATGTTTTACTTCGCAGACATGACATATTTTCCCATCCAATGAGCTACTCCGCTGGGCCGAAAATTCGCTTGTCAGTCTGCGATATACATAATATTTTCGTGGCTTTGTTGCCGCTACTTGCCTGTGATTGGTCGCCTTGGGGCAATTGTATGTATCTGTGTCGGCCCCGCCCAGAATAACATGGCGATATAAGCTTACGTCTGCCCGCGGAACGCGAATAAGACAGATTTTTGTTTGGATGTTGTGACCCTAGGTCTGGACGCGTTTTAAAAACGTTACAAGGAGGTAAATTTCACTTTTGTAGGTGCGGACAATAGATATTTCATTGAAATTAGCTGCGCAGTTTCTACAGGTAGAGCAAACCACCGAGAGCATGGTGTGTGTTTGGTTATGTGTGCTCTTGCGTTTGCTTTCGGCGTGACTGCTGTTCATGGAGTAGTAAATAAGTAGGTAGGTAGCGGCGCAAAATGGCACCATGTGAACGTTCCATAGCGTTCCACCACTGGGCTTAGACCTTTAACATTTAACAGAGTTAAACATAACAAACAAAGTTAAACATGAATTCTTATATAAACTGTAAGCCATATAATTCTATATGTGTGTATATTATGTGTACGATACATGTTTGTATAATATAAAATTTATTATGTCTGGGTGTGTTTGTATGTGTCTGTGTGTGTAAGGTAAAGGTAAGGTGCAGTTTGTTATTCTACAGAGGCATGTTCGTGAAGTAGACACAATTGGACAATCTTTCTTTATGGTTAGTTGGCTTGATAATGAATATTATTGTAAATTTAACAACACCATGGGATTTGAATTTCAACCATGGATTGTGAGATTAAAAGCAAGCTCCACCATTACTAACTTTATATATATATATACATATAAATATATATATATATATACATATATATACATATATATATTCCATCCAACTACAAACATACGTATAATAGGTGTATATATACATATATGTATGTATGCCTTATATAAAAAGATTGCATGTGTTGGAAAAACAATGGTTTTGAATTGTGAAAATTTTATAATGGATGTACAAGAGATGCTGAAAATAAGTGGAAAGAAGAAAAGTATAAGGAATAAAATATAAAGAACAGAGAAAGAAGATAGTGATGTAAAAGAATCGTTGTTGTGTATTGCATTCATGGTAAAAGAAGGGAAATGAATGAGTTGCTGTAGGTGGCAATAGAGGGGAACTATTGTGTCAGATTTCAGTTGTATTATCTTTTGTATTGTAAATGCAAACTAACTGCAGCTGTTTTTTGCAGTTGCCTCATCATTCTCTGCGTCTTTGGTCATTAAATTATAGTTAATATGCTTCTCATTAGTCTTAAGAAATCTGGTAGATCTAGTTCCATTGGACTGCCTTTGAGAGATTCTTGGAGAAAACTATACAAGTGTTCGATTAAACACATGTATGTGTTTTAAAATTAAATCTGAAAGTATTCTAATGGCCATTCTAACTTGTATGTATACGTGCTTGATTTAAAAGATTAATACTATACGTGTGCTTTACTTTTGGGTTGCCTGTGACCAATCACCATATAAAGAATATGGCTGCCCAAGACTGATAGGGCCTACAATAGAATAAATTGCGACCTCCCACAGAGGAAGTCCATCCAGTGCATGCAGGCCATAGGATATTTCAGGCCCTGTTCAGACACTAGAGAGTATACTGTATGACACAAGTCAAATTGTTTTTCATTTTATTTTAATAGATTGTTAACAAGTAGGGGCCTACAACAAGTCAAATTTAACTATACACGAGGATTCTGGGACATAGAGGAAGTTGACTTTATTTTATTGACAAAAGAGAAGATTTAATCAAAACCATAATATTATTATTAGGGTGTCTTGTTCATGTTAATTTTCTGTGACGTTTTCGGGTCCCCGAAGTTGTGGGCCCTGTGAGACCGCACGGTTCGCACCCCCAAGACCGGCACTGGTCCCTAAAGCAAGTGAGTTAAAATTAATGAAGAAAATAACAACACCACAAGGAATTCATTGCGTAGCCTAAATGCTCTGAAAGTCTTAATCCAATCCTCTTAAGTCGACTGTGCCATCCTCAAGATATCGATAACGATAATGATCGTACCTGCCATTTTATAAGTAACACATGCATTAGTGAACTCTTCAAAACCAAAACACAAAAGAAAGGTTATCAAGGTTACCACACCATCTACTTCTGTGGAACGGACTGACCAGACTTGAGCAGTGGAGTGTTTTGGTGTGAGGTACTGTAATTTGACACACGTGATGTTTTTGGCACTATCCATTGAACAGATGTTCGTTTACAAATATGTCGCTTAATCAGTTTTAACCTTCGTAACTTCTGTGTTTGTTAATCATACGTTCCACTGCGGGAGGATGCAGTGCTATGTTCTATCCAAATCTTGACCAGCCATATTGTTTATACGGTGATTGGCCGTAGGCCATCAAAAAGTAGATTACCTGTAAAGCCCATAGGTGTAGCCACATTGAGGGAAGAGGAGGCAGTCCCTCTTGCTTTTTTAGAATTCAAAATTTTCCATGGGTTATTCCTCCGCGCCCCTACTAAACCTGGATGTGTCCCGGAGTTGCCTCCTCTTGAATTTAAGTCTGGCTACATCACTGGTAAAGCCATATATATGTGCAAGTTTTTTTGTTTTTACAAATACTAGATGTTGGTTGGGATAAAATTTAACTTGTTCTGTCTGTGGCTGATCACATGTAAACAATATGGCCACCTCAGACTACGAAAGGATAGAGCGCTGGAAGCTCTGCACAGCACAATATGTCCTTTCGGTAACTCATCATATCTGATGGATGGTAAGCTTAGTCCAGTCCAGTAAACTTGGGAAACTGTATATTATGCATATATTATTTTGGTGCCCATAAACATAATTCATAGATCTGGACAAGGATGAGGTATATGCACACAAAGCATTCAGAACATGTTTATTTGTGCGAAATATGCCGAAAAGACAATTTGACACAAGTTTGTGATTTTTTCCAAAGTATCTGCAAGACTTTGTCTGAAAAGGCAATTTTTCTTGATAACATGTTCTTGAACATTGTTTTATGACATAGGGCGCTTGTTACTCATTGACTTATTGCATGCAGCGCTCTACTCTATCCTATAGCATGCGGAACTTGTATTGTTTATATGTGATTGGCTGCAGGTGGGCCAAGTTCGTATTTTAATTGGTTAGGATCCTACATCTATGAATGTATTATGATTTGCATAACTGTGAGGGTTCGCTTTTTCTATGTAAAGGCCAAGCACTAAGTTCTGTCCTTAGAGCTAATAAATCACGGTTCAGTGAGCAAATGTTGAAATTTGAAAGCTTTGGCAGTGATGGGTGTGAATGAGTAATCGCCGTTCTTTTTTTTTATCACTCATGAAGTCCAAAGCTTCTATCATATCTAGCCCAAGCTTTGTTAAACCTTTGTCATCATTTATGTTGTCTTTCGAGCACTGTTTTGTCCTCCTTCATTTTTCTTTTAATATTGCGTGCATTGTCTAGCTTGGAACTTTCTAGATGACCAAACGGTCAGTGGCTTTGGCAGAACTGAAGCAGCTCAAGAAACGTTCTCAACTTGTGTTAAGCTACATCTTTTAGATTTGTAAGATAACCACATTGCACTAGCTTTGAGGAATTCTTTAGAAGTACTAAAATTATGTAGCCATTTGCTTTAGTATATATATAACAGTGCGTGCATATGCATAAATGCATATATACGTATTTGTATATATATATATGTATATATATATACCTATTTTTAAAAATCTGATTATGGCTTTGTTTTGGTATGCCATCAGTTGATGCCTTGTGCATTAGCTACCAGTGTGCTAGAAGTTACTAGTCAAATACTTATATATGCATACTTACATTAATACATATAGGCCTACTAACTTATCATACATGCACGCTTATATGCTTGCATGCACTGTATTGATGCATGCATTACACAAGTATCCCTTTTCATGAGAGGGCATCCTTGTTAGGTCTAAACGGTTTAGTAACAGTTTTGTGAATCGATATATCTTTGTTATGTTCAGTTGTGCAGATATTTATATATATATATATATACTGTGTCCTGGTGAAAAGTAGACCCCAAGAAAAAGTGTCATAACTCACTTGGTCAAAACTTTTAGCATAATTTGCCTGAAATGTTAAAAACAGCAAGAGTAGCCATATTACCACTAAATCTTAACGCCGTTTGGAAATGTTGGTGAGTTTGTCAAGTTTATGAACGTTTGAGATGCAGAACTGAAAAGGGGAAATTTCCAACATACAATAGCTATAAGGAAGTGAAGTTCAGCTACAGCTGGTGTTCAAAATGTTCTCCTTGTTCACGGACACAAGATCGTAGACGTGGATGCCACTGTTTGATGGCCCGGTCGATGATCACGTGGTCAAACAGCTGCCACTCTTCAATCAGGTGATCAACGTCACGAATGCGGGAACGATAAACGCGCTCCTCCAACACACTCCAGATTTTTTAGTCAACTGGATTGAGGTATGGACTGTTGGGCGGCCACACCTGCGGGATGTGAAGTCGGGTGTCTCCGGGATAGCAGAGCAATGGTCTCGCGTGCTCGGTGCGCAAGGGCATTGTTTTATTGAATGTTGAAGTAGACGCCCGATGAAAAGTAGACCCCTAAACGTTTGTAAAAAATTTGTTTGTTGGAAATTTCCCCTTTTCAGTACTGCATCTCAAACACTGATAAACTTGACAAACTCACCAACATTTCCAAACGGTGTTACGATTTGGTGGTAATATGGCTAATATTGTTGTTTTTAAAATTTCAGGCAAATGCTAAAAGATTTGACCGAGTTATGACACTTTTTCTTGGGGTCTACTTTTCATCGGGACACAGTGTATATATTATCTGCAATGTCATAACTAGGGCTGTACCGAATATTCGCTTCGGGGCCGAATAGTGGGCCAAATAGCTATTCGGTATTCGGCTGAATAGTAGCGGGCGGACCGAATACGAATAGTGGTCACGTGTTTCTGCATATGCGGCTGCTATAGCGAGTGGAGTGAACGTTAAGTTAGTGACAATTTCTAAGTTTAGTTAACTTAGTTCCATTCCTAGTTTACACAGACTGGCAGAAGGATGCAAAAATTACATGTAGTTAACTGTTTACTTTTAGTTTATGTATTAAATTTACTGAACTGAAACTTTTGCTTACATTTGAAATTTTGAATGTTGTCGGTAGACCTATTTTGTACACTATTCGTATTCGTATTCGTATTCGGCCGAATAGTTGGTCCAATTATTCGTATTCGGCCGAATAGTGATAATCACCTATTCGGTACAGCCCTAGTCATAACTGAAGTGATATATGTTTGTAATGTTTCTGTGCTTGTCGGGTGCAAATAAAGGCTACTTACATAGACACACACAAACATTATACATGCATTGCAATTTGCATGCCATGCAGACATATTTACATTGCATGCATACATACATGCATACCTACTTTCACACAATTCACTTTCCTTCAGATATTGGCTGTTCTTAAGCACAGTGAAATTTACATTAAATCATATGTTGCAATGCTCTAGGTAAATTTCTGAAGGCATTTGTAGCTAAAGATGACAGAGGCAAAATAAAAGTAAAGTAAATTTACTTCTGACTGCGTTTATATAATTAATGTATATATTTATGAAGCCAGTCTGCCACTGTACATTTGTGCTGATATGAAGTTTGCTCTGTTCAGCAAACGTTTTCTAAATGTCTTAAAACACCCTTGTTGAGATGAGTTAGAATTATGTGTGTAGCATCTTTGTGAAGTTCTTAAAACATTCTATAAATCGCTTAAGAGATTCCTCCTTGTTCCCCATGTCAGGACATCACTGGCTCAATCTAGATCTTTTCCTTCCATTGGCCCTTTCTAATGAACTTTCTCCGTCCGTTCGTTCTTGTATTCTCTCGGGTAACGTCTCTTCCTCTTTTACCTTTCTTAAAACTTGCTTTTTCTTTCGGGGTCTCTCGCACTGGGAGCGCTTCTGAATGGCTCTCCCACAAGGAGCGCTTTATAAATGCCCCAATACAATACAATAATTATATGTTCTGTGTATATTCTCAAGTCTTATGTATTTATAGTAAATGTATAGATTTTTTGCATATACTGGGATAGATGGAAAATAACAATAGCTTTCTTTTAGATTTTAGACTGGGTTCAGTATTGTTTCTTTAGCATTTACTTTTATCATCTGATCTTGTAATTAAGACAGCACTATTCTTTTTGTGTTTAGTGTCATTTACACATTTGCTCCTGGAGAGTTATTTGTTCAAAATTCTGAAATTTCACAAAATTTACATGTTTCCGATGGTAAAGAGTATGACTAAGTTAGTAGAAAACAATGCTATATTAAAAAATTCTGACTGTGTAGTGTGTATAATTATGACTCTTGCATCAGAATATGGTTTCAGTTTGAAGTCTCATTTTGCTAGCTAACTAACACCTTTGGTACATGATTTGATTTGGTTTATCTAACTATGGTTTATGAGCATGTGACTAGTGTTTTAGCAGCTGCCTCATAGATCTTAGACTGTATTTCAGATGAGTTCAGTATTTATTTTTTCAGTATTGAGTTCATTAATGTTTTCCCATCAATATTGACAGTCCAGTTCTCAAAAAATCATTGGAATTTTGCCTGTACTTGTATTACAAGATAAGACATAATCATACTTCTTGTATACAGAAATTTAGTGCTGATATTTTCAATTTTGTATCTGAAAGCTTTTTTTCACAATGTTTGCTGCCAATTTGTATCACACTGTAAACATTCATGAGCTTAAGTTAATACAAAGCTTTAAGGTTGAAACCATGGCACCTAATCAAAAAGAACAACAGTGTTTGAAAAGTCCTAGTGTTGTTTTCTTATCTGCTAGATATTTTATATGTGTCAATAAAGACTCAATATATATATTCTCATTTTGTTAGAAGCTTTTTCTGCATTGACTAATTTTCATTTGTGTCAGACAATTAATAGTTAGAACAGTTGATTTATAAACAATGGTGGACCGTTGCAAACTTTAATTTTTTTATGATATCATATTTGAATTTTATCGTGACTGCACAGTGTAGTTTTGTCCACGTTGTGTGACACATCGCTCAGTCTTGGCTCAACCATGTTGAAAGTCAACCTTCCAACTTTGGGCTTTCAAATCATTCAAACTGGGAATTACCCACTGGTACATACAATAGTTGTAAAAGTATGTCTATGCCTGTTGGAGAGGATCTAAGAAGCATCTACAGTAGTTGCCTTTTTAGATAGTAGGACATAATCCCCCCATTTTGGGTAGGACATAACCCCTCCCCCAGACAAAATACCCCCTATGTGCAATTAGCCTATTTCTACATTTAATTGATTAACCCAGTTTTTTTTCGTTATGTCAGCTTGTTAATGTCATAAAGGTAGACTAAGGACTTGTTGATGTCATTCATTTCTAAAGTTAACACTTCTTGTTAGTGTCATTTAGGTATAAAGTTAAGACTTGTTAATGTCGTTCAGTTTTAAAATTTATGCTGAACGAATGGAAGTCATCATCCAATTGACCCTTTATAAAAGGAAGACGTCTAGGATGTAGACTTCAGAATCCATCTGAGTTCCTTCATCGCATTTCAAACCTGTCCTTTTCCAGTGGTTTGTACTCTTAGGCTAATTGTTATAATGAAACAAATTGAAAATATATTCTCATAGATGTTATTGGATATAATATATAATTTTAGCCACCTTAATTGGCTAAGGTTGAGGTGATTATATCCTGGCTTGGGGGTTATGTCCTAGCCTGTTGGGGATTATGTTCGTCTACCGCCTTTTTAACAATGAATACTAAGTTTTGTATGAGCAAAATGTATAAACCAAATTGTGGCTACTATGAAATCATTTCTGCAACGTATTGTAAATTAAGCTTAATTTCCACCAGTACACGTGAGTAAAAGTGTCTGGTCGGGTCTCTTTCTCCGGTTATCGACTCGTGGCCACTTGGTTGTTCCTGGGATGCATGTGCACTTCTACGGGCCAGTCTCATAGTTTTGGGGTAGTGGGCCCTTCCAGCTGGAACCGCCTGCCTCAGGCTTTTAGGCTTGAGCTCCTCACTCGCCCTCCTGCCGATTTCCGCAAGCACCTGAGAACCATTTTTGTTAGTGAAGACACTGACCCAGGACGGGAGTGCCTCTGATTTTGAATGGCGCTACATAAATTCTCGATTACAATTACAATTAGCAGTATTCCTGTTCTTTGTATAAAGCTGTTTATGTGCATCTATACAGAAGTGTTTTCTAATTTTTACAGATGAATAACAACCATGGCTGATATAGGCTCTTGGGAACTTTGCTCAAACTGCAAGTCAATTGTGGAAAGAGGTATTCCCCAACACTGTGATTATCACTCTTTGTGCAGGAAATGCCTTAGTGAGAAGCTCAAGAAAGATTTACAGAATAAGTCGTGTGACTTCTGTTTCTCCAGTTTTGCGTCCAACTTAGCAGATACAACAGATCACATGCTTGCTCTGAGCACAAATGATGCCAGACTGGATTTGACAAGTGGACGTTTTGTTAATCTTTTGCCACATGTATCGCAGGCATTTGGCAGCCAACAGCGTATGTGCTCTTGTGGTCTTATGGTTGCAGAAACATGCTGTCACTCATGTCAGTTGATGTTCTGCACCCGTTGTTTAAACCTCCACTCACCCAGTTGCGTAATGAATAGACAGAACGTTTTTGGCTGGTCGAATGCAAAGAACTATCCACAGTCTTCTGAGAATAGTTTGGGATATTTTAGACTAGGACAACATGGTTTTGAAGATAGGACAAACTCTCAATCTCAATACCTTCCAAACCAACAGAGTTATAACACTGAACATCTAGGAGTGAGCTTGTTGATGTCAACAGCAGGGTTGTCTATGACAACAGGAAATTCAGTTGTGACAACGGGAAGTCAGAGTGTGCTGCCCAGGGAAAGGCCGAGTATGGGAGCAGCAAGTAGTTTTGACATTCATCTGGCAGTGCCATTCCGGGCAAGAAATGATTCTGGTAGTTACAAAGAAACCTCCAGAGACATCTCAAAGATGTTCTCATCTCTAACTTCAGCATCTACTGAACAGCCAAACAGTCTCACTGGCAGCAGTGAGCATAACTGCATACTTGCTAAAATCAAGAATAAAATGGATGCCATCAGGCAAATGCATGAAGATAGGGAATGCAAGTTACGAATAAAATTCAGTGATTGTCGAACACAGGTTGAGAGTTATTTTCAAGCAATAAGAACTTGGAAAATGGCTATTGACAGACTTTTAACTTTAGAAGAAGAACGCCGAGTAAAAGAGTTGAATAAACAAAGGGAGTTGTTTTTGAAACAACTTATGGAAGAATCCTATCGACTACAGGAGGAAGCGAGATCCAAGGGCTCTGGTGATGAAGTGCTGCAGGTTTTAAGGGGAGCGGATTTATTAGTAAATAATTTGGAGGATTTGCAGGCGTCTGTTTCAGATGAATTTGATGTTCAACTTCCAGATTTTACCAAGTTATTTGAAAGTGTTCAGACAACCTTAATAGATCCTTCAAGATGTCGCATTTTGGCTGGCCTTAATGTCAGGAAACCAGGAACTGCATCCTTAAGATTGTGCACGTCTGATTGTTGTGGCCAACCTGTTTCCTGTGATCTAAGTAGGATATCAGTGGCAATATGGGGTCCAGGAAGGATACTGGTTGAGAGTAAGGTCACGCATGACATACAGTGCGGCTTGTACACAGTCAAGTATTCTCTTGTAAAGCATGGAAAATACACGGCCACGGTAAAGGTTTGTGGTAAAGAAATCTCCCAGAGTCCACTAGTTTTCCATTTTCCAGAACCAAGAGCAGTTCATGAAATAAAGTATAGTGAACAAAGCAATGGCTTCTTGGGCAAGCCGTGGGGAATCTGTTTGCATAAGAACAATATAATTGTAGCAGATCGAGGTACGAACACTGTTCAGACGTTTGATCAGAGAGGACGATTCGTTAAAAGACTTGGCACACCCTCACAAAACAACGGAGCAGCAGATGAAAAAGGAGAGTTCTTTCGTCCAACGGGGATTGCTGTAGACTCTATGGATCGCATTATTGTTACAGACAAAGACAACCATCGTGTAAAAGTTTATAACAGCAGTGGAGAACTTCGAGGAATGTTTGGAGAACATGGCAAGCTGAACAATCAATTTAACTACCCTATCGGTGTGGCAGTGAATCAGAAAGATGACATTTTTGTTGCTGATTCCAAGAACAATCGGATCGTTGTTTACACCAAAAACTTCATATTTCAACAGACAAAGCAGGGCGTCAACAATCCACGAGATGTTGCGTGCGTCAAGGAATTACTAGTTGTGGGATTGTTTGACGAATGCAAAGTAATTGTATACGAGCAAAACTCTTTTTACTTTGTTGGTGTGTTTGGTTATGAAATAATTGGCCGACCGCAGGGGATCGCTGTGGACACGGAAAATAACATTCTCATAGTACAGTCGACGAACTTCCAACAAGTACAAGCACACATTTCTGGAAATGCCTCAAACAGGCGAAGTGGAGACAAGGTTAAAAAGCCACAGATAACTGTGTTTGAGCCAGTTGTTTGCCCTTGGTACAAACAACCCTGTCCGATCACTGTGCAGAGCTATACTTTCATTGCAAAACAGTATAGCCAGTTTGGACTACTGGATGAACCTTGTGGTGCTTGCATAACACCGGAGGGTAAGATTCTCGTAGTTGATAGTGGAAACAAAAGGGTATTAATGTTTTGCTGAAACATATGACATCTAGAACATCACCGTGTAGCACTTCTTTGACTTGAAACATGTTAATTCCAATTGTAATAGCCATGAATGAGCATATGTGAGTGTATATCTATACATGTTGTAACAGTTTGCACAGTTGCTTCATAAGTGTTCAACTATAATAAATGAATTTGAAGAATTCACTTTTATTAGTTTTAATAAATAGATTTTATGGTACTTCAGTGTGCAAACCAGTTAAAGGAATAGCGTGGAATTAGCGTATTTTTTGCTTTATTTGAGAAAAATGTCTCTTTCAAAAGCTTGCTAAGAAGATATTTTTATATATATTATTTTTTGAAGACATTTGGTCATGACAGACTGTTGGAATTTTTGTCCCCGAAGATCTGCAGTGAAGAGTTTACAGCAGAAATACTAATAAACTGGTTTGTGTTAGGAAAATTGTAAAATGAGTAAAAATTCTGATAAATACATAAAACATCCTAATTTTCCTGTCATAGGGCAGAATGGTAAAATATTAAATAATAGTTAGACCATGTTAGTTACCTGCATGATAGACCATTTTAAAGTTCCCCAGACTGGAAAGATATTGCAAGATTTTTATTCCAGTGCTAAATGCTGCTGTAACACGAGTAGTGTGATTGTACACTGTTGGTAGTCGGACCATCAGGCAAAAAAGGAGGGGATTGGCCAGTCATTCTGGTATGCTGAGGCTAAGAAAATGAAGTTGGTAAGACTTCATCTTCAACAGGTGCCTTTTTGGTGTAGCATTAGGGACAGCTCTATGAGTTACCTTTGTAGCTTTATCCGTAAAAAGGTTCCCATCCAGTGTTTTTCAAGAAGAATGTTCTTTTTTTGAAGTGCTGTACCAATGAATGTAGTGCACTTGTCCTCGACGTGTCACCATATGAAGGCTAATGATCAGTCCACTCCTTTGCTGCCTGATGGGTCCCACTACCAACAGTATTAAGTTCAATCATTTCAAGGCTTTTGGAAAATAGTTGGCAGTGTGTTGATGCACAAAGCCTTGGTTTGACTAAAGTGAGGTGTTTGCAGAAGAAGCTGCTATTCACCAATCAGTGTAATGTGGTAGATAGCATTGTTTTGGTCATCAGACCAGTTGAGCTTTAATTGTGTATTCTAGTTTGTTTTTGTCCAAAGGTCTCAAATCTTCTGTTAATCTAGCATGGTTGATGTACTGGTTGTAGTATTTTTGGCTTAACATCTAGTGGCTAAGCACTCTACCTCGGCTTATATCTATGCTATTCAGTCTACCTCATTGTCAATATTAGCCATGATTAATTTCGCCTCATTAATTACAGATTTTTACCAGTATTAATTCTACATCATCTAGCTATTATTTATTCTACCTCATTGCAGATTTTAGCCGTTATTAATTCTGCCTCAGTGCAATTTTAGCCATGGTTAATCCAATTTTGTTGTTCTGAAGCTAAAAATTAAATGAATTATTTGTGCATTACATGTGCAGCAATATGTGTTAATCTTTTGTGGACATCATTTGGCATTCATTAGCTGTATCAGAGGTGTTGTATGAGTTCAGTTGTGCTACCGAGAATACAGAATTGGTCTGTTTTTGGAAATGAGGATCCTGTCAAACACTAAGAATTTTAAGGTAGCTTAGAGTTGATCTGAAGGTATAACAGAAAGATTAAATCAAAGCCTGCATTGACATTAAAATGACTAATTGGAGTGAACATTTCCATTTTGAGCAACATCGTTGGCTTGAAATTTATTTCCCAGTAGATTAAGAGAAAAAAATCAAATTGGTATATTAATGGTTGTTTTCAGGTTCCTCCAGGTGCCTTAAATGTCTTTATAAAATGATTGGGTGATAAAAGTCTTACTATATTCAAGCACATAAAAGCTTTGTTTATATTTTATGCACTTATTCAAGATAAATAAAAGTGCTCTACTACTTGTTTGGCATGTGCTCTTGCACATTTTAAAGGTTTATTGGCCATTAAAAAGTAGATAAAAATACTGTTCTACTTGATTGGGATATGCTTGTGCACATTAACAGTTATTATTTAGAGTAAATAAAAGTACTATCCTAGCTATTCGGTCTGTGCTTGTGCACATTAAAAGGTTTATCAAACATTAAAAGTTTATAAAAGTGCTGTCCCACTTATTTGATATGTGCATGCGCAGACATTTAACAAAATTTGTCAGCAAATTATAAGTATAACAGTGTTGTTCTGGTTGAATAGTACCTTCTCGTTTATTGCTGGTTTTAGGATATTTTTGCATAGAAGCTATTGTTGATTGTTTATGAAATGAAGCTTGTAAAACTTTCATGTTGCCTGAGATGGAACAGCTAATCTGTATGCATACAGTGCACAAGATGCATGTCTGGTTCAGCCAGCAGTCACAAAAGTTAAAGTGATGTTTAGCACAGCTTCAAGTCAATGGACAAAAGTAAATTTGGTGATTTATGTGGATAACTGAACCTGAGAGTGCTACAGTTTAATATAAGCTGCACGGGTGTTTGGTAGTGCCAATTCAGGTAGAAGGCATGCATTCAAAGTGTTGTTTAGTGAGAGCGGATGTCATTGTCATACATGTATTTGGAATGTGGACATTTTTGGTTGATACTGGTCTTTTAGTAGCGCTTATTCTAGGATCCAACAGTTGCAAGTCTAGTCTGCAAAGCGAATTGCATATGATGACTGGCTGGAAATGTGTGCCTCCCTAAAGTTGCAGTGCAGGAACCGATAGACTACTTTACGCAATCTTAGCTGTGCTGTCAATTTTGACACAGTCCTTAGGTTTGTTGTGAAGGTTGTCAGTGCAAGTTGATGTTTTGCTTAGATGATGGACTTTTAACACTGCTGCAGTGGATAAGTGTGCGCATGTAGAAAGTTCGTTCGTAAAGGCAGCATTTTATAATTTTTGGACATTGTTATTTTGATCGTGTTTGAAATAACTTGAGTTTGTAAATAAAAAGCAAAACCTGCAGCTTGGATTTTAGGGTTTCGGCATATATGCATTTGTGTTGTCCATAATAGCCTATGTTACGTGCAGGTCAGGATCAGGTCATGTAAAAGCTTACTTACTGAGCTCCTTCATTTATGAGGATGTTCGGATACTTTAAACTTAAGAAAAATGGCTTCCTTTCATTTATAGGCTTTCTGAATTCAAATGCCAAGCGTTGAAAGGTTAATTTTTAATCAGAAATGACTGTTTTTAACATAAATGCTGATTATTTTGTGATGGGAAGTTCGTAAACATCAAGTTCTTACAGACCACCATACAGTGATATTTGCAACAAGTACTTGAAGTTTAGTGCATTCTAGAGCAATCGTTGGTTTATTTCATGTAATTCTTGTGTGGACCAGTATAGGACTTGGCCCCCTTCCAAGCTGTCTACTTTGCGGACTGCTTTGCATGTCTTTATACAAAAGTTTGTGCATACATACACAGCCTTCTAAATTGCAGGTTCTGTACTGTAGTTGCAGTGTTCTATACCGTATGTTCATTTACTTATGATATACCATTTTTATTTTTGAAGTAATTATAAGTAAAGAAGTAACTAAATGGCCTTAGTACAGATAAAGGGTAATTGTCTCAGTAGTCTAATGTATGTAGTTTAAGAGTACGTGTGTAAAGTAGCCGTTACGGAATATGCTTTATAGAGGTCACTGCAGTCATCAGTTTCTGCCTTTAATTCGACTTCATATTTGGACTCTTTTATGAAAGACAAGTGCACAACATGTGTCTTTGGGAATAGTAAATGTTTTCATAAAGAGCTGTTGAACTGTGACAAGATTTGTTGTCGACTTGCCTTGCTTGCTCTATGTTGTGCTATTGTAGAGATTCGTTGCTTTTGATGAAAGTATTACCTCATATAAAAACTTGCTGTACAATCATGTATTTCTGGTTTTTGAAACGGTTTCTTCTAAGACACGTTGATTTTATGACAGATTTCTGTTGAGGACAATCTGTCAGTGCGTTTAGGGCTCTTCATGCATCTATGGTTTTGCTTTAGCCAAGTGCCAAGCACTCGCACTGGTGACTGATCTCGTTTATTTATAATGCTCCACATATTTTATGTTTTCTTTGAGTTGTCTAAGTTATAAAAATGTCTTGTTGGAGCAGTCAAAATGAACATGGGTATCCAAAGATGGCCAAACTTGAATATCGGGGCACAGCTGCTGTGGGAAAAATTTATGTGAATTCAAGAATGGACAGTGACACTTTTCTGTGCGAGTACCTATGAAAACATATTGCATAATGAATAAGTACTGTCGCAAAATCTCTTAGAAAAGTCATGTATGAAAACTGGTGTGCTCAAGTATAAATTTGTTGAAGCAATGTCTACATGTCGTGATTTGCACCATTTAATTGTGATGTCCCGGTGTGCTGTGCATTTCTGTGAAAAAAACGGCATTGGCACCAGTTTAAGAGCATGAGTTTTTTTATATAGCACTGTCTATATTAAAAAGTAGTTTAACTTCCTAATACTGTTGATAAATGAATTTTAAATAATGTAGTTTCTTATGTTTTAGTAGTTCAACAGATTATTATGCAACTTGGGCGAGCAGTTAACAGCTTCTGTGTTTTGAACGCTTCTTGTAGATGTTATAGTGGATATTTTGAGGCAAAGCCACTGTGCAGAACTGATATATAATGCTACTGTGGTTTTTGCTATGTAGTTGTTGAATGACACACAGTATTTACTATGTTTGGCTATTGTGCATTCGTTTTTTGTACTTGAAGATATAAACTGAAATCTTTTTATACTTGTCTGTGTTTTCTTGCTTGTTTTTTTTATTTATTTTATTTCTGCTCCAACTGTTCCCCCTAGCCAAGTCAACTATAATAAGTGCAATGATCACACACTATCGGTGAGAAGATGAGACGGTGAGGGAGAGGACTGGCCACCCGCCCTCATATGCCGAGGCTAAGAAAATGAAGTCGCTAACACTTCATACAGTGGATGCTTTAGGGCTAGCTTAAGGGTCTGCTTTTCTCTTCTTGTTTCATCTCCAGCCAGAATTTCAGTGGTGATAACGAGAAAGACAATATCCCAAGTATTATGTAAAACTTCATACTCACCAGGCCTATTATAGGCGAACACAATTTGCACAGTAGACCTAACGAGTTTCAGCTCTGTAGTGTTTAATCTAGACACCTTTTGGGGGAATTCCCCCAGGATTTAAGTTTCCCCCAGAGGCCAGCAATATTATCATGTAGAGACCTTTTGGGGAGGGAAATCCCCCAGGACACATGTTTTCCCCTCCCCCCCGAGAGGTGAGTAATATACTTTTTGAGAGATGAATTCCTACAAAAAGGTCATTAGCCTTTTTGAGAGAGTAATTTGGACTAAAAAAGGTCATCAACTTATTTTAAGATGAAATATGAAATTTGAAAAAATTTGAAACTGTTTAAAGATCGATGAAATTTTTAAAAAGCTTGTGTAAATTCGTAGGTTCCCCCCCCCCAGAATCCTTGTTTTCCCTCCCAGAAGAGGAGGACTAGATTAAACACTTCAACTACAGAGCTGAAACTTGTTACTGACCCAGCCTTTTGAAAATCTCCGCACTCAGTGTTAGGCCTATAATAGGCTAGGCTATATTGAAACCTATCGCTCAGCGCTGTCACAGTAGGCCTCTCTTCTACACGCTGCGGCTCTCTGTCGTTCCCAGTCTTGTTGTCAAGACCTTAAACCTCAAGACCAAGACCAAGACTTTGAACCTCGAGACCAGGACTTTGAACATCAAGACCAAGACTTTGAACCTCAAGACCGAGACCAAGACCCAAAAAATCAGTCCAAAACTTCTTTTCCTTTAAAAAATTGTCAAGTCGGACTACTCGCTATTTTAATGAAAACGTGAGTCTTATTTTATTCAGGCAAATTAACTTTAAATGCAGACTGCAGAGAATTCCGAATTCGTATTTAGAAAAGTCCTTCATGCAAAATGCTATTCCAAATGCCCTTTGTATTTTATAAAAAAAACAATTCACTCAGAATTTTCTGACCAAGGCGTGGGGCCTCATAAAAATTCAGCCATGTGAAAAAGTACGGCTTAAAGGTGCTGAAGACGCTGGCACACACACTAGCTTTTCAAGCACTGGATGCAAATGTACAAATCGCGAGCCTTTTTGAAATCCTCCCATGGTTTATCAGACCGTCTGGCTTCAGAAAAAGTCTCGGCATGGCTTCCAGACACAGCATAACTTAGTTGCTGCTGTCGATGGGTTTTCCTGACCAACAAGGTATTTGTCGTAGGCTATGATGCAAACAGGCTTGGTCTTGCGAGACCAAGACTTTGAACCTCAAGACCAAGACTTTGAACCTCAAGACCAAGACTTTTGGTCTCAAGACCAAGACTTTTAAAAACGAACTCGAGTGCACTCGAGACCAAGACCGTGGTCTCGTACGTGGTCTCGAGGACAACAAGTCTGGTCGTTCCTCCGTCTCTCTCGCTCGCTGAATGAAATTTTACGCGTGTCAGATCAATACTTCAGGCTGCTCTGGATTAATAAAGAAGAAACCCTAACTTTCAACGACCAACTTTACTCCTGTTATGGCTTTCAGCCCAGAGTCAGGTTTTTGTAAGACATTAGTCGGCTTGCTGACCTTTCCGTAAAGCCATGGCTGGCCTTAGGGGAGTTTAGCCAAGCGACAACACTATATAACGTAAGCTATCAATCGTAATCGTTATCTCCAAACTTCTAACGCGCCATTCGAAAGCCAAGCGCAGGGCACCAGCCTGTTCACGAGCGCTGCGTCAAATCAGAGGGGTTTACCAAAGGGTAGTCCAGGAAAAGTCCAAGTCCGTTTTCTATGGGGGCACGTCGAGAGACAAAAGTTCGAACAAAGCAGCGAACAATGCCAACTAGCCTACTATCATCCTTTGAATGTATACGCCCTACAGAGGCGCGTTTACGTATAGGCGCATTAGGCGCGCGCCCCAAATCTCGGAGGGCCCCAAACGAATGAAAATATTTTCAATTATAAGAAATAAAATTTTTGAATTTTGAATTAGGGCCTATTCTAAATTTAGGCCCTAGGCCTATCCTATTTTCTATTTTTTACAGTTTACCATTCACATAAAGTATATTATTGTAATTTATAATTGATTTGTTCAGTTTGGCTAATTCATTTTTGTGCAAGTTCAGTAGGACCCCTACAAATATTTGCGCCTGAGCCCCGTTTTCTGTAAACGCGTCACTATGAATGTATCAGTTTTTGGTCGGATATTCAGATGCAATATCATCTTTAGAATGGGTCAGTCTTTGGTTGACTTTATAGGCGCAATATCAGCTCAAGAGTGATAGGAGACGGTGATGGTGGAGTATACTCTGCCAGCATTTCTATGAGCATTATATGGTATCCAAATGGGCGCAGGTTGAGTCCCATATGGGAATATATTGATCATAGTTTTACGCAAGTTCAATGTGGGAATGCTAGCAGAGTAGGCCTATAGCCCTGTTGATCACCTAAGGAGCCTGGAAAGCGCTATCTGAACCTATCTCCAAAATGGTCCGTATTAATTTCCTGCAGCAAATCGTAGCCGTATTGTGTGCGATTCTGATGCATTTCTTGAATTAGTCCGAGAACCGATCGAGTTGATATGAGATAGGCCCTATACCCCTATACACATGGGCGGCGATCTGGGGGACATGTCCCCCCACCTTTAAGAGTGGGGGGACACTCCATGCATTTGTCCCCCCCACTTTTTGAAGAAACACCAAAAAAAGCTGACAAATGTTATTGCGGATGAGGGTTCGTAGACTTTGTGACCAGACGAGGTAAAACTCCAAATTTAGAGGAGAAGTGTCCCCCCCAAAATTACGAGAAAGAAGAAGGAAAAAAGTAATAAAACGTGGTGAATGACTAAAAAAAGTCATGAACTTTTTTGGGAGATGAAATGGAAATTTTCGGAGATAAATTGTTGAAAATTAAAGTGGGAAAAAGTAAAAAAAGTGGTGGGAAAAAAGACAGGAGAGTGAGTGTAAGAAAAAGTTGGAAAAAGAGGTGAAGAAAAAGTTGGAAAAAGAGGTGAAGGACTAAAAAAAGGTCATCAACTTTTTTCTGAGATGAAAAATGGAAATTTTTCGGAGATAAAGTGGCAGAAAATTTTTTGGGGGGGACAAGATTTTCCCAAAAACGGTCGTCGACGAGATCGTGGCCGACATTGTCCCCCCCCCACCTCTCAGACAAGATCGCCGCCACTGCCTATACACTTTACAAAAATACATATTCCCTGTGCATACGCAAATGTTGAGTCTATGAAGTTCCAGCGTAGGTCCAGGAGCGATTGTCGGATTTGATAGAAGCGACTGGAGGCCGAGATGAACAGTGATATGATAATTGTTATATAGCCTATTAAATTTGTAATTGAAATTGTAATTGGAAACTTATGAAGCGCCACTTCAAAGCGAACTCGTCAGCAGCGCTTCCGACCCGAGGTCCCAGAATTAGTCGGAAATAGGACGCGAGACATTATTATTCAAGAAGTTCGTATAGATGGTTGGAAGATGAGTTAAAGTGTGATTGTTTCGGTTGAAATGTCTGAGTTAAATGTTTGTCTTTAGATGTTCTTCTATAGACCTATGAGCTTTTTCTTAATGCTGTGATGGAGTGACGGTTCCTTCTGACATTCCAGCAGGAAGTCCATCGCTGTTCCTGGAACTATGCATGATAATCAGCTCCTGCTGGCATGTTGTTTTCCTATCGGTCGTTCATGAGAAGACAAAATGGCCGGAGCGCATGCAGGCGGGAGATGACCACTTCTTTTCAGCGACAAAATACACGGAGACAAGCATGAATATTCATTAGTTATAGGCTGCATCGGATTTAAATGTGAACTTGATCTATGACTGGCTTAGACGAGAGAAGCGATTAACGAAGACACCGGAGACGACCGCAACAATTAACGAATTCCAGACGCCTTCCCTTCGCGGGAAAATCCAGCTGTAGGAAACAAACGGACAGAGGGACTGAAAGACATGGGAAGGGTGGAAGAGGGAGGGCAAGGGATCTTTGAAACACGGAAGACGCCCAACGGGAGGGCGACAAGACGGTCCGCACAGCCTCTATAGCTGCCACCAGAAGCGCGGGAAAGTTTCCCTTGAGGGTAAACGCTATGTTCCTATCTTGCGTTGCCCGCCTCTCATGAGGGGCAGAAATAGGATTTTAATGAGTTTATAACGCGTCTGATCGAAACGACCAAACCGCCGCCGACGACACGCTTAGACGCACCGAACGAACCAAGTAGGGTAGAAAAGAACCACCAGAAGTCATCAACACATGCACCTCCTCAATCCTCACATGTCCACACATGCAGACATATATATATATATATATATATATATATATATATATATATATATATACGCTATTCACGAAATGTACACACACACACATATCCGGAATAAATAAACATGTAGGCCTATATATGTAATTATGTATATGCCTACATAAACACATAGGGGGCAAGATCTTTCCACTCAGTGGAGAAACTATATGTCTATATCTGCACTGCGATAAAGAAACATAGGGCCTAGGCCTACTGTATATACAACATTTATACGTTGCCAATCCAGAAGTTGTGTATATATACACATTGGTGTATATGTATGTATATATATATTTTCTGCGTAGACAGTATACGTATATATATTCTGTAGTTAGAGAAGGCGTGATACGTGAATGCATATGCAAATCCTAATGACAGCTGCAGTGATAATAGGTAAAACGAACTGACTGACTTTTCAGACAACAAAAAACGAACTCTGCTGATGAACATTTGGTCACTGTTTCTCAATAACTGTTTCGAAAACATTATAGAGCGCTTGCGCATGCATGCATGAATGGGCGTATACCTATAGGCTACCTGTAAAGGTCAATATGCGCCTCTCGACACTGTAAATTATCTTTCTGTTTTAATTTACAATCCTACGTCACATAGCCTAATCTAGGACGTGTAGGCCTAACAAATACTTAAATAAATTTATTTATTTATTTATAGGCTGTTTGATTCTATTTAGGCCTATTATTGTTATTCAAATCAACGTGATGTTTCCACAAGCACGTAAGTATGGATGTAAAGATCAGTCGTAAAGATCGACGGCACTGCAGAAGAGTTATATCCATTTCTCCAACCTCCCGTTAAATCGATTTTCTTTCTTGTCGCTTCAAAATGTCTTCCCTCCATTCGATGTTTTCCTTCTGTTTCTTTGACCTGCTATTTCCATGACGCATATATATAATTATATATATATATATATATATATATATATAATTATATATATATATATATATATATATATATATATATATAGCGTTCCATTCCCCGGATTTAAACGCCTCTGGTTGACATCATAAATATTTTTCTATAAGGAGACATAGAACATATGAAGGAGACATAAGCAGCTGTTAACTAGGCCCTACCTTTCGAAGGCGCTCTCTTCCTGTCTGCATGACGTCATAGGTCTTAAGAACGACAAACTCAGCTGAAGGTGAATGTGGCTCGAATTTAAAGACACACTAAGTCGTTAAACTTACAGCTGCTGTTGGGTTTGGGGATATTTTCCACACAATACTATCTCAGCTTCCCATTGCATGCAGCTGCTAAGTATCCATATATATATATATATATATATATATATATATATATATATATATATATATATATATATATATATATATATATATATATATATATATATATATATATTAATAATTAGGCCCCTATGCATACGTTACTGTATACTGATTTCTAAACACAAGTTCATCTTCATGTTTACAAAGCACTAAGCATGCACAGCTGAAGAAGCAGGGAATAACAAAGCTACAGCAAGTGACCAGCCGAGTCATATTTAAAGACAAAATCTGGCAATGGCATTTGTAAAAACTCTTCTAGAGCTGATTGAGTGAGAGAGCGAGCGAATGAGTTAGTGTGGTAGTCAGTCAGTACATAGGTAAGTCAGTCAGTCCAATTCATTCATCCACCTGTTCATTCCTCCATTCCTCCCTCCTCTCTCTCTGTTTCTCTCGCTCCCTCTTGCCTGTCCTAATCTCTTCTACCCACCAGTCCTACCTCCATCCATCCATCCATCTATCAATCGTCCTGTCTCCATTCATCCATCCATCCATACATCCGTGGAACGTACGCTGTGGGGTTCATTGCATAAGATGCTGGCCAGATGGCCGCCGACACCAATTACCTGAGAAACTGATCGAGGTCCACAGCCCCCTTCAGTCGTTCCTCATTAAGACCGCGTTGCCCTGTTCGGTTAACCGCAAAGCCCATTTAGCCGTGGCTACCTCTGGCTCCCTCTCATCCTCCTCTTCCTCATCTCTGCCATTAAACAGGTGTCTCCATTGAGCGGAACCAGCGCCCAGTGTCAGTGTTGCGAATCGTCCCCAGAGGGCGACGGCGCTCGTCCGAGAGGCAGAGACAATTAATCAACAACGCTTGATTGCCAACACCATCCCACTCCCACCCACTCACCCTCTGCTTCCCACTTTCTCTCTCGCACACACACACACCTATTTTCCTATGCGATTTAGGCACCATGCAGAAATACATACATACATACATACATACATACATACATACATACATACATACATACATACATACATACATACATTCATACATACATACATACATACATACATACATACATACATACATACATACATACAGACATACATACATACATACATACATACATACATACATACATACATACGTCCAATGTCATCTGTCCATCCATCGATAGGCCTACATAAATAGGCCCTACATAAATTCCCAGTAACTTACATTAGTCGATACCCAAATACGGTACTATACAAACAGCAGAAACAATGTTTTGGCAATAGCTAGGAATCAATAAATAGTTAAGCAACTAGCGGTCAACCGGGTAGACATTTTCCACCGAGTACCGAATCCGAGTATTTGGATGTACTATTTGCCGGATCCGGGTACGAACCGAGTACCATTTGTTCCATATGCGAAGCTTCACATTTTCATGTAATGAAAAATTATCAAAATAAATTTCTGTACTTGTAATAACTGACAAATACATTTTGAATTTTAGAAATAAATAATCGATGAAATGGACTTGACTTCTGTTGTGGACTTACGGTGTTGGTTTTTTGTGTACTTTTCATTTCAAAATGAATATGCTAGATGAAGCACAAAGCTAATATTATGAGCCAACAAATTCCGGCATGTGAGGCAGACAAGCAACTATTTGTGTATACAGTATTTGCCGAGGCGAATACTTCCGAATAGTGCCCAAAAACTGGATATTCGGCCGAGGCAAATGTCCGAGGCGATTTCCGGCTGACCCCTATAAGCAACAATATAAAACGGAAACTAAAATAGGTAGGATGAATCAAAATATTAAGTAAACGTTCGTCAAAAATGACGAAATAAGGAACTTTAACCAGATAAAATCGGCGAAATGAAGACATGGTGTGGCTTTGTTTAGTTGCCTTCCATTGTGAACTTCTGGATCCGTTACTCCCAGTAGATCTGCGAAGGAAGAAAGTTTAAAAGAATCAATAAGAGTCGTCCAGTCATCAGCCAGTCGATCGAAATACTTAGCTTTTCTCAAGTAAAAGTTTCTGACATGTAGTGCAGCACTTTCTGTTTCTATCGATTCTGCTTTATTGAACACTTATTACGCACCAGCATTCAGTTGACCTGTCTCATTTCAAGCAATCTCTCTCCTAAATTGCGCTCATGCTTTACGCGTAATTAAATCTCCCCCTTGAACCCCTTCCAGTACAGGTGGAAAACCACACGCTGAAGGATCAATGACATCTGCTTCCCTAGGATATAGGCCTAGGGCTCTGGAGATATTTAGTCACACGACACATCATCGTGTGACAGTTTATCAAGCAGACACTTAGTTCGTTTAGTGTTAAACACGAGACACTTAATCGAGCACGCTTATAATCACTAGGACGTTTAATCAAGTGACAGTTAATCACGTCTATCTTACACACTAAGAGAACTAAAAACAGAAGACAAGGCAAATTTATAAATTGTGTGTCGTGTATTTTGTTACTCTAGTTTGTTAGTCTAGTTAGACAGGTGAAAGGTGAGTTATAGACCTACTACTCACGTAGCTAAACCAATATCTCGCTGGAAGAATAAAGTTCGAGATGGACAGTGGCGATGGACAGGTTTTTAACCTGGCTCAGATGTCGTGCGTAGCCTATGTAGCACGTTGTTATGTAAGCTTATACCAGGAAACAGACTATGTCTTGGTTTGATTCCACCTGGGTGACGGAAGGGCGGAGGAGCGTTAGGGAGGAAGAGAAACGGTGTGAGCGGAGTGTTGAATTGTGAGTCACTGACGAAGAAATAGGAGAGCTGGGAGAATTAGATTAATATAAAATACACAGTGACTTCTAAAAAACTGAGCCAACACTATCCAAGAGAAATACATTTAAAAACTTTATTTGCTGCTTTCTTTAGGCTACATTTCATAAATACAGCCTGAAGAATATAATTAAAACGTTTATTGAATGTCAGAAAGGAGGAGCGCGACGCTAATGATCTTTGTTAACGCACAGTGTCGTCAAACTGAAACTACTCAGGGCCTACTATTGACTGTCAGATGTATATGCCCAATAGGATAAACCTATACTTTTCAAATAAATCCGTACTAAAAAGTTTTGGCAAAAGCAAAGTTTGCATTTTACCAAAACAATTTATGTCAGTTTGCCAGGGATTGAAAGAATTCTTTCATGTGGTAAATATAGGGCCTATCCAAAACCCTTTTCGATTTGAACTTGCTCGATCGAAGCGCCATCTGCTGAACTAAACAACGCGAACAAGTAAAAACTTTCCGACTAACGCAAGGAAACTAACTTTTGCGTTAGCGTAACTTCATAAAAGTAATCTGGAATATTGCAGTGCATTGCTTTAAAAAAAGTAATTAGTTAATCTGTTAAAGTAATTGGTAAAAAAGTTAGTCAGCCACAATAACAGAGTTGAACACAGAATTGCATCTGCCTTGCAATGAGACAGCTGATAAGACAGACAGGCAATCACGCAATCACAGACAGACAGACGAACAGACAGACAGATGCCTTATGCTTCAAGCGCAACAACAACACAATAATAATTAATTGACTAACAGACGTAGCTACGCGAGTAAGCGAGTTGGCCTAATGTGACCGACTAATTTCGTCTGTATAAATAGAGGCTGATCCTAGTATGTCAGAAGACGTCTATAGGGTTTGAGAGCGCCTCTGAATAGTTCGCGCTGTTAGAGGCGCTTTATAAATTCCCAGATACCATATCAAACCATCCCATACCAATTACACTCCTCAATCATAAGATGTCTATGTACTCAATATTACATGGTAAGTCGCTCAATATTCTTTTTTGTGACGTATTTATATGATGCCAATATGACGCAATCTAAACTTATTGTGACGTCATCTTGAAAATAGTTAAATTGCGCATTGTCTCCTTGCAAGCTGCCATAGCGTTTCAGAGTCGAGCAAGTCGTGCAGGAATTTGATGCAATTTTTAATTCGATATTATAATTAAGGTCACGATTGTTTCGAATTTATTCGACAACGAATGACTTAATTTCGAACGTTTTTATGCCGATGACTATCGAAGATTGTTAACGAAACGATATGCGACGAAAATTTCGTCGATAGTCAATTCTAATTGTTCATCAGAGTTCTTGAAAATTTTGGATCGAACATTTCTGATCGGTGAGCGTTTATTCTGCTGGAGCCAAATGATATAAGGAGAAGAGGGACATCGCAGGCAACTGGAACAACTTTACCATGAATTTAAACTGGAAACAGTTAATCGTAGCTTCAATCTTTGGGTTATTAAGTTTTCGCTCCATTGTTAGATCACGAAGCCTGTCTAACAGACTTACATAAATAAAGTTAGGTCAAATCGGGTATGGCAAGGTAAGAGATAACATGTAGAGGTGAGGATATGCAAGTCTATAGGCAGTAAACTTCAAACTTCTAAAGCGCCACTTGAAAGTCATTCGCAAGAGAGGTCATGTAAGGTCGGGATCAGCTAGTTTTAATATTTGAATGGCGCTATAGAAATTTACTTAATGAAAGAATGAATGGAAGTGTAACCATAAACTGTACAACCTTGAATCTCTGGATCCCTCAGAGTCATTTGTTCTTTCCTTGTAGGTCTAGATTTCAACGCAAGAAGCAGGCACTGTCTTTACAGAGTTGGAAGGCTGGTCTTCAGCAGTCTTCGATCTAACACGCCTACTATTCCGACACCGACAGGTTGTGAAACGTTCTCAATCGCACCTCAGTCGCACGGTTTTAGGTCTGTCAGTTATTCACTTTTAGTTCACTTGTATCATTTATTAGAGGCGCTAAATAAGACAGTCAGACCTATCAGTGATACCTACTTCAAGAAATTCAGACTCTAAATCAGAATTCAGTCGAAAGCCCCTTTATCATCTGGAATAGCAAACGCCTCCTGTAGCTACAGTTACTGCTGAAGTTAAAAGGTGGACAGCTTTCGCATCATCCGACTGATATCACAGTGATATGCAGTGATATCTCTGTAGAGGCCAGTCATGAAGGTAAGACATGATTACGTAGTCGGTCAAGAAGTGCTTGTATGTATGTATGTATGTATGTATGTATGTATGTATGTATGTATGTATGTATGTATGTATGTAAGTAAGTATGTATGTATGTATGTATGTATGTATGTATGTATGTATGTACTATGTATGTATGTATGTATGTATGTAAACTATGTATGCATGTATGTATGTATGTATGTATGTATGTATGTATGTATGTATGTATGTATGTATGTATGTATGTATGTATGTAGGTATGTATGTATAGTAGTTGTAAAAGTAGGAGTCTGGAACAACCACGCAATAACCACGTCACGTGACGACCATCGTATGACGTCATCGAAACTGTTGGAAATTCCCGCAGTTTCGATCATGCGCCTATGAGTCATGGGACGATTACGTTGGTTTTTATAACCGGTAGTTATAAAAGCTATTCATCTTATTCGTGTGTGTAGAAAAGACGTCTTTGTCTAGCGAATCGATCGAGGACTATGACGTCGTTTACTTTTACTTGAATAGACGGCTTAGCTCCGATATAGATATTATCGATTCGAATATCGCAAACGACTTTACAACGCGTATTTATGAGCGTTTTAGGATCGATCGGCTCATCGTCTGAATCGTAAAATCCTGTAATTATCTTAGGCGGTACATCCGGATTTCTTGATTTTTCATAGGAAGTTAAAAGTTTCGGGTATAGAGTAGGCGGTATATCGGAAAGGATTTTACCTTTCTCTTTCTTTCTGTAAAAAATATCCATTTGGTCAACATCCGCATCCATCTCGTATTTATTAACCGCGTCTTTCACATCGGATTTTTTAAGATGTTTTTTTACTAGTTTTAAACACGATTCAAAAATTTCAATCGTTTTCGTTTCGTCTTCGGTTTCACCAACCATTCTATCGTACATGCTCAATGGTAAAGAATATGAGTCTAATAGACCCGTTTGTGAAGAGTGATTTTCTTGAATCCCATAAGAATACAGCGGAGGAGTTTTTATAGATATTTTGTCGATCGTCCCATCGTCGTATTTGTACTTTAGAAATATGCGTTGAAATTTAATTTCGGCGGGTGTAGTCATTTTGGTAACATCTTCGAAAATAACATTATTTATATCAAAGTTTTTCCATGTGATTGCCATAGTGTCTGCTTTTATATGAATATTATTTTCTTTAAATCGAAAGTGATCAACTTTTTTCGTAATAGCATTTCTGAATAATCGTTTTACAATGTCATCAAGTTATCGTTATCGACCCAAGAATTGAACGAGTCTGAGTATCCTACCCATTTTACGAATGATTTCTTTCCGCGTTTTCTAATCACTTTTTCGATCCTATATATTTCTTGAGTTGTCTTCTGTAGCTCCTGTTCATAGAATGAGCCCTGTATCTCCTCACCATTACAATCGGTAATCTTATAAGTTTGCGGATCCGTGTATTGAATCCGGGACACTACAAAAACTTCCTCCGTCCATCTAGGGAGATATCCTTTCGCAAAGATATTCTTCTTTTTAGTTATTCTGACTTTATCTCCAATCGAGAATCTCGGCGCAACAGGCTGTGAGACCTCTTCGCCGTATAAATTCATAAATACAGTCTTTTCATTCGTTTTCATACTAGCCTTAACTGGAGTCATTTTAATGGAAGAATGTCTCGTATTGTTGTAATTACTAACCATTCCATCTAAAACGTCGATATATCTTCTCGTTGAATTAGCTGTAAAGTACTTAAACATTTTATCTTTCATCGTCCTGTTCCATCTCTCAACAACGCAAGATTTTTCTTCGTTCTCAGTTGAGTACAGCTCGAGCAAAGCCTTTACGTCTTTATTGTAAAATTCTTTTCCCTTGTCAACCCATAATTTAACAGGTTTTCGTCCGCTCTCGAGTATCTTCACGAAACCGCTTGCTGTAGATTTCCCACTCTTATCGTTCAATGGCACGATCCAACCGTACTTGGAAAAACATCTATGACGGTTAACAAGAATTTCGCATCATCGTTATCTTTGGCGAAGGCTTGCATATCTACTAAATCAGCCGCCCATATCTCATCTATCCCGCTAACGTAGACTTTTCTCTTTCTAAAATGCCTTACTACTGGTTTATGTAGTTCATCCGCGAGCTCGTCAGTCCATTTCGGATAGGGTTGTAATTTTAAGCTTTTTTTAACCTAACCCGAGACTTACTTTAGTAGATAATATAGGCTTGACTATGGCCCTCTCTATACGTTCCCGCAAGCTAGGGGTAGGAATATTATTCAAATAATTAATCATCGTTCTATCGGCAACATGCCTAGAAGCCGTATCGGTGTGTCGATCGTAAGCCAAATCATGATAATACGCCGCGTTATCTACTCTGTTGATGGGGTTACTCCAATCTTTAGGAGTGCCATCGGGATTCAGTCTCAAATCCAACCTAGTCCCAGGCCCTGTAAACGAGTGACCTGGAAGCTGCATCTCACCCAGATATTTAGCCCAAGGTAACTTTACGTTTCTAGTAACCGAATTCAATGAACCGACTCCATCTCCACCTTTCGCAGCGGCTCCTTTTACGAATTGAGTTTTAGTCGTTCCGCATACGACGCATACGCCTCGAAGCATGGGTCTATTATTTTACTGATGGCGTTCTGAAGATCTCTCGTTTCGGTCTTTCTTTTACACTTGACGCAATACATTTCTATTTTAATACAGAATGATATATATTTAAAATGGAAGTGAAAGACTTATCATGGAATGATTTCATATCGAAAAGATTTAACAACCCGCTATTACCTAGAAGTATAAGAGGGTTGATAGTAGGAAAGTCGGGTTGTGGTAAGACGACGTTACTGTTAAACTTACTTTTGAGACCCGGATGGCTCGACTATAACAATTTGCAAGTATTTGGCAAATCTCTGTTTCAACCGGAGTACCGCATTCTTAAGAAAGCATTCGAAGAAAAATTACCGAAAGAAGCGATCGTGGGGCTATTCAGTATTCAAGACGAGATTATGAGACTAAATATTTCTACAGCATGCGTCGTTGACGAGATGTCGAATATTTCAAGAGACAAGTCGGATATAGAATGCAGCTTTTACGAATCCGCGGAAGATGTGCCGGATCCTAGTGACTTAAGCAGCGCAAAAAATAACTTGATGATTTTTGATGATTTACTTTTGGAGAAGCAGAACAAATGCGAAAAGTATTATGTTAGAGGCAGGCATAGTAACGTGGACTGCTTTTACCTCTCACAAAGTTATTTCGAACTGCCTAGACGGACTATCAGAGGGAATGCAAACTTTATTTGCTTATTTCCACAAGACGGGAAGAATGTTGATCATATCTATACCGATCTCGTAAGTACGGACATGCCTAAGGAGGAATTCGTAAAACTATGCAAGGAGACGTGGAAACAACCGCATCAATTCGTAGTTATCGACTTAATGAGCAAAAAGAGCACCGGTAAATACCGACGCGGATTGGATGAATTTTACATTCCCAATTCTGAATTAAAATAATATAATATACTAGTAAAAATGGAAGAACTCCTCGTGAAGATACAGGTGAACACAGCACAGACTGCGACTAACACGAATCCTAAATCGTCGTTTTACATTTTGGTAGACAACGAAAAGAACAGAACCGCACGAATACACACGAAAAACAATCCGGTAATCGAATTAGATAGAACTAAAATGTACGAAATGGCTCTAGTCGATTTGTATACTTACTACGTGTTTCCTGACATAGACGCGAGCAACAACAACTTCCGGTATTCTCCGGATAATGGTGTGACGTGGATTGACGTCGATATTCCGGAAGGGTCCTATGAACTCACGGATATAAACGACTATGTGAAGAAAATCATGAAAGAGAACGGCCATTACGATGCCGGAAACGAAGAATATCGCATTACGTTAGAACCGAACACTAATACGTTGAAGGCGGTGCTGACTATTGCTCAGGATTACGAGGTCGATTTTAGAACCGCGAACTCGATTAGAACCGTTCTAGGTTTCGAAAGTCGTCTATACATAGCCGGGTATAACGAATCGGAGAATATTGTGAACATAATGAACATAGACAGCTTTCGAGTAACTAGCGATATAATCGGGGGTTCGTACTCGAATGGATCAACGACGAATGTGATATATTCGTTTTTCCCTACCGTTGGACCGGGTTATAAGATCATCCAAATCCCAGCTAATTTAATTTATCTCCCGATTACGATGAATACGATTTCATCGATGGAAACGAGACTTACCGACCAAAATGGAAAACTAATTAACATTAGAGGGGAAGCAATGTCGATCAAGTTTCATATTAGAGAAGTGTGAAGACTATTAAAACTTTATCTTAGTTATATATAAAATGACTCAGTACACGAACGTACGCGTTAATATTTCAGACGGGCAAAAAATCAAGATTAAACGAGCGCTCGAAGCGGGAATCGATGGCGTTAGTATTAGACTATCTCACGATGATCTGGATGGGGACCACGCTTTAGATCTTACGAAAGCGCAAATTAACAAAACGGCGAAAGCTTACCAAGACGGAAAGGGCACGACGATCAAAATGAGTAAAACGCAATTAATATATAACGCTAAAGTCGAAGGTGGTTTTATCGGAGCTATATTACCATTTCTAGCTACTGCCGGAAAATATATTCTTTCAAGCGTACTACCTAGTTTAGCACAAGGCGCTTTAACGGGTATAGGTTCCGCAGCTGCATCGAAAGTTGTAGATAAAATAAGCGGATCGGGAGTATTGTACGTTAAAAAAGGAGACTTGGGTTGTAAAGTAAGACTGGATGGAAATGGGTTGTATCTGTCTCCGTGGCCGAAAGGCGGTTCGATTGGAGCGGGATTGTATATGAAAACGGGTAGCGGGTTGTATATGAAAACGGGTAGCGGACTTATACTAAGGCCTAATTCACCTTTCCGAGATATTCCGATTCTCGGTATGTTGCTTTAAAAATAATCCTCGTATAAATAAAATGTCGGGATTCAACAGACCTATCCATAAATTTATAACGAGACCCACTCGTCGGATCGAAGTTAGAACCCAACCGAAAGAGGTGCGTTGGACGTTGAAAAAAGCGACGCATACACCCTGCAGACAACTGGGCGGACTAAGATGGGAGATTTTTGCGCAACAACTGATAACGATTCAACCTAGAGAAACAGCTACAGTAGCGTTAGGACTAGTTGTTCGAATGACGAAAGGATCGTGTCTAGTTTCGCTTAGACAGGAAATCGAAGCGAGTCTACGAGATGGAGTCGTTACCGGGCAAGTAGAAGACATCGAAATTACTATTCAAAACGACTCCGATTCCGTAGTTAGTATAATCGAAGGCGATTCGTTATGTTTCGTTAATTATATCGCAGTTTAAAAAATATCCTATAATTATAAAAAGAATGGAGATCCCACTGAAAACGAAAATCGATGGAAGCGCCCACGTTTACCGACTTTCGAAAATCACCGAAATTCAAGAAGAGATCGACCGGGAACTCAAAAAAAGAGAGACTCTAGGTAAAAGTATCGTAAAGGCGTTAGGATTATCAACGTAGTAGACGGTATATCGACTCTAGTCGCGTTAGCTTCAACTGCTTCAGCGATCACGGTTATGTCCACTATAGTCGCGGCACCTATCGCGATAGGTCTACAAACACTGGCGGTTGGAGCGGGTGTTTTCAGCGTGATCGGGCGTGTGATCAACAGAAAGCTCACGCAAAAGGCGGAGAAGCACGAAAACATTAAAACGTTAGCTGAAGCGAGTCTCAACGCCATCAGTGACTGTATCTCGAAAGCTTTGGAAGACGGTAATATTTCAGACGAGGAGTACTCGTTAATTCTAAACGAACGCGTGAAATTTAACGAAATGAAAGAAGAAATCAGAAAATCAGAAAATCGCGAAACTAAAGCCGAGTCGTTGAAGGACGCGTTTGGGAAATCGATGGAAAACGTAGAACGTAAAACGTGAACGTAGAACATAAAACGTAAAACGTAGAAAATCACGTTCGTTCCATTTCAATGTTTTAACGCGTGTTCCAAAAACGCTTTAAAACATTATACCACCTATTTAAAAAACAATGTCATTTCTAAAGATTAACGATCCCACCAAAAGAGACTTTATCGTCGAAGAGTTTCTGAAGACGAAGAAAAATATTCAACGAGATTATTTATCGGAGAAACTAGGCGATATAGGACTGCAGCGAGATTTGGTAAAGTTGTACAAGCCGATCGTGGACTCACAATCGATGATATCGAAAGAACAAAACGCTTTGTTGTCTACCATTAAGGAAAACTCAGCAGCCACGTCTAACGCTCTAAAAGCGCTTCCCGCATCGATATCGTCGTCGTTAAAAGCCATACAGCTTCCGCAGTATCCCTCGATAGAGGCTTATGAGGATCCCGTAGAAGACGTTAGAATGTTAGAATTAGGAGACGTGGCAACGAAATACTTGTCCCAATACGCTTCTAATAAAAAGTCTACCGATACGACGTTCGGTCTAAATTCTAAAGACGGGAAATTTTATATCGGAGACACACGCGTATCGTTCCAGAACGACGATATAATAGTCGGAGAGAAGACTTATACAGGTACTCCGGGACTTTGGGAGCTAGTGACTATGGCTAAACCGAACAGTTCGATTTACGACGACAACGATACGTCCGATTACGTCGAGATTCTAGACGCGACGAATGCTATGAGGCAACCTAAGAATCTGAGTAAACCAAAATCGTCTAGAAGCTCTAAGTATAGAAACATCATTAAACCGATATGGGAAATGAAGTCTGGGAAACAAGCGATGAAGACGGGTAAAGGAGTCGTTGTAATTCCGCAAGATCCGAATGCTTTAGTAGAAATGTTGAGTCTGCGTTTCGCTAGCTACGACGCGGGTAATACGGGAGTGAGAAACGAGATCGTCGGTATATGCGATGAACTATTAAGACAAAACGTTATCGACAAAGAACGGTATAAAAACTTAATGTTGCGATTATAAAAAAACTTTGAAGAGTTACGGTCGTGTGATTCTGTAACTCGCTTTAGTTACAGAATATCGTTTACATAAATGTCGTTGTCGTAAAGATCTCCCATATTTCGTCGTTCATACGGTCATGAAACGCAACCTTCGCCGTGAGATACCTCTTTTCCAAGCTATTGAGCTTGTTCTTAAGGTCGTGAATGATCGACTCGAATTCATTAGCAACGATCTTTTTGGTAAGCTCATCCGAGTCGTAATCCGAGATCTCTTCAGTATTATTCTCCGCGTTAGAGACTACTTTAATGTAGTGGCAATCGCTACACTCGCTGTCGCTACACTCACTATAGCTACACTCGCTGTAGCTACACTCGCTGTCGCTACACTCGCTGTCGCTACACTCGCTACATTCTGAAGCGTCTCCGACTAGGTCGAAAACGTCGGTTACGAATTCACTACAAGCGTCTTTCACTTCGGAAATAAAAAGGGATATAATCTTTGCGTTATTAGAAGCCAGAGTTAAAAATGAGCCGGTCGATTTTTCAACATATTCTTCGTAGGAATCCATTTTATATTCTCGTGTTGTTTTTATATTAACAGGAGAATATAAATAAACATTCGTAATTCTAACATCGAACAATCCAGTTCTGGATATAAAAACTTAATATTGCGATTATAAAACATGCTCGTCATCGCTAATAGAAGAATTAAGAGAAAACACGTTATAGGAGGAGCGGGAATAATGGATACTATTACAGGAGTTTTCAAGAAGCTCTTCACTTCGGATGTCGCTAAACGAGCCGCATCGTCCGCCCTTAGCGCTGGTAAAGACGCCGCGAGAGAGTTGGGTAAAAAGGCGCTACAAGTTGGAAAGAATACAGCCGTAGAAGCGGGTAAACGCTTCGTGGATAAAGCCGCGGCTAAACTCTTAGCATCGTCGGTTCTAGCGCCTCATGTAGTCGAAAACCAAAAGGTTGAAACGATACCAGCGCTTACGCGAGAGAATGCGGCTATCTTAGCACGGCTAATCGATAACGACGCAGGAGGAACTGATATTAATAAGATACTAGCCGGTTACGGACTCGAAAAGCCTTCTTCGAAGGTCGTGTCCATTCGAGATCTCGTGCGTGGTCTCAACAACGGAGCGGGATTGAAACTCGCGTGAGTTTAAATAAATAATCTTTAGTAATTAAAATGCAATCGAATATTCTAAACATTACAGCACCCTCAGAGGTCGACGAAGGAATCGAAAAATACGAATGGCATGAATACGAACCGGCAGCGAGAACGGGTTTTAACACACCCGGCGAGATTCGCATAAATATCGAAACTCAAGATCTATTTTGCCATCCCGCTGAATCTTACTTGTTATTCGAAGGTAGGTTGATTAAAGGAGATGGAATGAATACGGCGTACGCTAATGGTGACGCCGCAGCCCTCGCGAACAACGGACTCTTGCATCTTTTCAGCCAAATCGCGTATTCCCTATCGAATCAAGATATCGAAACGGTATTTCACCCGGGACAAGCAACGACGATGCTGGGTTTGCTTAAATATCCGGACGACTTCGCCAAAGCGCAAGGACTTAATCAATTATGGTGCAAAGATACTGCGGCAACCGCGGTTATAGCGGATAATGCGGGTTTCGCAACTCGTCAAGGGTATCTTATTGAAAAACCAACGACAAAGGGAACGTTTAGTTTCGTCGTACCCCTTAAACATATTTTCGGATTCTGCGAAGATTACGATAAAATAGTGTACGGTTTTAAGCACACGCTAACGATGGTTCGCAAATCGGACGACGACGCTATTTTTAGACACGCTACCGCGGATGCTGGAAAAGTCGACCTCGTGAAAATCTCGTGGTTTATGCCGCACGTTACTCCGGCGGATATGGAGAAGATGTAATTGTACAAAACTATCGAATCGAAAGCATCGGTACCCGTCGCATATCGAGCGCGACAATGCGATACTATAGGGGTTCCTCAATCGAATGCTTTTAGTTGGCGTCTTAGCGTTAAGACGGCTCCTGAAAAACCTAGGTGGATAGTCGTCGGATTTCAAACCGATCGAAGCGGCAACCAAGAACATAACCCATCGATTTTCGATCATTGCGACCTCAAAAACATGTACGTCATGATGAATCAAGAGAGAAATCCGGCGGTCGACTACGACCTATCGTTTCCCAACCAGAAATTTTCGAGAGCTTATAGAGACGCGGCGTCGTTCAGCGAAAAGTTCTACGGAATGGATCCGTTGATTACGCAAAGCAACATCACTCCAGCCGATTATAAAGAGCTATATCCGCTCATGGTTTTCGATGTTAGTAAACAGTCGGAAAGACTGAAATCGTCGGTCGTCGATATCCAAATCAAAGCTACTTTTAACGACGCCGTCCCAGCCGATACGCAAGGTTACGCGGTTATAATTTCGGAGTTGTTAAACTTCCAGTCAGATGGACAGAAAATGAGCGTAGTGTACTAATCATCTGTATGAAAATAAGTTTCATGTTTAAAGACAATCTTGTAATATATAAAATGAAACTGCCAGAATTACACAAGTTAGCGAAAGAGAATAAGATTAAAGGTGTCACTCATCTCAACAAACCGGAATTGGTAGAGCTGCTGATCGAGAAAGGATTGATTCCCGAGGAAAACTCCCTGTTAGGTAAACCGAAATTAACGAGAAAAGAATATATGCAAGAATATCAAAAAGAATATTGGAAAGATCGTCGAAAAGAATATAATGACTATGGTAGATACGATAGATTGAAGGGTATCAGAAACAACCCGAAACGAGTCGTTATTTTTGACTTGGAAACGGGTGAGACCATCGAGTATTCGTCGATGCACAAAGCGGCTAAAGCTCACAGAGAAAACGCCCGTTTAATATTGTATTATAACGGAAAAGTATGGAGAAACAGATACGAAATTATGGTGTACGACGGAATCTGCGAGATCGATAAAGAGACTTCGAGAGCATACGATGAAACAATCGATGCAGTTGCACACCCAAGCGAAGAGTCTTCTCGACAATAAGAAGATTTCTACATTTTTAGAAACCTATCGTTTGTATACACGCGATAGGTTTCTACAGTTAAAATTACAGACCTAGTTTAAGGTCGCAAGAATGCCGCTGAAAAGTCTCTAGCTATTATGTTTGTGGCGATGGATGAATAAACGAATATCTCGAGGTAATCGGTACCGGTTAGAAAAACTATGGTACTACCGGTTGAATTGTTATGCGAAATTCCCGTACCCCCTCCACCCGCAATTTGCATGTGCGGCACCCCGTTTTTATACAGGAAGACGTTAGCAAAAGCGGTATTACTCGCGCTACAAAATTCTATGTACGTCGTAACGATATAGTATCCAGCTTTACCAGGAGTGAAACGATCCAGTCCTACACTGCTGACGTTCTCGGTGTGGAATCTTACTCTATCGAAAGAAACTCTTGTGTGAGTTGTAGCGACTATGGCTTGGTGAGATATAGTGTAAACGCTAAACGTGGGTCCGACTGCAGTCGTATCAACATATTTTTTGGTCGCTGCATCACCATCACTGCCGGGATCGCGTAGGCCTGTAATGTGCGCGCCATGCATAAAGATGGGCTTATGCACATTTATTTTAGACGGAGGATTGCCATCCATTGACTTAACCATCTCTAAGACGGTTTCATTATTTATTCTAAAACTAAATCCATCAGTCGATTGCGATATAATTGGTCGGTTTAATCGACCTTCTATTTTATTCGCTGTATTTCCTAAAAATATATTAAAATCTTTATTTCCATCTAAATCCTTACATCCCATCGCCCGCGTAAGATCCCTGCCGATGCTTAAGAATAGGTCACCAGTCATGGTATCGCCGGTTTTAGACACTTTCGAAGCATCAACGTATTTCTTATTCGTTAAATGATTATCATTGGACGGTAAATCGCTGCGATTCGTTATCAAATCTATAGCTTGTCCCCGACTTAGAGCCTCATCCATTCCTGCTTCCGAAGTATTCGTTGTAGGTAAACCTTTTATCGCGTGGCCGCTCATATTTAGATTTCCAGTCGCTGGGTTTGCTCCATCCATTCGAAGGAAAGCAGCATTTACTTGACTAAGAGTAACACCACCAGCAATTACTCTTTGCGTAGATCCAGAATCTGTATGTCCAAATTTATCGACTGGCATTTTTTTAATAAGATTATTTATTAGTTTAATGTAAATCGTTCATGACTTCTTGAAATTCGCAATCGTCGTTCATCGTCTTCTTTAACACGTACAAACATAAATGTCCGCAAAATACTTGGCCGTCCGGCTGTATTCGCTCGCTGTTATATAACACTGGGCTCCGTAAATACTTTAATAGTTCCGTAGGAGGAGGTAGTCCATAGCTGTCGAAATAAATCTTATCATTGCCGTTCTTAAAATAGCCGACCCAATGGTTACCCTCCCCATTAGAATCGTCTAGGTTTAATATCCCGCACTCATTCCATCTAGGTTTCTTCGGCAGCTCATCTCGTAGAAAAACTCCTCTAAAATTCGGAATATTTACTTTCTTCGCAGCATCTAATAATTCAAAATTCGTTAACGGATGATTTGGAAGAACTACACCTTCTACATCTATGTTTTTCACAGTTGCAGAACTCATTTATATTAGAGAATAATGTCCATATGCAAAAGTGTGGATGCCATCTTGCTGAATCACTCGTTTGTCATCGTCGGCTGAAAGAGCGACCTTATTTACTTCTTCGGTGTAAATGTCGTGATGATACGACCGAATAACGTTCATTTTCCTTAACTGTTCTCTTCTCGTAAACACACACTCTTTGTAATCTTCGTGAGTTATCGTTTTACTAACCACGTTCTTTTTCACTCCTTTACACTTCTTATGATCTTCTCCAGCCATCCTGTACGAGTACAACTTCGATCTTAAACCTACGAATTCTTCGATCTGTTTACCCGCTGCCTCGTCTTTGAACATACCGATAACTTTCTTATTAACTCCGGTTTCGATACACGATGGATGATCTTTCGGATACTCGCTCGTGTCGAACCTGCTTCGAACGTCGTCGGCGATATCGGCGTAAAAATCGTCGGTCTTTATTTCGTACGCCAACGAATCCGTATCGGTGAATAATAGCTTAGCCCTATCTCCGTATTTGGTCTTGATGTAATTATAATGGAAATCGTAGATTAAAGTCTTGCTTGAGTCTAAGATACACATTCCTAGATATATCGGCTTGTTATAGAACAGCTTGGTCTTTTTCATGTGAACGGCGATTAGATTTTCATCGAAAATGGTTCGACCGTCGTAATTAGGTTTCGACGCGAGCTTAATAGCTTCCTTCTCATCGCACACCAATCGCACATCAACTCGATTCTCGATACATTCCATAGTCTTACCGAAGACGCTATTATTCATCAACTTGAAAAAGTCCTTCTCGAAATCGTTAGTAGCTCTCGTTCTCAATTCCGTATTCAAGTCGATATACTTTTTCAACCAAGCGCTTTCTTCGAATATTAACCCGCGATGTATTTTCGTTATCTTCAAACCGAGACTTTCATACAACTTTAAATTACCGTAATGAACAACGTACTTCTTTTTATCGTTTAAACTCGGAATTAGTTTCGTTACATCCGATCCTGCAGGTTTTATACTCTCAGGAGCTAGAGGGTAATCGTTATGCTGGTGGTGTAATTTCTTAGGATACTCAAGATCGACTTCTAACACGCACCCAACCCCATCTCGTTCGGTAATGCTTCTCCAATAGTTCAGGTCGTTATCGCTCATCCATTTAAACCCATGAGTTGGTAGAGCTTTGCTCATCGCCCATCCGTACAAGTTATTCGCGTCTAAGTAAGGAATGAATACCGAAGGCTGGCTGCGATCAAAATCTTCTCCCATGTACTCGTTGTTCGCTTTCGCGTATCGTTTCGAAATCGTGCTGACTCCCCCTCTTATTCCTTGCTTGATCATCAGTAACATATCGTAGTCGCTCAACAACTCCAACTCTACACCGGTCAACTTTAACGCTGCGTCCCAAGCTAGTCCGGGTGAAGTGTAATACCACGCGGGATCGAGCCTATAATGTTCGATGCACACGTCTCTAAAGTTTTCGAATACATCGGCTAATAATAAAACATCCGAAAGATTATACAAGTCGTGATATTCTCTTAACGTTTTACAACGAAATACTTTCCATACATTTTTGGCGTGCTCGTAATCTTCATCGCTGATGTCTGAATCGTTCAGTTTAGAATAGAATTTATGCTTCGGAGGCAATTCGGTCTCGTCTAATCTTTCAATGCCGTCAACGTAATCGTACGCGTAAACACCTTTCTGAGTAAAAGATCTAACTTCTCACCTTTAAAAAAATCACCTAAATTCTTACACTGATCTTTACTAAGGTTCTTCGATAACGCGTCGAGACTCGAAGGCATGAATCTAAAACTGTCGATAAAGCGTAATTCGCGCTTGACCGTTATCTCTTTTCCCTCTTTATTTACAAAGTTACCGACTACGATCTCTCGGCTAAACGATATATACTTTTCTTCGTTATTAGGAATACAGTTAATTTTCTCACCATTCTCACCTCGCAATTTCTTCACGAATAGATGGCTGTCGTATCCGGATAGATTATGGAATACTACAGGGGAAAACTTGGGGATTTTGTAGTTCATATTACAAATGTTATGGGCGGCGCCTCTGAATTTACCGCTTAAATGGCAGTGATCTCTAACTCGATCTTTACCTAACTCTCCTCCGCAGATATGACAGTTAGTAGCTTCGTCGAAACATTTCTTCTCAGTTTTACCGAATATCATATTCTTAGGGAATTTAAACTGGTTATATATTTCTTGTATATTTTCTACAAGAGAATCTACGAATATCTGAGCGACATCGTCGTCTTCGTTTTCAGCCGTAAACCTCCGTGGCTCTTGGGAATAAACGCCGTCGTTGAAGCATTTTATATGATAACAAAACGAGCTAGGCGTATGTTTCTGATATTTATTGGTGTAAGACGTGCTGGGATCGGGTTGGCATGTATCGATAGGTTTAATGAAAGATTCAAAATCGGCGTAAACGATAAAAGGCACTCTCATCGATTTAAAATAATGTTTAAAACTTAACATAGTTCCTGGTTCGGGAAGAACTATTCGTTGGGCGTCTTGCCTCGAACAGTACTCGCTATGCTTAGTAAGCGCTTCTATTTTTGTATAACCGTTTAAACATCTTCTACAATAATGCATCGAATTATGGGATTTTTCTGTTCCTGGATTCAACAATCTGTTAAAGTTCTTGATCCAACAGTAATGCTTCTTTTCACCGTCGGAAATAAGCAGTAGATCTACGCAGATATCGCTTTCATGCTTCGATATATATAATGGGTATACGTCCTTTTCATAGCCGAATACGTTAACGCTAACGTTATTATTACGCTCAAACTTATTTATTACGTTGGCGTCGGCAGCAACTGGGAATTCAATCCCACTCCAATTGAGCTTCTTAGATTGTTCTTTTAGATCTCTAGTGATTCTATGCGGATTGTCTTCCGTTGGATTCAACGCTCTAGTGACGCACCACTTGAAACATTCATCGTCGTTGTTTTTCAGGTTTACAACAGCCTTTTTATTGGCTAAATACTCAGGAAGAGGAATATAAGAACTACCTTTCAATGGCTTATATACCACTGTATCGATATCCAACTTCATAACGGTTTTAAACCTCCAATTGCTACCTCTCATCTGAAAACTTGCCATGCTCTCCTTAATTTTATCCACTGCGTTGCTATATATTTCACACACGTCGGTTGCGTCTAAAATGATATCGGTCTTCGATTTAAAATTATGTTCGGCTTCAACTTCTTCCCCGGATTTAATATCTACTTTCTTCATTACGCAATTAAGATTGAATTGAACTTTTACCCCACGATTTTTCGCTAACAGACTGACTACCTGCGGTCTTACGGCGTTGAGAAAAGACGTAAGATCGATGGAACCGGTGGAATCGATCGTGTATTGCTTAGTAAAACCTTTAATAGCCTTCGCAGTCTCTCGGATTTCGAACTTGTTTTTATTAATTTTACTGAAAATACTCGAAACCCTCGACTTCAACGATTCCAATCTTTCATTCACGGGTTTCTGTTCTTGGGGAGTTACAAAATTAATCATCCAATCCGCAAAAGAATTAATCTTCGACCTTACCTTATTCCCTATTTCAGTCAAAATGTTTTGGCTGAAACGAGATTTCCAAGTATTAGACGGGGGCGTATACTTACCCGGAGTAAGCGTTGGAACCTTAATGTCTGGAACCGGAGCGTCTAGCGGGTTGCTCGCAGACCTCGGCGACATTAATGCTATGAGTTCCGCTTTTCGCAGTCTCGAATAACCAACCACACCTCTCTCTCGTGCTATATTTTGTAGTTCTTTGACGGTCTTCGACGAATAGTCCATTTTATTAAGGACATTTATTCCTTTAGGTGATTTCTTGAAATCAGTTCGTGTATCCATTTTATTATAGACATTCATGCCTTTAAGCCCTTTCATAAAACTAGATTACTAGATACTATAGGAAATTCCCAACCAACGTAATCGTCCCATGACTCATAGGCGCATGATCGAAACTGCGGGAATTTCCAACAGTTTCGATGACGTCATACGATGGTCGTCACGTGACGTTGTTATTGCGTGGTTGTTCCAGAATCCTACTTTTACAACTACTATGTATGTATTTATGTATGTATTTATGTATGTTTGTTTCTTTGTTTGTATCAAGCCACTTAATATAGCACCTTTTAAGTCGGCTACTTCACAAAGGCGCTGCACGAATGACTATCTAACTCATTTAGATATTTAAGTGCATTTTAATACATTTTGGAAATGTTTACTGAACAGAGCTAAACTCTACAGCACGTATGTAAAGCTGAAGACTGCTCCTAGAGGAAGACCCGAGTCATGATAACTGATAAGGGGAGAGGGGATAGAGAAATGGTAACACTCATGGCCAGGAGAGCAGCAGGAGAGCAGCAGTACGCGGTTCGATTCCCCCAACCCCCTCGGGCGGGCGCCTTGCATGGCTGCCATAACGTGTGTTTAGTTAAGATATTGATAATTGTACTGTCATGTCTCAATGTAATCTTTCTGCGTTTGTCGGTTTGAATTAATAAAGAAAAAGATTATTATTATTAAGATAAAATAGGCTTGAGTTTATATACGGATGCGAGGCACCTGCATATCTCCTCGTGCAGTTAAGCGCAGGAATCGCAGACGTGGTCGAGTTAAGACTGGAACATAAAACTTCTTGATGTATGTCAGTGTGATGCCGACCAACAGGGCTCGCCCAACAAATGATTTGAATTTTTCTTTCATTTCATGTTACTATTTTGTCGAAACGTGTAATAATAATAATGACCTTCGCTATTTTACTGTGTTTCGATAGGTGCCTTTGGATTTCTGCAGCAAGTTTTCTGCTTGAGGAGCGATAGGCGATGGGATGGTTGCAGTCTGTGGCTCCGTATTGTCTCGATTGTGTGTGGGGTTTGCTGTTCGATTTGTATTTGTATTTAATTTTTTGTATTTGCATTTAGTTTTTGTATTTGTACTTAATTTTTTGTATTTGTATTTAGTTTTTTGTATTTGTATTTAGTTTAACGACAAAACAAGCAACAAAGCAAACAACAAACGACAAAGTAAACCACAAAGTAAACAACAAAACAGACACGAAAGCAAACAACAAACGACAAAGTAACAAAATAGACAACAAAACAATCAAGACAAAATAATCAAATACTACACCACTGCTGAGCCTCTGGCGTGGCTTAATCTCCCGTAAGCTCGTTAAGGCAGGGGGCCCCTGGCGTGGCTTAGAATCCCGTAAGCCCTTTGTGTAGTTTTTGTTTTTTTGTCTTGTTTGTTTTGTTGTTTATTTTGTTTATTTTGTCGTTTGTTGATTACTTTCGCGTTTGTTTTGTTGTTTATTTTGTTGTTTATTTTGTCGTTTGCTGTTTGCTTTGTTGTTTGTTTTGTCGTTAAACTAAATACAAATGCAAAATCTAAATGCTTTGTAGTGTTAGTTTGTTTTTATTTTGTCGTGTGTTTGGTTTTTTGTGTCATGTTTTGTTTATTTTGTCGTTTGTTATTTGTTTGTTATTTTGTCATGTGCTGTTTATTTTGTCTTGTGTTGTTTGTTTTGTTTTTATTGTCGTCTGTTGTTTGTTTTGTTGTTTATTTTGTCGTTTGTTATAATGAGCCGAGGGATAAGAAGGATGATGATAGAAGATTAAACTAGCAGGAAAAGTGGAGAAGGTGGAATGGAGACAGGGCATCAACAGCAAATTCTACATAGAAACGACAAAGATCGCCCGAAGGTTAAAGTCTAAATGAAGAATATCGGTTAGTTTTAATTTATGCAAAAGCTCATATCAGATGCTATTAGGCTAATTATTATAACTCTGTGAACTGAGTTTTGTGTACAGTCTTGCAGTGCGAGATGTTAGCGTATATATTTAGTGCGTTTACTTTAGTTTCACGTGTATATGTATATATGATAGATGCATCACGTTTAGTCGTATTGTCTTAGTGACACGCGCGGCCGGCCGATCTTGGCAGCGGCGCGCTATATGTATATTATTAGAGTTCGCCTAGGCGCACAGAAGACAGGTGTGTCAAGAGGCGCGAAGAATTATGCTGACTAGAGAAGTTTGAATTCGAGTGTGTTCGATGTAGTAGTGTGGCTGACTAGTTGAGTTGTAATCGAATTGAGTTCTGTCTGTTTGTTTCTTATTAAACTTGAAGATATTAAACTGTGTTGCTGATTAATTCAGGTTATACTTATACGTAGAATTAGTGTTCAAAAGGTGAACGTTAAATAGGCGTTAAGTAGACAGAGAACAAGGATTTAATCAGAAGGATTGTCAACGGAAGGATTGGGTTGACATTATTAAGGATTTAATCAGAAGGATTGTCAACGGAAGGATTGGGTTGACATTATTGGTGGCAGCGTCGGTGTGGATAAGAACTCACGGTGGATAAATACTCACGGTGGAATAAATACTCACGGTGGAATAAATACTCACGGTGGAATAAATACTCACGGTGGATATAAACTCACAGTGGATTAAAATTCACGTTATCACCTCTTTCGGCGGATAAAAGAATCTACGACGGTGATTGAAGAATCTACGACGGTGTTAGAAGAATCTACGACGGTGTTAGAAGAATCTACGCGTTGTTGCTGTGTGACGAATCTACGATATCAACGACGGTGGAACACGAGAAACGGTATAAAAATTTCGTTGTTTTCCACGAACAAATATAAAAGAAATCCCGTTTGTTTATCGATTCACACACCAAGAAAAACCGTGACTTCTTTGAAAAGAGAAATCACCAAAGTAAACAAGTAAGATGGAGAAACTAAGTGCTGAAAGACAAGCAGATATTAAGAAGATGTCTACGGAAAGGCTAAAACAGCGTTTGTTGAAAGCCGGTTTTAAAGAAGAACAATTAGAAGGTATGTCACGTGGTGACATGATGCAGGAACTCGCCGATGTGTGGGTTAAAGAAGAAGTCGAAGAAGAAGGTGCCGTTGGCGGTGCCGTAGAAAAGGCTATTGAAAAACCTCCTGCGCCTATGTCTATGGAGATGTTGATGCAGTGGATGATGATGACGAGGCAAGAAGAGAAAGATAGAGAGGAGAATCGTAGACAAGAAGAGAAAGAAAAAGAGGAGAAACGTAGACAAGAAGAGAAAGAAAGAGAGGAGAAACGGAGACAAGAAGAGAAAGAAAAAGAGGAGAAACGTAGACAGGAAGAGAAAGAAAGAGAAGATAAACGGAGACAAGAAGAGAAAGAGCTAAGACAGGAAGAATTACGTCTTCAGAGAGAGAAAGAAGAGAAAGCGGAACTTGCAAGGCAAGAAGAATTGCGCTTGCAGAGAGAGAAAGAAGAGAAAGCGGAAATTGCAAGGCAAGAGGAATTGCGCCTGCAGAGAGAGAGAGAAGATAAAGCAGAACAAGTGCGTAAGGCAGAACTGGAATTGCAAAAGCATCAGTTTGAGATTCAATTAGAACAGTTGAAAAGAGATAGGGAAGATGCTGAAAGAAGAAGACTGGAGCAGATGATTGAATTTGAAAGAGCTAGAAAAAGTGATGAAGAGGTTCGTCAGCAACAGATTGAAGCAAAGAGAATGCGTGAAGAAGAAAAAGAAAAAGCGCGAACGTTAGAGTTAGAACGCGCAGAACAGATAAGACAAGAAGAACTCAAATTTCAGAAAGAAAGTTTGGAAAAGGCAGAGGCAGAAAGACAGGAACGTCTGAAACTGGAGAAATCAAAATTGACATTGAAAGAAACGCAAATGAGAGAAGAACGGGAAGCAGAAAGAAGGAAACAGCAAGAAAGTGAAACTTTGGTGTCAAAAATTAAGAAAATAGGTGATGCAATGAAGCATGTATTGCCTCAAATGCCAACTGATATGATGGAGGTGCCATTATATTTTGAAACAGTCGAGAACGCGTTTCGTAGTTTTGCTGTGGAAAAGCCGTTTTGGGTGAAATTATTACTACCATTGATGACGCCGAAAGCTCGAACCGTTCTGAATAGATTGTCATTCGATGATCTAGACAATTATGATAGAGTCAAGCAGCACTTATTAAAAGAATTTAAATTGACTTCGAGAGAATACAGAGCCAGATTTGTGGATGCTAAGAAGACAACAGAAGAGACTTATACGATGTTTACGGCAAGACTGAAGAACTTGCTAAACTATTACGTGAGAAGTCGAAACGTGAACAGAGAGTATGATACGCTCTTTGATTTGCTGGTAGCGGATAAGCTAAAAGAATGTTTACCGCCAGGTCCACTACAGTTTGTATTGTCGAAGGAAGGAACTGACTGTCTCCAAGCTAGTGCAGTGGCAGACCTAGCAGACATTCATGTAAACAATCGAATTGGGTTTGCATTTCCAAATATAAACAGTTATCCTTCTCAACGTTCCGTAAACCAAAGCCAGAGTGGAAAGTGGAAAAGTAATCCAGGAACAGGGAATCAGTTCATAGGTAAAGAAGTCAAGGCTAGTGTCCCTGTACCCAATGAGACCAGAGAAGTGACGTTTGGTCGTCAGGGATTTAACAAATCGTCAGCGCCGTTTGCCAAGAGGGAAGGCAACACATCGTTTACGCAGTATAAGAGAAATGAAGGAAATGAACAACGAGGTATGGTGGTGAAGCGTTGTCACAATTGTGGTTCAGACAAACATTTGGTTAAATTTTGTCCAGTTCCAGTGGCAGCAGCTAGTTCTAGCAGAAATCAAGAACACACAAGGGTGAATCTGATTCAAGTGGTTAGTGATACAGATAATCAAACCACGGGTCAAGAAAACCAAGAGACTGAAGTAAAGTCAGTAATGAAATGTGGTATTCAAAAAGAAATTCTATTGGATGCTGAAATTCAGAGAGAAGTCATAGGAAAAGATGACAGTCGAATATTGAAGAAATCGTTCTTGCAATATGTCGAGGTTGAAATTCGTGCAGTAGACGGTAAAGAGCCAGTGAAAGTCAAAGCACTGAGCGACTCGGGAGCAGAAATTCCGGTGATTAGTGAAGAATTACTGGAAGGCATGAAGGTGGAACAAATTGGAAAAGTGAATTTGCAATGTGTGGCAGGAGATGCCATTCCTGCGAAGTTAGTGAAAGTCGATGTTAGACTGTGTGGTAGTGACGTGGAAGAAGAGGGATTTCCGCGTAAAATCCAGTGTTCACTTACACCTTATGTCACCTTGATGTGTGCTAGTATTGCAAAGATGGGCAGTACAGAAAGATTCTTGTTGCATCCAGAGATAATTGCCGAATTAAAAGCCGTACCACAGATGAAGGTCAAAACGATACAAGGAGATGTGAGTGTACGAGCAAATGTAATGACGAGAGCGCAGAGTCGGAAACAGGAAATGGTAGATGTTGATGAGAAGAGTGAAACTGAAAGTTCAAGTGATGAGGAAAACGAAAGTAATGAGCAACGAAGCTTATCGCGAGATGGTGTAATAGCAGAGATGAACGAGCAAGAGATGGCTGCATGCGAGAATGGCACATTAAATGAAACTGAAGAAGACAATGAATGTGATGTGGGGATAGGAGACTTGTATAGAGATGAAGAGATGGATGAAGAACAAAAGGTGCAGATTGCCGATTCGAAGAAGTTCGAAGAGCAACAGAGAAAGGATGAATCGTTGAAGCCGTGGTGGAAGTTAGCACAAGAGAAAGAATCTGAATTCTGTGTGATCAACGGTTTATTGCATAAGAAATATCAGATATTAGACCAGACGATATATCAACTAGTGTTACCAAAAGAGAGACGAATAAAAGTGATGGAATTGGCGCATGAATCGGTATTTGGAGGACATCTAGGAGAAGAGAAAACAAGAGAACGAATTAAATTATCTTTTGTATGGCCAAAGATGAGAAGAGACATTGTGAAATTTTGTAAGTCTTGCGAGAAGTGTCAACTAAAGGCAAGGAGTCTGGTGATGGATAGAGTGCCTATCACTCCGGTCTCAAGAGAAGAGGTCGCCTTCAGGAGAATGACAATGGACCTAATAGACAACCCGAGGAAATGGCACAAGATAATTCCTTTTCACGAAAATCATTTGAAAGAACTCAAAGAAAATACGGAGAAAGCATTATTGTTTGCAGAATCTTACTCTCAAGAAAAGCAGTTGCAATACACAAATCAGTATAACAAGAGAGCAAGACACAAAGGAATTTGCAGCATATCGAATTCCTTTGATTTATCGAGCAGAAGTGGAACGTCAGATCAAAGAAATGTTAAAAACAAACATTATCAAACCATCATCGAGCAGAATGGCAAGCCCTTTGGTTATTGTTAAAAAGAAAGACGGATCTTTAAGACTTGCCTGTGACTACAGATACATTAACTCATTCACAGTGGATTGTAAATATCCGATGCCGATTGTCAGAGACGTTTTAAACAAAGTTGGAAAGTCTAATGTGATTTCTATTTTGGACTGTCGAAGTGCTTATTGGACTTGTCCTGTAAAACAATCTGATCAATGGAAGACAGCTTTTGTAACACATAATGGACTGTATGAATTTACTCGTGTTCCTTTTGGAATGATAAATTCAGGCCGAACTTTTGTTAAGGCGATAAATTTAGTTTTACAGCCTATAAGTGACTTTGCAGAACCGTATGTTGATGACATTGCTGTGCATTCTGACAATTGGAAAATTCATTTACAGCAGTTAGATGCATTTTTGATGCAAATGAGACTGCATAACGTTACTTTGAATTTGAAAAAATGCATATTTGGTAAGAGTGAGGTAAGGTTTATCGGTCATGTGGTTGGGTCTGGTAAGATAAAGATGAATCCAGACAGAATTGAAAGTTTGAGTAATTTGAAGATCCCAGAAACTAAGAAGCAAGTTAAGCAACTGCTTGGATTTTTTAATTATTACAGACAGTTTATTAAGGACTTTGCACAGATTGCGAAACCTTTATCTGATTTAACTAGTAAACGTGTTTCTGATAAGATTGATTGGACTGTTGAACATCAGCAAGCATTTGATTTACTTAAAGAGGCTGTGCGATCCAAAGTAGTGTTATATGTTTTTGAAGTTGGAAAACCATTTAATTTGTACTGCGATAGTAGTGACTTTGCAGTCGGTGCTGTTTTAACACAGATGGACGACAAGGGAATAGAACGCCCTGTGTCATTTATCAGTCAGAAATTAACTGATACCCAGAAGAGATGGGCTACTGTGGAAAAGGAAGCCTATGCTATAGTTTGGGCTTTAAACAAGTTAAAAGAAATTATAATTGGATCAAAAATTTTCATTTTTACTGATCACAATCCTCTTACATACTTGACTGAGTCAATGTCTAAGTCTGCTAAACTTGTGCGTTGGGCGTTAGCCTTACAAACTTTTGATGTTGAGGTGAAGTACAAGAAGGGCAGATTGAATGTTATTGCTGATTGTTTGTCAAGGTTATAAGTAATCGTAAGACTGTTCATTAATTAGTTAGATATATATATATGTTTCATGTATTTTGGTAATTTCGCAAATTTTGAAATTTAATTTGCTCAATTCCAGAAAAAGGAAGGAGGTAATGTGAACTGAGTTTTGTGTACAGTCTTGCAGTGCGAGATGTTAGCGTATATATTTAGTGCGTTTACTTTAGTTTCACGTGTATATGTATATATGATAGATGCATCACGTTTAGTCGTATTGTCTTAGTGACACGCGCGGCCGGCCGATCTTGGCAGCGGCGCGCTATATGTATATTATTAGAGTTCGCCTAGGCGCACAGAAGACAGGTGTGTCAAGAGGCGCGAAGAATTATGCTGACTAGAGAAGTTTGAATTCGAGTGTGTTCGATGTAGTAGTGTGGCTGACTAGTTGAGTTGTAATCGAATTGAGTTCTGTCTGTTTGTTTCTTATTAAACTTGAAGATATTAAACTGTGTTGCTGATTAATTCAGGTTATACTTATACGTAGAATTAGTGTTCAAAAGGTGAACGTTAAATAGGCGTTAAGTAGACAGAGAACAAGGATTTAATCAGAAGGATTGTCAACGGAAGGATTGGGTTGACATTATTAAGGATTTAATCAGAAGGATTGTCAACGGAAGGATTGGGTTGACAAACTCTGTATATTATTCATTCGTTCATTCTGTTTCCATGTCAATCTCTGTCTATCTGTCTGTCTGTCTGTCTGTCTGTCTGTCTGCCTGTCTCGCTCTCTGTGTATAAAATATACATGTAAGGTTAAGACACTTGTAATTGTGGTCACCGATTCATTTATTAAGGCTACACGAGACGGTCTTTCGGTTGGTCGGCAGTGCGTTTAGCACAGTTCGGAAGAGAAGTGAGGGGAGAGGGAGAAACTGGGAGGAACAGAGGATTTTTCCGCATAAGGTGCATGTTTTTCCTAAACTAGGGTGCAGATGTCTTAGGCATAATAGGTGATTTTACATTTTCAAGAGGAATGTGTCGTTCGACTAACTTCTATATTTTTTTTAAAGTTTTCTTCAACGAAACGAAGATGATGAAAATATGTGCCTTCAACCAACCGAGATGTGGTGAATTGCTCGTTGCTGCCGACTTCATTTTCTCAGTAGCGGCATCTATTGAAGTTGCTTCAACCAAACATTGGGACAGTTTTATTCGACCTGTTCGGCATAAAGATGCAATATGATGTGCAAACGAAAACAAATAATATTCTGTTATGATGATTTATTCTTTAAGTAGATGACTTTTGAGATTGATTCAGGTGTGGATGATCTTTAATGTTGTGTCGTTGTTTTCAAAGACACTGAGTAAAATCCAACAGCGCTGAGTTTTCGGTTCATTTTCTACCTGGTTAAAAACAGACTGAAAGCTGTGGATAAGAGCGATCATTTGAGATTTGTCATAGGCCCTACGTCCAATCTCGGGATCCGATGGACCAGAAAACAGTCTAAAATGAGCAATTCTACACACGCAGGGTTCGTATTAACTGCTGTAATCTCTAGACGTGGACCTTTAAACAGTGCCGGATTGACAATTGCTGATGTCCTAAGCTATATAAAGCTTGGATGCCCCTTGTTAAAAAAAAATGACACCAGAAGGTGTCACACAACTTGAAAACGTAGGCTATATGCCTGTTAATTATTTAATAGTGAGGCATTTAAAGAGAAAAATTATTTTCAAATAAATACATGTACTCAGACGAGATGGAATTTGCTACACAGCCGTTTAAGAAGGTTCTACATAATATATATATATATATATATATATATACATACATACATACATACATACATACATACATACATACATACATACATACATACATAAAATCACCCCCACACAAAAAAATTCTGAATGTTTTTGAGGCCTTTCGGATTGTGAGGCCCTAAGCTGTAGCTTTTTTTTAGCTCATGCCTAAATCCGACCCTGCTTCTAGATAATAATAGTCTTCAGACGGAAAGCCTGAAAACGGCCTTAACGCTCATGCACCACATTTCACAGAAGGGCCCAGTAGTTTACAGCGTGTAGAGACATGTTATGGCTGACAGGGCCGTTGACGTGATTTTAAGGGTGCTTTGAACAGCTGTAGAAAAATGGTCGATTCCAGTGAATCAAAGCCCATGCTTAACATGTCAGAACAGCAGACTGTTAGAGCTTCTGAGAAAGTGGAGAAATATTCTACAAATACTTAATTTACCATTGAACTACACCAGGGACATAGCCTCAGAAGGCTCCAGCAGCACCCCAATAGCTCCGGTACCCTTCCGGGAAAGTCTACCGCAGTGATATGCAATTCTGATGCAAGTCCTTCAGGCCTGACAAAGAATCCCTCCTGCTTCAGCACCGTATCTGCAACTGATGCAAATTGGGATGTATTGTATTCGGACATCTATAAAGCGCTTCTAGCGGGAAAGCCATTCAGAAGCGTTCCCAGTGCGAGAGACTTCGAGAGAAAAAGCAAGTTTAGCTTTATCAGGGAGAGGAGACGGTGAAGCTGCTAAAGCGGAGTCCGTCTACAGGACGAGAAAGATTGGACGATGGAGGAGAGGATGGTTCAGGGTAGGAATTCTTGAAGAGGTGAGACTTTAGTTTGAAGTGGAAAGCCTGAGTGTGATAGTTAGAGGAGCGTGGGGTAGATGATGGCGGGTGAGCGGCGATATTGGTAGAGAATCTGAGAATAGGCTATGCGGAATTCAGGACGGACTTCGTTTCAGATTCAAGGCGAAGTGCGGTGTTTGGATCGGTTTCGAGAATTTGAGATCACAAGTGACTGAGGGTCAGGAAAGACTAAGATAGGAGGATGCTCGAGTAGAGTCGGATGACTGAAGAGGTCAAGCCTGGAGCGGACAATGTTAGCATCAAAGTGGAGGCATTTTTAAAGTCGAGTGACGAGTATTGATCGGATGCTGCCGAGAACGCGAATGAGCATGAAGCAGAAGCGAGAGTGGTTGGAGATGTGATTACAGAAGGAGAGATGTGGACCAAAAGTAATATCAAGATAGCGGACAGGGAGTCGGAGGTGAGAGTGAGAGATGAAGAGGTGTATGAAAGTCGAAAGATGTGTGAAATGGTCACGGATTTTCTCGATTTGATTTGAACGGACTAGGATGATGAGCTCTGTTTGGAAGAGTTGAGGCAGAGTGGTTTGTAGAGCAATGCCAGTGTTGTCTGCACTAGAAAATCAGCATAATGGCGGACTTTTAGCAGTGCCATCTATTGCCTCGCTGGCGAAAGCATTGGTTCAAGGAATAGAATATACTGCAGGGGTGGGCAAACTTTTTGTACATGGGGCCACATTAAACACCCAAAAAAATTCTGAGGGCCGGATAATAAAATTTTTACTTTTAATAGCGACTATCATGAAAATATGTTTACTTAGACCTATTTTTAATATATTAAATACACTAATGAGATGTATGCGACTGTGAACATGCATTGACAAGTTTCCCACAATCCGGAGTGATTGCGCTGGTTGCAACTCACAGTTTGAGTTCAAGTTTAGATCACTTAACTGAGACCTGTACTTGATTTTGTTTATCTTCATAGTTGAAAATCTTTGGTGACAGATGTAGGCTACGTAAGTGAATGTGAACAGCACAAACAGTTTTAAAGCAAGTTTGTAGATTTGAGAATTTTTCCTTCCTGAGCGAAGAAAAGAATGTTATCAGGTCTGATCCTTTGAGCTGTTCTTTGAGAACAATGTCACGTTGTGTGTCGGTTAACTCCAGCTGAAGTTCCGTCGTCTGGAGAAGTCTTCTGTCAAACTTGACAGCTGAAGACTATATTTTCCCTCAGAATCTCCTGTGACAGTTTTCTACTGGAGGGTAGGAAGTTCCCGTAGTTTTGCTCTTTCATCTGCTTTGAAGGCAACATTAACCTTAGGCCTACTTGAACGGATTTCACTTCTGCGTATACAGATCATGTGCAAAAACCTCTGCAGGAAAGCGCGGCAGATCGGCAGAGTTAATGCATAGATGCCATACAGTTAGGCCTATTATTAAAGACAAGACCGGAATAGTAAGTAAGAGAGCAGCGCCACGTGAGTAAAACGAAGAAACTTCTCGCGGTCTGAGTTTATTTTATATTTTCTGAAGAATTGTGGGGGCCGGATAAAAAGTGTTGGCGGGCCGGATCCGGCCCGCGGGCCGTAGTTTGCCCACCTCTGATATACTGCATAGTAACTGTTCACCTTGCACTGCGGGTAAACTTAGCGCATGTACGCCATCTAGGGACTGCTAAGAAATTAACGGACTAAAGGCCTTTAAGGCAACAGGAACTGCGAGGCAAGTTGAGGAGGCCGACTTTAGAGATCATAAATGTACAACATCCGTGAAATTGGCAGATTTATTTATTTATTTATTAAATTTGTAACGCGCTCAAGGTCACACCGAAGTGTGAATCTGAGGCGCGGATAGTCAGCCGCCAGGAGAAGATGCAGTTAGATATCCAAGTGCTTGAAAGCCTAGGAGAAATAGTGAGTTTTGAGCCGCTTTTTGAAGGAAGAAAGTGACTTTGAGCTACGAAGTACGAAGGGAGATCTAGTGGCAGTCGAAAAGTGGCGCAGAGGCATGGAATGCACCCGAGCCCATGACTGTTCTGCATCGTGGCTCAGTCAAAAGACCAGTATTTGATGATCGCAGGCAACGAGGAGGAATGTAAGGAGTTAGTAGTGATTGAAAGTAGGGAGGTGAGCTGGTGCTGAGGGCTTTATATGTCAAACAGGCCAATTTAAATTTTATTCTGAACTCAACAGGAAGCCAGTGCAGCTGATGGAGTAGGACTGAGGAGGAGCTCGCTCGTAGTGGAACGCATAGGCCTAGCACAACGCGAGCTAAGGAGTTTTGGATGCGTTGCAGCCTGTTGAGTTCATGGTTTGAGAGACCAACAAAAACAGCATTAGCGTAATCAAGGCGAGAGGAGACAAGAGCAGGATATATGGTTTGCGACATATTCTTGGTGAGAGCCGACCTGATGTGTCGTATTGCCCTGATATGATAGAAACAAGATTTACAAAGGTTGGTTATGTGTGGTCGGAATGTGACCTTGCTGTCTAGGGGTCAAACCAAGTGTTTTGACAGATAAATCAGTAAGGGAGTTTCTGAGTTCATCTTGAGAGAGTCTCTTCATTTTGTTGATGGGCCTTTCACATTATTACGCTTCTTGTAACCTCGGAAGGAAAGTGTTGTCTGCGGCTGATGTCTGTATTCCGAAGGATTATCCGTTTCACTCTCCAAACGTTCTGTAATGGAGACCGAGACGATTGACGCAGATTCGTGGAAACGGCAACGCTCCGTAAAGGGACACGCCCCAATGAAAATGATGAAGGGGTCAAAGGGTCAGATCCTTCACCACAATTAATGTCAGAATAGGACTATTGTAATCGTCGTTACGCATAGGCCTAGGCCTACAGAATATCATAATTATCGCAAGAAAAAATATTAAAGCACCCATAAAAAACGATTGAATCGTTTTTTCTATCATAATGTGCACACTGTTCTATCAACATAGGCGTATACAGTACATAGGCCCTTTGTCAAAGTGTCTACACTCAGTTGCACTGTCTTCTGACAGTCGGCACGTGTTTTGGGTGGATGGTAAATCCTCATGATCTGCTACCCAACACTCAACACTCGTGACATCAAAGACTTGCAACTGACCCAGATGAAAGGTTATATATATATATATATATATATATATGTGTGTGTGTGTGTGTGTGTGTGTGTGTGTGTGTGTGTGTGTGTGTGTGTGTGTGTGTGTGTGTGTGTGTGTGTGTGTGTGTGTGTGTGTGTGTGTGTGTGTGTGTGTGTGTGTGTGTGTGTGTGTGTGTGTGTGTGTGTGTGTGTGTGTGTGTGTGTGTGTGTGTGTGTGTGTGTGTGTGTGTGTGTGTGTGTGAGTGTGTAGTTTATGGATATACATCAGGCATCCAGCGCTGTCATTTTGGTTAATTGCATTAACTAACCCAGTGTCTGTGTGTGTGCATCGGTGTGTTTCTTTGTTTGTGTCTCTATAGGCTGTCACAGAATGCTGCAGCCTATGATGCCTAAAGTATAGACCGTATACATTCTTCATTTAAGTCACTGGTACTAAATGCAGGACTATATTATAGACTATATAATGTATACTGCTTAGGGAGGCATATGACGAAGCTGTACAGAAAGTCACCAGGCAGTTCATATATTATTGTATAGGGGTACTCAAGCTGTTTATTTTAAACAAATTCCGGCATGTGAGGCAGACAAGCAACTATTTGTGTATACAGTATTTGCCGAGGCGAATACTTCCGAATAGTGCCCAAAAACTGGATATTCGGCCGAGGCAAATGTCCGAGGCGATTTCCGGCTGACCCCTATAAGCAACAATATAAAACGGAAACTAAAATAGGTAGGATGAATCAAAATATTAAGTAAACGTTCGTCAAAAATGACGAAATAAGGAACTTTAACCAGATAAAATCGGCGAAATGAAGACATGGTGTGGCTTTGTTTAGTTGCCTTCCATTGTGAACTTCTGGATCCGTTACTCCCAGTAGATCTGCGAAGGAAGAAAGTTTAAAAGAATCAATAAGAGTCGTCCAGTCATCAGCCAGTCGATCGAAATACTTAGCTTTTCTCAAGTAAAAGTTTCTGACATGTAGTGCAGCACTTTCTGTTTCTATCGATTCTGCTTTATTGAACACTTATTACGCACCAGCATTCAGTTGACCTGTCTCATTTCAAGCAATCTCTCTCCTAAATTGCGCTCATGCTTTACGCGTAATTAAATCTCCCCCTTGAACCCCTTCCAGTACAGGTGGAAAACCACACGCTGAAGGATCAATGACATCTGCTTCCCTAGGATATAGGCCTAGGGCTCTGGAGATATTTAGTCACACGACACATCATCGTGTGACAGTTTATCAAGCAGACACTTAGTTCGTTTAGTGTTAAACACGAGACACTTAATCGAGCACGCTTATAATCACTAGGACGTTTAATCAAGTGACAGTTAATCACGTCTATCTTACACACTAAGAGAACTAAAAACAGAAGACAAGGCAAATTTATAAATTGTGTGTCGTGTATTTTGTTACTCTAGTTTGTTAGTCTAGTTAGACAGGTGAAAGGTGAGTTATAGACCTACTACTCACGTAGCTAAACCAATATCTCGCTGGAAGAATAAAGTTCGAGATGGACAGTGGCGATGGACAGGTTTTTAACCTGGCTCAGATGTCGTGCGTAGCCTATGTAGCACGTTGTTATGTAAGCTTATACCAGGAAACAGACTATGTCTTGGTTTGATTCCACCTGGGTGACGGAAGGGCGGAGGAGCGTTAGGGAGGAAGAGAAACGGTGTGAGCGGAGTGTTGAATTGTGAGTCACTGACGAAGAAATAGGAGAGCTGGGAGAATTAGATTAATATAAAATACACAGTGACTTCTAAAAAACTGAGCCAACACTATCCAAGAGAAATACATTTAAAAACTTTATTTGCTGCTTTCTTTAGGCTACATTTCATAAATACAGCCTGAAGAATATAATTAAAACGTTTATTGAATGTCAGAAAGGAGGAGCGCGACGCTAATGATCTTTGTTAACGCACAGTGTCGTCAAACTGAAACTACTCAGGGCCTACTATTGACTGTCAGATGTATATGCCCAATAGGATAAACCTATACTTTTCAAATAAATCCGTACTAAAAAGTTTTGGCAAAAGCAAAGTTTGCATTTTACCAAAACAATTTATGTCAGTTTGCCAGGGATTGAAAGAATTCTTTCATGTGGTAAATATAGGGCCTATCCAAAACCCTTTTCGATTTGAACTTGCTCGATCGAAGCGCCATCTGCTGAACTAAACAACGCGAACAAGTAAAAACTTTCCGACTAACGCAAGGAAACTAACTTTTGCGTTAGCGTAACTTCATAAAAGTAATCTGGAATATTGCAGTGCATTGCTTTAAAAAAAGTAATTAGTTAATCTGTTAAAGTAATTGGTAAAAAAGTTAGTCAGCCACAATAACAGAGTTGAACACAGAATTGCATCTGCCTTGCAATGAGACAGCTGATAAGACAGACAGGCAATCACGCAATCACAGACAGACAGACGAACAGACAGACAGATGCCTTATGCTTCAAGCGCAACAACAACACAATAATAATTAATTGACTAACAGACGTAGCTACGCGAGTAAGCGAGTTGGCCTAATGTGACCGACTAATTTCGTCTGTATAAATAGAGGCTGATCCTAGTATGTCAGAAGACGTCTATAGGGTTTGAGAGCGCCTCTGAATAGTTCGCGCTGTTAGAGGCGCTTTATAAATTCCCAGATACCATATCAAACCATCCCATACCAATTACACTCCTCAATCATAAGATGTCTATGTACTCAATATTACATGGTAAGTCGCTCAATATTCTTTTTTGTGACGTATTTATATGATGCCAATATGACGCAATCTAAACTTATTGTGACGTCATCTTGAAAATAGTTAAATTGCGCATTGTCTCCTTGCAAGCTGCCATAGCGTTTCAGAGTCGAGCAAGTCGTGCAGGAATTTGATGCAATTTTTAATTCGATATTATAATTAAGGTCACGATTGTTTCGAATTTATTCGACAACGAATGACTTAATTTCGAACGTTTTTATGCCGATGACTATCGAAGATTGTTAACGAAACGATATGCGACGAAAATTTCGTCGATAGTCAATTCTAATTGTTCATCAGAGTTCTTGAAAATTTTGGATCGAACATTTCTGATCGGTGAGCGTTTATTCTGCTGGAGCCAAATGATATAAGGAGAAGAGGGACATCGCAGGCAACTGGAACAACTTTACCATGAATTTAAACTGGAAACAGTTAATCGTAGCTTCAATCTTTGGGTTATTAAGTTTTCGCTCCATTGTTAGATCACGAAGCCTGTCTAACAGACTTACATAAATAAAGTTAGGTAAAATCGGGTATGGCAAGGTAAGAGATAACATGTAGAGGTGAGGATATGCAAGTCTATAGGCAGTAAACTTCAAACTTCTAAAGCGCCACTTGAAAGTCATTCGCAAGAGAGGTCATGTAAGGTCGGGATCAGCTAGTTTTAATATTTGAATGGCGCTATAGAAATTTACTTAATGAAAGAATGAATGGAAGTGTAACCATAAACTGTACAACCTTGAATCTCTGGATCCCTCAGAGTCATTTGTTCTTTCCTTGTAGGTCTAGATTTCAACGCAAGAAGCAGGCACTGTCTTTACAGAGTTGGAAGGCTGGTCTTCAGCAGTCTTCGATCTAACACGCCTACTATTCCGACACCGACAGGTTGTGAAACGTTCTCAATCGCACCTCAGTCGCACGGTTTTAGGTCTGTCAGTTATTCACTTTTAGTTCACTTGTATCATTTATTAGAGGCGCTAAATAAGACAGTCAGACCTATCAGTGATACCTACTTCAAGAAATTCAGACTCTAAATCAGAATTCAGTCGAAAGCCCCTTTATCATCTGGAATAGCAAACGCCTCCTGTAGCTACAGTTACTGCTGAAGTTAAAAGGTGGACAGCTTTCGCATCATCCGACTGATATCACAGTGATATGCAGTGATATCTCTGTAGAGGCCAGTCATGAAGGTAAGACATGATTACGTAGTCGGTCAAGAAGTGCTTGTATGTATGTATGTATGTATGTATGTATGTATGTATGTATGTATGTATGTATGTATGTATGTAAGTAAGTATGTATGTATGTATGTATGTATGTATGTATGTATGTATGTACTATGTATGTATGTATGTATGTATGTAAACTATGTATGCATGTATGTATGTATGTATGTATGTATGTATGTATGTATGTATGTATGTATGTATGTATGTATGTATGTATGTATGTAGGTATGTATGTATAGTAGTTGTAAAAGTAGGAGTCTGGAACAACCACGCAATAACCACGTCACGTGACGACCATCGTATGACGTCATCGAAACTGTTGGAAATTCCCGCAGTTTCGATCATGCGCCTATGAGTCATGGGACGATTACGTTGGTTTTTATAACCGGTAGTTATAAAAGCTATTCATCTTATTCGTGTGTGTAGAAAAGACGTCTTTGTCTAGCGAATCGATCGAGGACTATGACGTCGTTTACTTTTACTTGAATAGACGGCTTAGCTCCGATATAGATATTATCGATTCGAATATCGCAAACGACTTTACAACGCGTATTTATGAGCGTTTTAGGATCGATCGGCTCATCGTCTGAATCGTAAAATCCTGTAATTATCTTAGGCGGTACATCCGGATTTCTTGATTTTTCATAGGAAGTTAAAAGTTTCGGGTATAGAGTAGGCGGTATATCGGAAAGGATTTTACCTTTCTCTTTCTTTCTGTAAAAAATATCCATTTGGTCAACATCCGCATCCATCTCGTATTTATTAACCGCGTCTTTCACATCGGATTTTTTAAGATGTTTTTTTACTAGTTTTAAACACGATTCAAAAATTTCAATCGTTTTCGTTTCGTCTTCGGTTTCACCAACCATTCTATCGTACATGCTCAATGGTAAAGAATATGAGTCTAATAGACCCGTTTGTGAAGAGTGATTTTCTTGAATCCCATAAGAATACAGCGGAGGAGTTTTTATAGATATTTTGTCGATCGTCCCATCGTCGTATTTGTACTTTAGAAATATGCGTTGAAATTTAATTTCGGCGGGTGTAGTCATTTTGGTAACATCTTCGAAAATAACATTATTTATATCAAAGTTTTTCCATGTGATTGCCATAGTGTCTGCTTTTATATGAATATTATTTTCTTTAAATCGAAAGTGATCAACTTTTTTCGTAATAGCATTTCTGAATAATCGTTTTACAATGTCATCAAGTTATCGTTATCGACCCAAGAATTGAACGAGTCTGAGTATCCTACCCATTTTACGAATGATTTCTTTCCGCGTTTTCTAATCACTTTTTCGATCCTATATATTTCTTGAGTTGTCTTCTGTAGCTCCTGTTCATAGAATGAGCCCTGTATCTCCTCACCATTACAATCGGTAATCTTATAAGTTTGCGGATCCGTGTATTGAATCCGGGACACTACAAAAACTTCCTCCGTCCATCTAGGGAGATATCCTTTCGCAAAGATATTCTTCTTTTTAGTTATTCTGACTTTATCTCCAATCGAGAATCTCGGCGCAACAGGCTGTGAGACCTCTTCGCCGTATAAATTCATAAATACAGTCTTTTCATTCGTTTTCATACTAGCCTTAACTGGAGTCATTTTAATGGAAGAATGTCTCGTATTGTTGTAATTACTAACCATTCCATCTAAAACGTCGATATATCTTCTCGTTGAATTAGCTGTAAAGTACTTAAACATTTTATCTTTCATCGTCCTGTTCCATCTCTCAACAACGCAAGATTTTTCTTCGTTCTCAGTTGAGTACAGCTCGAGCAAAGCCTTTACGTCTTTATTGTAAAATTCTTTTCCCTTGTCAACCCATAATTTAACAGGTTTTCGTCCGCTCTCGAGTATCTTCACGAAACCGCTTGCTGTAGATTTCCCACTCTTATCGTTCAATGGCACGATCCAACCGTACTTGGAAAAACATCTATGACGGTTAACAAGAATTTCGCATCATCGTTATCTTTGGCGAAGGCTTGCATATCTACTAAATCAGCCGCCCATATCTCATCTATCCCGCTAACGTAGACTTTTCTCTTTCTAAAATGCCTTACTACTGGTTTATGTAGTTCATCCGCGAGCTCGTCAGTCCATTTCGGATAGGGTTGTAATTTTAAGCTTTTTTTAACCTAACCCGAGACTTACTTTAGTAGATAATATAGGCTTGACTATGGCCCTCTCTATACGTTCCCGCAAGCTAGGGGTAGGAATATTATTCAAATAATTAATCATCGTTCTATCGGCAACATGCCTAGAAGCCGTATCGGTGTGTCGATCGTAAGCCAAATCATGATAATACGCCGCGTTATCTACTCTGTTGATGGGGTTACTCCAATCTTTAGGAGTGCCATCGGGATTCAGTCTCAAATCCAACCTAGTCCCAGGCCCTGTAAACGAGTGACCTGGAAGCTGCATCTCACCCAGATATTTAGCCCAAGGTAACTTTACGTTTCTAGTAACCGAATTCAATGAACCGACTCCATCTCCACCTTTCGCAGCGGCTCCTTTTACGAATTGAGTTTTAGTCGTTCCGCATACGACGCATACGCCTCGAAGCATGGGTCTATTATTTTACTGATGGCGTTCTGAAGATCTCTCGTTTCGGTCTTTCTTTTACACTTGACGCAATACATTTCTATTTTAATACAGAATGATATATATTTAAAATGGAAGTGAAAGACTTATCATGGAATGATTTCATATCGAAAAGATTTAACAACCCGCTATTACCTAGAAGTATAAGAGGGTTGATAGTAGGAAAGTCGGGTTGTGGTAAGACGACGTTACTGTTAAACTTACTTTTGAGACCCGGATGGCTCGACTATAACAATTTGCAAGTATTTGGCAAATCTCTGTTTCAACCGGAGTACCGCATTCTTAAGAAAGCATTCGAAGAAAAATTACCGAAAGAAGCGATCGTGGGGCTATTCAGTATTCAAGACGAGATTATGAGACTAAATATTTCTACAGCATGCGTCGTTGACGAGATGTCGAATATTTCAAGAGACAAGTCGGATATAGAATGCAGCTTTTACGAATCCGCGGAAGATGTGCCGGATCCTAGTGACTTAAGCAGCGCAAAAAATAACTTGATGATTTTTGATGATTTACTTTTGGAGAAGCAGAACAAATGCGAAAAGTATTATGTTAGAGGCAGGCATAGTAACGTGGACTGCTTTTACCTCTCACAAAGTTATTTCGAACTGCCTAGACGGACTATCAGAGGGAATGCAAACTTTATTTGCTTATTTCCACAAGACGGGAAGAATGTTGATCATATCTATACCGATCTCGTAAGTACGGACATGCCTAAGGAGGAATTCGTAAAACTATGCAAGGAGACGTGGAAACAACCGCATCAATTCGTAGTTATCGACTTAATGAGCAAAAAGAGCACCGGTAAATACCGACGCGGATTGGATGAATTTTACATTCCCAATTCTGAATTAAAATAATATAATATACTAGTAAAAATGGAAGAACTCCTCGTGAAGATACAGGTGAACACAGCACAGACTGCGACTAACACGAATCCTAAATCGTCGTTTTACATTTTGGTAGACAACGAAAAGAACAGAACCGCACGAATACACACGAAAAACAATCCGGTAATCGAATTAGATAGAACTAAAATGTACGAAATGGCTCTAGTCGATTTGTATACTTACTACGTGTTTCCTGACATAGACGCGAGCAACAACAACTTCCGGTATTCTCCGGATAATGGTGTGACGTGGATTGACGTCGATATTCCGGAAGGGTCCTATGAACTCACGGATATAAACGACTATGTGAAGAAAATCATGAAAGAGAACGGCCATTACGATGCCGGAAACGAAGAATATCGCATTACGTTAGAACCGAACACTAATACGTTGAAGGCGGTGCTGACTATTGCTCAGGATTACGAGGTCGATTTTAGAACCGCGAACTCGATTAGAACCGTTCTAGGTTTCGAAAGTCGTCTATACATAGCCGGGTATAACGAATCGGAGAATATTGTGAACATAATGAACATAGACAGCTTTCGAGTAACTAGCGATATAATCGGGGGTTCGTACTCGAATGGATCAACGACGAATGTGATATATTCGTTTTTCCCTACCGTTGGACCGGGTTATAAGATCATCCAAATCCCAGCTAATTTAATTTATCTCCCGATTACGATGAATACGATTTCATCGATGGAAACGAGACTTACCGACCAAAATGGAAAACTAATTAACATTAGAGGGGAAGCAATGTCGATCAAGTTTCATATTAGAGAAGTGTGAAGACTATTAAAACTTTATCTTAGTTATATATAAAATGACTCAGTACACGAACGTACGCGTTAATATTTCAGACGGGCAAAAAATCAAGATTAAACGAGCGCTCGAAGCGGGAATCGATGGCGTTAGTATTAGACTATCTCACGATGATCTGGATGGGGACCACGCTTTAGATCTTACGAAAGCGCAAATTAACAAAACGGCGAAAGCTTACCAAGACGGAAAGGGCACGACGATCAAAATGAGTAAAACGCAATTAATATATAACGCTAAAGTCGAAGGTGGTTTTATCGGAGCTATATTACCATTTCTAGCTACTGCCGGAAAATATATTCTTTCAAGCGTACTACCTAGTTTAGCACAAGGCGCTTTAACGGGTATAGGTTCCGCAGCTGCATCGAAAGTTGTAGATAAAATAAGCGGATCGGGAGTATTGTACGTTAAAAAAGGAGACTTGGGTTGTAAAGTAAGACTGGATGGAAATGGGTTGTATCTGTCTCCGTGGCCGAAAGGCGGTTCGATTGGAGCGGGATTGTATATGAAAACGGGTAGCGGGTTGTATATGAAAACGGGTAGCGGACTTATACTAAGGCCTAATTCACCTTTCCGAGATATTCCGATTCTCGGTATGTTGCTTTAAAAATAATCCTCGTATAAATAAAATGTCGGGATTCAACAGACCTATCCATAAATTTATAACGAGACCCACTCGTCGGATCGAAGTTAGAACCCAACCGAAAGAGGTGCGTTGGACGTTGAAAAAAGCGACGCATACACCCTGCAGACAACTGGGCGGACTAAGATGGGAGATTTTTGCGCAACAACTGATAACGATTCAACCTAGAGAAACAGCTACAGTAGCGTTAGGACTAGTTGTTCGAATGACGAAAGGATCGTGTCTAGTTTCGCTTAGACAGGAAATCGAAGCGAGTCTACGAGATGGAGTCGTTACCGGGCAAGTAGAAGACATCGAAATTACTATTCAAAACGACTCCGATTCCGTAGTTAGTATAATCGAAGGCGATTCGTTATGTTTCGTTAATTATATCGCAGTTTAAAAAATATCCTATAATTATAAAAAGAATGGAGATCCCACTGAAAACGAAAATCGATGGAAGCGCCCACGTTTACCGACTTTCGAAAATCACCGAAATTCAAGAAGAGATCGACCGGGAACTCAAAAAAAGAGAGACTCTAGGTAAAAGTATCGTAAAGGCGTTAGGATTATCAACGTAGTAGACGGTATATCGACTCTAGTCGCGTTAGCTTCAACTGCTTCAGCGATCACGGTTATGTCCACTATAGTCGCGGCACCTATCGCGATAGGTCTACAAACACTGGCGGTTGGAGCGGGTGTTTTCAGCGTGATCGGGCGTGTGATCAACAGAAAGCTCACGCAAAAGGCGGAGAAGCACGAAAACATTAAAACGTTAGCTGAAGCGAGTCTCAACGCCATCAGTGACTGTATCTCGAAAGCTTTGGAAGACGGTAATATTTCAGACGAGGAGTACTCGTTAATTCTAAACGAACGCGTGAAATTTAACGAAATGAAAGAAGAAATCAGAAAATCAGAAAATCGCGAAACTAAAGCCGAGTCGTTGAAGGACGCGTTTGGGAAATCGATGGAAAACGTAGAACGTAAAACGTGAACGTAGAACATAAAACGTAAAACGTAGAAAATCACGTTCGTTCCATTTCAATGTTTTAACGCGTGTTCCAAAAACGCTTTAAAACATTATACCACCTATTTAAAAAACAATGTCATTTCTAAAGATTAACGATCCCACCAAAAGAGACTTTATCGTCGAAGAGTTTCTGAAGACGAAGAAAAATATTCAACGAGATTATTTATCGGAGAAACTAGGCGATATAGGACTGCAGCGAGATTTGGTAAAGTTGTACAAGCCGATCGTGGACTCACAATCGATGATATCGAAAGAACAAAACGCTTTGTTGTCTACCATTAAGGAAAACTCAGCAGCCACGTCTAACGCTCTAAAAGCGCTTCCCGCATCGATATCGTCGTCGTTAAAAGCCATACAGCTTCCGCAGTATCCCTCGATAGAGGCTTATGAGGATCCCGTAGAAGACGTTAGAATGTTAGAATTAGGAGACGTGGCAACGAAATACTTGTCCCAATACGCTTCTAATAAAAAGTCTACCGATACGACGTTCGGTCTAAATTCTAAAGACGGGAAATTTTATATCGGAGACACACGCGTATCGTTCCAGAACGACGATATAATAGTCGGAGAGAAGACTTATACAGGTACTCCGGGACTTTGGGAGCTAGTGACTATGGCTAAACCGAACAGTTCGATTTACGACGACAACGATACGTCCGATTACGTCGAGATTCTAGACGCGACGAATGCTATGAGGCAACCTAAGAATCTGAGTAAACCAAAATCGTCTAGAAGCTCTAAGTATAGAAACATCATTAAACCGATATGGGAAATGAAGTCTGGGAAACAAGCGATGAAGACGGGTAAAGGAGTCGTTGTAATTCCGCAAGATCCGAATGCTTTAGTAGAAATGTTGAGTCTGCGTTTCGCTAGCTACGACGCGGGTAATACGGGAGTGAGAAACGAGATCGTCGGTATATGCGATGAACTATTAAGACAAAACGTTATCGACAAAGAACGGTATAAAAACTTAATGTTGCGATTATAAAAAAACTTTGAAGAGTTACGGTCGTGTGATTCTGTAACTCGCTTTAGTTACAGAATATCGTTTACATAAATGTCGTTGTCGTAAAGATCTCCCATATTTCGTCGTTCATACGGTCATGAAACGCAACCTTCGCCGTGAGATACCTCTTTTCCAAGCTATTGAGCTTGTTCTTAAGGTCGTGAATGATCGACTCGAATTCATTAGCAACGATCTTTTTGGTAAGCTCATCCGAGTCGTAATCCGAGATCTCTTCAGTATTATTCTCCGCGTTAGAGACTACTTTAATGTAGTGGCAATCGCTACACTCGCTGTCGCTACACTCACTATAGCTACACTCGCTGTAGCTACACTCGCTGTCGCTACACTCGCTGTCGCTACACTCGCTACATTCTGAAGCGTCTCCGACTAGGTCGAAAACGTCGGTTACGAATTCACTACAAGCGTCTTTCACTTCGGAAATAAAAAGGGATATAATCTTTGCGTTATTAGAAGCCAGAGTTAAAAATGAGCCGGTCGATTTTTCAACATATTCTTCGTAGGAATCCATTTTATATTCTCGTGTTGTTTTTATATTAACAGGAGAATATAAATAAACATTCGTAATTCTAACATCGAACAATCCAGTTCTGGATATAAAAACTTAATATTGCGATTATAAAACATGCTCGTCATCGCTAATAGAAGAATTAAGAGAAAACACGTTATAGGAGGAGCGGGAATAATGGATACTATTACAGGAGTTTTCAAGAAGCTCTTCACTTCGGATGTCGCTAAACGAGCCGCATCGTCCGCCCTTAGCGCTGGTAAAGACGCCGCGAGAGAGTTGGGTAAAAAGGCGCTACAAGTTGGAAAGAATACAGCCGTAGAAGCGGGTAAACGCTTCGTGGATAAAGCCGCGGCTAAACTCTTAGCATCGTCGGTTCTAGCGCCTCATGTAGTCGAAAACCAAAAGGTTGAAACGATACCAGCGCTTACGCGAGAGAATGCGGCTATCTTAGCACGGCTAATCGATAACGACGCAGGAGGAACTGATATTAATAAGATACTAGCCGGTTACGGACTCGAAAAGCCTTCTTCGAAGGTCGTGTCCATTCGAGATCTCGTGCGTGGTCTCAACAACGGAGCGGGATTGAAACTCGCGTGAGTTTAAATAAATAATCTTTAGTAATTAAAATGCAATCGAATATTCTAAACATTACAGCACCCTCAGAGGTCGACGAAGGAATCGAAAAATACGAATGGCATGAATACGAACCGGCAGCGAGAACGGGTTTTAACACACCCGGCGAGATTCGCATAAATATCGAAACTCAAGATCTATTTTGCCATCCCGCTGAATCTTACTTGTTATTCGAAGGTAGGTTGATTAAAGGAGATGGAATGAATACGGCGTACGCTAATGGTGACGCCGCAGCCCTCGCGAACAACGGACTCTTGCATCTTTTCAGCCAAATCGCGTATTCCCTATCGAATCAAGATATCGAAACGGTATTTCACCCGGGACAAGCAACGACGATGCTGGGTTTGCTTAAATATCCGGACGACTTCGCCAAAGCGCAAGGACTTAATCAATTATGGTGCAAAGATACTGCGGCAACCGCGGTTATAGCGGATAATGCGGGTTTCGCAACTCGTCAAGGGTATCTTATTGAAAAACCAACGACAAAGGGAACGTTTAGTTTCGTCGTACCCCTTAAACATATTTTCGGATTCTGCGAAGATTACGATAAAATAGTGTACGGTTTTAAGCACACGCTAACGATGGTTCGCAAATCGGACGACGACGCTATTTTTAGACACGCTACCGCGGATGCTGGAAAAGTCGACCTCGTGAAAATCTCGTGGTTTATGCCGCACGTTACTCCGGCGGATATGGAGAAGATGTAATTGTACAAAACTATCGAATCGAAAGCATCGGTACCCGTCGCATATCGAGCGCGACAATGCGATACTATAGGGGTTCCTCAATCGAATGCTTTTAGTTGGCGTCTTAGCGTTAAGACGGCTCCTGAAAAACCTAGGTGGATAGTCGTCGGATTTCAAACCGATCGAAGCGGCAACCAAGAACATAACCCATCGATTTTCGATCATTGCGACCTCAAAAACATGTACGTCATGATGAATCAAGAGAGAAATCCGGCGGTCGACTACGACCTATCGTTTCCCAACCAGAAATTTTCGAGAGCTTATAGAGACGCGGCGTCGTTCAGCGAAAAGTTCTACGGAATGGATCCGTTGATTACGCAAAGCAACATCACTCCAGCCGATTATAAAGAGCTATATCCGCTCATGGTTTTCGATGTTAGTAAACAGTCGGAAAGACTGAAATCGTCGGTCGTCGATATCCAAATCAAAGCTACTTTTAACGACGCCGTCCCAGCCGATACGCAAGGTTACGCGGTTATAATTTCGGAGTTGTTAAACTTCCAGTCAGATGGACAGAAAATGAGCGTAGTGTACTAATCATCTGTATGAAAATAAGTTTCATGTTTAAAGACAATCTTGTAATATATAAAATGAAACTGCCAGAATTACACAAGTTAGCGAAAGAGAATAAGATTAAAGGTGTCACTCATCTCAACAAACCGGAATTGGTAGAGCTGCTGATCGAGAAAGGATTGATTCCCGAGGAAAACTCCCTGTTAGGTAAACCGAAATTAACGAGAAAAGAATATATGCAAGAATATCAAAAAGAATATTGGAAAGATCGTCGAAAAGAATATAATGACTATGGTAGATACGATAGATTGAAGGGTATCAGAAACAACCCGAAACGAGTCGTTATTTTTGACTTGGAAACGGGTGAGACCATCGAGTATTCGTCGATGCACAAAGCGGCTAAAGCTCACAGAGAAAACGCCCGTTTAATATTGTATTATAACGGAAAAGTATGGAGAAACAGATACGAAATTATGGTGTACGACGGAATCTGCGAGATCGATAAAGAGACTTCGAGAGCATACGATGAAACAATCGATGCAGTTGCACACCCAAGCGAAGAGTCTTCTCGACAATAAGAAGATTTCTACATTTTTAGAAACCTATCGTTTGTATACACGCGATAGGTTTCTACAGTTAAAATTACAGACCTAGTTTAAGGTCGCAAGAATGCCGCTGAAAAGTCTCTAGCTATTATGTTTGTGGCGATGGATGAATAAACGAATATCTCGAGGTAATCGGTACCGGTTAGAAAAACTATGGTACTACCGGTTGAATTGTTATGCGAAATTCCCGTACCCCCTCCACCCGCAATTTGCATGTGCGGCACCCCGTTTTTATACAGGAAGACGTTAGCAAAAGCGGTATTACTCGCGCTACAAAATTCTATGTACGTCGTAACGATATAGTATCCAGCTTTACCAGGAGTGAAACGATCCAGTCCTACACTGCTGACGTTCTCGGTGTGGAATCTTACTCTATCGAAAGAAACTCTTGTGTGAGTTGTAGCGACTATGGCTTGGTGAGATATAGTGTAAACGCTAAACGTGGGTCCGACTGCAGTCGTATCAACATATTTTTTGGTCGCTGCATCACCATCACTGCCGGGATCGCGTAGGCCTGTAATGTGCGCGCCATGCATAAAGATGGGCTTATGCACATTTATTTTAGACGGAGGATTGCCATCCATTGACTTAACCATCTCTAAGACGGTTTCATTATTTATTCTAAAACTAAATCCATCAGTCGATTGCGATATAATTGGTCGGTTTAATCGACCTTCTATTTTATTCGCTGTATTTCCTAAAAATATATTAAAATCTTTATTTCCATCTAAATCCTTACATCCCATCGCCCGCGTAAGATCCCTGCCGATGCTTAAGAATAGGTCACCAGTCATGGTATCGCCGGTTTTAGACACTTTCGAAGCATCAACGTATTTCTTATTCGTTAAATGATTATCATTGGACGGTAAATCGCTGCGATTCGTTATCAAATCTATAGCTTGTCCCCGACTTAGAGCCTCATCCATTCCTGCTTCCGAAGTATTCGTTGTAGGTAAACCTTTTATCGCGTGGCCGCTCATATTTAGATTTCCAGTCGCTGGGTTTGCTCCATCCATTCGAAGGAAAGCAGCATTTACTTGACTAAGAGTAACACCACCAGCAATTACTCTTTGCGTAGATCCAGAATCTGTATGTCCAAATTTATCGACTGGCATTTTTTTAATAAGATTATTTATTAGTTTAATGTAAATCGTTCATGACTTCTTGAAATTCGCAATCGTCGTTCATCGTCTTCTTTAACACGTACAAACATAAATGTCCGCAAAATACTTGGCCGTCCGGCTGTATTCGCTCGCTGTTATATAACACTGGGCTCCGTAAATACTTTAATAGTTCCGTAGGAGGAGGTAGTCCATAGCTGTCGAAATAAATCTTATCATTGCCGTTCTTAAAATAGCCGACCCAATGGTTACCCTCCCCATTAGAATCGTCTAGGTTTAATATCCCGCACTCATTCCATCTAGGTTTCTTCGGCAGCTCATCTCGTAGAAAAACTCCTCTAAAATTCGGAATATTTACTTTCTTCGCAGCATCTAATAATTCAAAATTCGTTAACGGATGATTTGGAAGAACTACACCTTCTACATCTATGTTTTTCACAGTTGCAGAACTCATTTATATTAGAGAATAATGTCCATATGCAAAAGTGTGGATGCCATCTTGCTGAATCACTCGTTTGTCATCGTCGGCTGAAAGAGCGACCTTATTTACTTCTTCGGTGTAAATGTCGTGATGATACGACCGAATAACGTTCATTTTCCTTAACTGTTCTCTTCTCGTAAACACACACTCTTTGTAATCTTCGTGAGTTATCGTTTTACTAACCACGTTCTTTTTCACTCCTTTACACTTCTTATGATCTTCTCCAGCCATCCTGTACGAGTACAACTTCGATCTTAAACCTACGAATTCTTCGATCTGTTTACCCGCTGCCTCGTCTTTGAACATACCGATAACTTTCTTATTAACTCCGGTTTCGATACACGATGGATGATCTTTCGGATACTCGCTCGTGTCGAACCTGCTTCGAACGTCGTCGGCGATATCGGCGTAAAAATCGTCGGTCTTTATTTCGTACGCCAACGAATCCGTATCGGTGAATAATAGCTTAGCCCTATCTCCGTATTTGGTCTTGATGTAATTATAATGGAAATCGTAGATTAAAGTCTTGCTTGAGTCTAAGATACACATTCCTAGATATATCGGCTTGTTATAGAACAGCTTGGTCTTTTTCATGTGAACGGCGATTAGATTTTCATCGAAAATGGTTCGACCGTCGTAATTAGGTTTCGACGCGAGCTTAATAGCTTCCTTCTCATCGCACACCAATCGCACATCAACTCGATTCTCGATACATTCCATAGTCTTACCGAAGACGCTATTATTCATCAACTTGAAAAAGTCCTTCTCGAAATCGTTAGTAGCTCTCGTTCTCAATTCCGTATTCAAGTCGATATACTTTTTCAACCAAGCGCTTTCTTCGAATATTAACCCGCGATGTATTTTCGTTATCTTCAAACCGAGACTTTCATACAACTTTAAATTACCGTAATGAACAACGTACTTCTTTTTATCGTTTAAACTCGGAATTAGTTTCGTTACATCCGATCCTGCAGGTTTTATACTCTCAGGAGCTAGAGGGTAATCGTTATGCTGGTGGTGTAATTTCTTAGGATACTCAAGATCGACTTCTAACACGCACCCAACCCCATCTCGTTCGGTAATGCTTCTCCAATAGTTCAGGTCGTTATCGCTCATCCATTTAAACCCATGAGTTGGTAGAGCTTTGCTCATCGCCCATCCGTACAAGTTATTCGCGTCTAAGTAAGGAATGAATACCGAAGGCTGGCTGCGATCAAAATCTTCTCCCATGTACTCGTTGTTCGCTTTCGCGTATCGTTTCGAAATCGTGCTGACTCCCCCTCTTATTCCTTGCTTGATCATCAGTAACATATCGTAGTCGCTCAACAACTCCAACTCTACACCGGTCAACTTTAACGCTGCGTCCCAAGCTAGTCCGGGTGAAGTGTAATACCACGCGGGATCGAGCCTATAATGTTCGATGCACACGTCTCTAAAGTTTTCGAATACATCGGCTAATAATAAAACATCCGAAAGATTATACAAGTCGTGATATTCTCTTAACGTTTTACAACGAAATACTTTCCATACATTTTTGGCGTGCTCGTAATCTTCATCGCTGATGTCTGAATCGTTCAGTTTAGAATAGAATTTATGCTTCGGAGGCAATTCGGTCTCGTCTAATCTTTCAATGCCGTCAACGTAATCGTACGCGTAAACACCTTTCTGAGTAAAAGATCTAACTTCTCACCTTTAAAAAAATCACCTAAATTCTTACACTGATCTTTACTAAGGTTCTTCGATAACGCGTCGAGACTCGAAGGCATGAATCTAAAACTGTCGATAAAGCGTAATTCGCGCTTGACCGTTATCTCTTTTCCCTCTTTATTTACAAAGTTACCGACTACGATCTCTCGGCTAAACGATATATACTTTTCTTCGTTATTAGGAATACAGTTAATTTTCTCACCATTCTCACCTCGCAATTTCTTCACGAATAGATGGCTGTCGTATCCGGATAGATTATGGAATACTACAGGGGAAAACTTGGGGATTTTGTAGTTCATATTACAAATGTTATGGGCGGCGCCTCTGAATTTACCGCTTAAATGGCAGTGATCTCTAACTCGATCTTTACCTAACTCTCCTCCGCAGATATGACAGTTAGTAGCTTCGTCGAAACATTTCTTCTCAGTTTTACCGAATATCATATTCTTAGGGAATTTAAACTGGTTATATATTTCTTGTATATTTTCTACAAGAGAATCTACGAATATCTGAGCGACATCGTCGTCTTCGTTTTCAGCCGTAAACCTCCGTGGCTCTTGGGAATAAACGCCGTCGTTGAAGCATTTTATATGATAACAAAACGAGCTAGGCGTATGTTTCTGATATTTATTGGTGTAAGACGTGCTGGGATCGGGTTGGCATGTATCGATAGGTTTAATGAAAGATTCAAAATCGGCGTAAACGATAAAAGGCACTCTCATCGATTTAAAATAATGTTTAAAACTTAACATAGTTCCTGGTTCGGGAAGAACTATTCGTTGGGCGTCTTGCCTCGAACAGTACTCGCTATGCTTAGTAAGCGCTTCTATTTTTGTATAACCGTTTAAACATCTTCTACAATAATGCATCGAATTATGGGATTTTTCTGTTCCTGGATTCAACAATCTGTTAAAGTTCTTGATCCAACAGTAATGCTTCTTTTCACCGTCGGAAATAAGCAGTAGATCTACGCAGATATCGCTTTCATGCTTCGATATATATAATGGGTATACGTCCTTTTCATAGCCGAATACGTTAACGCTAACGTTATTATTACGCTCAAACTTATTTATTACGTTGGCGTCGGCAGCAACTGGGAATTCAATCCCACTCCAATTGAGCTTCTTAGATTGTTCTTTTAGATCTCTAGTGATTCTATGCGGATTGTCTTCCGTTGGATTCAACGCTCTAGTGACGCACCACTTGAAACATTCATCGTCGTTGTTTTTCAGGTTTACAACAGCCTTTTTATTGGCTAAATACTCAGGAAGAGGAATATAAGAACTACCTTTCAATGGCTTATATACCACTGTATCGATATCCAACTTCATAACGGTTTTAAACCTCCAATTGCTACCTCTCATCTGAAAACTTGCCATGCTCTCCTTAATTTTATCCACTGCGTTGCTATATATTTCACACACGTCGGTTGCGTCTAAAATGATATCGGTCTTCGATTTAAAATTAGGTTCGGCTTCAACTTCTTCCCCGGATTTAATATCTACTTTCTTCATTACGCAATTAAGATTGAATTGAACTTTTACCCCACGATTTTTCGCTAACAGACTGACTACCTGCGGTCTTACGGCGTTGAGAAAAGACGTAAGATCGATGGAACCGGTGGAATCGATCGTGTATTGCTTAGTAAAACCTTTAATAGCCTTCGCAGTCTCTCGGATTTCGAACTTGTTTTTATTAATTTTACTGAAAATACTCGAAACCCTCGACTTCAACGATTCCAATCTTTCATTCACGGGTTTCTGTTCTTGGGGAGTTACAAAATTAATCATCCAATCCGCAAAAGAATTAATCTTCGACCTTACCTTATTCCCTATTTCAGTCAAAATGTTTTGGCTGAAACGAGATTTCCAAGTATTAGACGGGGGCGTATACTTACCCGGAGTAAGCGTTGGAACCTTAATGTCTGGAACCGGAGCGTCTAGCGGGTTGCTCGCAGACCTCGGCGACATTAATGCTATGAGTTCCGCTTTTCGCAGTCTCGAATAACCAACCACACCTCTCTCTCGTGCTATATTTTGTAGTTCTTTGACGGTCTTCGACGAATAGTCCATTTTATTAAGGACATTTATTCCTTTAGGTGATTTCTTGAAATCAGTTCGTGTATCCATTTTATTATAGACATTCATGCCTTTAAGCCCTTTCATAAAACTAGATTACTAGATACTATAGGAAATTCCCAACCAACGTAATCGTCCCATGACTCATAGGCGCATGATCGAAACTGCGGGAATTTCCAACAGTTTCGATGACGTCATACGATGGTCGTCACGTGACGTGGTTATTGCGTGGTTGTTCCAGAATCCTACTTTTACAACTACTATGTATGTATTTATGTATGTATTTATGTATGTTTGTTTCTTTGTTTGTATCAAGCCACTTAATATAGCACCTTTTAAGTCGGCTACTTCACAAAGGCGCTGCACGAATGACTATCTAACTCATTTAGATATTTAAGTGCATTTTAATACATTTTGGAAATGTTTACTGAACAGAGCTAAACTCTACAGCACGTATGTAAAGCTGAAGACTGCTCCTAGAGGAAGACCCGAGTCATGATAACTGATAAGGGGAGAGGGGATAGAGAAATGGTAACACTCATGGCCAGGAGAGCAGCAGGAGAGCAGCAGTACGCGGTTCGATTCCCCCAACCCCCTCGGGCGGGCGCCTTGCATGGCTGCCATAACGTGTGTTTAGTTAAGATATTGATAATTGTACTGTCATGTCTCAATGTAATCTTTCTGCGTTTGTCGGTTTGAATTAATAAAGAAAAAGATTATTATTATTAAGATAAAATAGGCTTGAGTTTATATACGGATGCGAGGCACCTGCATATCTCCTCGTGCAGTTAAGCGCAGGAATCGCAGACGTGGTCGAGTTAAGACTGGAACATAAAACTTCTTGATGTATGTCAGTGTGATGCCGACCAACAGGGCTCGCCCAACAAATGATTTGAATTTTTCTTTCATTTCATGTTACTATTTTGTCGAAACGTGTAATAATAATAATGACCTTCGCTATTTTACTGTGTTTCGATAGGTGCCTTTGGATTTCTGCAGCAAGTTTTCTGCTTGAGGAGCGATAGGCGATGGGATGGTTGCAGTCTGTGGCTCCGTATTGTCTCGATTGTGTGTGGGGTTTGCTGTTCGATTTGTATTTGTATTTAATTTTTTGTATTTGCATTTAGTTTTTGTATTTGTACTTAATTTTTTGTATTTGTATTTAGTTTTTTGTATTTGTATTTAGTTTAACGACAAAACAAGCAACAAAGCAAACAACAAACGACAAAGTAAACCACAAAGTAAACAACAAAACAGACACGAAAGCAAACAACAAACGACAAAGTAACAAAATAGACAACAAAACAATCAAGACAAAATAATCAAATACTACACCACTGCTGAGCCTCTGGCGTGGCTTAATCTCCCGTAAGCTCGTTAAGGCAGGGGGCCCCTGGCGTGGCTTAGAATCCCGTAAGCCCTTTGTGTAGTTTTTGTTTTTTTGTCTTGTTTGTTTTGTTGTTTATTTTGTTTATTTTGTCGTTTGTTGATTACTTTCGCGTTTGTTTTGTTGTTTATTTTGTTGTTTATTTTGTCGTTTGCTGTTTGCTTTGTTGTTTGTTTTGTCGTTAAACTAAATACAAATGCAAAATCTAAATGCTTTGTAGTGTTAGTTTGTTTTTATTTTGTCGTGTGTTTGGTTTTTTGTGTCATGTTTTGTTTATTTTGTCGTTTGTTATTTGTTTGTTATTTTGTCATGTGCTGTTTATTTTGTCTTGTGTTGTTTGTTTTGTTTTTATTGTCGTCTGTTGTTTGTTTTGTTGTTTATTTTGTCGTTTGTTATAATGAGCCGAGGGATAAGAAGGATGATGATAGAAGATTAAACTAGCAGGAAAAGTGGAGAAGGTGGAATGGAGACAGGGCATCAACAGCAAATTCTACATAGAAACGACAAAGATCGCCCGAAGGTTAAAGTCTAAATGAAGAATATCGGTTAGTTTTAATTTATGCAAAAGCTCATATCAGATGCTATTAGGCTAATTATTATAACTCTGTGAACTGAGTTTTGTGTACAGTCTTGCAGTGCGAGATGTTAGCGTATATATTTAGTGCGTTTACTTTAGTTTCACGTGTATATGTATATATGATAGATGCATCACGTTTAGTCGTATTGTCTTAGTGACACGCGCGGCCGGCCGATCTTGGCAGCGGCGCGCTATATGTATATTATTAGAGTTCGCCTAGGCGCACAGAAGACAGGTGTGTCAAGAGGCGCGAAGAATTATGCTGACTAGAGAAGTTTGAATTCGAGTGTGTTCGATGTAGTAGTGTGGCTGACTAGTTGAGTTGTAATCGAATTGAGTTCTGTCTGTTTGTTTCTTATTAAACTTGAAGATATTAAACTGTGTTGCTGATTAATTCAGGTTATACTTATACGTAGAATTAGTGTTCAAAAGGTGAACGTTAAATAGGCGTTAAGTAGACAGAGAACAAGGATTTAATCAGAAGGATTGTCAACGGAAGGATTGGGTTGACATTATTAAGGATTTAATCAGAAGGATTGTCAACGGAAGGATTGGGTTGACATTATTGGTGGCAGCGTCGGTGTGGATAAGAACTCACGGTGGATAAATACTCACGGTGGAATAAATACTCACGGTGGAATAAATACTCACGGTGGAATAAATACTCACGGTGGATATAAACTCACAGTGGATTAAAATTCACGTTATCACCTCTTTCGGCGGATAAAAGAATCTACGACGGTGATTGAAGAATCTACGACGGTGTTAGAAGAATCTACGACGGTGTTAGAAGAATCTACGCGTTGTTGCTGTGTGACGAATCTACGATATCAACGACGGTGGAACACGAGAAACGGTATAAAAATTTCGTTGTTTTCCACGAACAAATATAAAAGAAATCCCGTTTGTTTATCGATTCACACACCAAGAAAAACCGTGACTTCTTTGAAAAGAGAAATCACCAAAGTAAACAAGTAAGATGGAGAAACTAAGTGCTGAAAGACAAGCAGATATTAAGAAGATGTCTACGGAAAGGCTAAAACAGCGTTTGTTGAAAGCCGGTTTTAAAGAAGAACAATTAGAAGGTATGTCACGTGGTGACATGATGCAGGAACTCGCCGATGTGTGGGTTAAAGAAGAAGTCGAAGAAGAAGGTGCCGTTGGCGGTGCCGTAGAAAAGGCTATTGAAAAACCTCCTGCGCCTATGTCTATGGAGATGTTGATGCAGTGGATGATGATGACGAGGCAAGAAGAGAAAGATAGAGAGGAGAATCGTAGACAAGAAGAGAAAGAAAAAGAGGAGAAACGTAGACAAGAAGAGAAAGAAAGAGAGGAGAAACGGAGACAAGAAGAGAAAGAAAAAGAGGAGAAACGTAGACAGGAAGAGAAAGAAAGAGAAGATAAACGGAGACAAGAAGAGAAAGAGCTAAGACAGGAAGAATTACGTCTTCAGAGAGAGAAAGAAGAGAAAGCGGAACTTGCAAGGCAAGAAGAATTGCGCTTGCAGAGAGAGAAAGAAGAGAAAGCGGAAATTGCAAGGCAAGAGGAATTGCGCCTGCAGAGAGAGAGAGAAGATAAAGCAGAACAAGTGCGTAAGGCAGAACTGGAATTGCAAAAGCATCAGTTTGAGATTCAATTAGAACAGTTGAAAAGAGATAGGGAAGATGCTGAAAGAAGAAGACTGGAGCAGATGATTGAATTTGAAAGAGCTAGAAAAAGTGATGAAGAGGTTCGTCAGCAACAGATTGAAGCAAAGAGAATGCGTGAAGAAGAAAAAGAAAAAGCGCGAACGTTAGAGTTAGAACGCGCAGAACAGATAAGACAAGAAGAACTCAAATTTCAGAAAGAAAGTTTGGAAAAGGCAGAGGCAGAAAGACAGGAACGTCTGAAACTGGAGAAATCAAAATTGACATTGAAAGAAACGCAAATGAGAGAAGAACGGGAAGCAGAAAGAAGGAAACAGCAAGAAAGTGAAACTTTGGTGTCAAAAATTAAGAAAATAGGTGATGCAATGAAGCATGTATTGCCTCAAATGCCAACTGATATGATGGAGGTGCCATTATATTTTGAAACAGTCGAGAACGCGTTTCGTAGTTTTGCTGTGGAAAAGCCGTTTTGGGTGAAATTATTACTACCATTGATGACGCCGAAAGCTCGAACCGTTCTGAATAGATTGTCATTCGATGATCTAGACAATTATGATAGAGTCAAGCAGCACTTATTAAAAGAATTTAAATTGACTTCGAGAGAATACAGAGCCAGATTTGTGGATGCTAAGAAGACAACAGAAGAGACTTATACGATGTTTACGGCAAGACTGAAGAACTTGCTAAACTATTACGTGAGAAGTCGAAACGTGAACAGAGAGTATGATACGCTCTTTGATTTGCTGGTAGCGGATAAGCTAAAAGAATGTTTACCGCCAGGTCCACTACAGTTTGTATTGTCGAAGGAAGGAACTGACTGTCTCCAAGCTAGTGCAGTGGCAGACCTAGCAGACATTCATGTAAACAATCGAATTGGGTTTGCATTTCCAAATATAAACAGTTATCCTTCTCAACGTTCCGTAAACCAAAGCCAGAGTGGAAAGTGGAAAAGTAATCCAGGAACAGGGAATCAGTTCATAGGTAAAGAAGTCAAGGCTAGTGTCCCTGTACCCAATGAGACCAGAGAAGTGACGTTTGGTCGTCAGGGATTTAACAAATCGTCAGCGCCGTTTGCCAAGAGGGAAGGCAACACATCGTTTACGCAGTATAAGAGAAATGAAGGAAATGAACAACGAGGTATGGTGGTGAAGCGTTGTCACAATTGTGGTTCAGACAAACATTTGGTTAAATTTTGTCCAGTTCCAGTGGCAGCAGCTAGTTCTAGCAGAAATCAAGAACACACAAGGGTGAATCTGATTCAAGTGGTTAGTGATACAGATAATCAAACCACGGGTCAAGAAAACCAAGAGACTGAAGTAAAGTCAGTAATGAAATGTGGTATTCAAAAAGAAATTCTATTGGATGCTGAAATTCAGAGAGAAGTCATAGGAAAAGATGACAGTCGAATATTGAAGAAATCGTTCTTGCAATATGTCGAGGTTGAAATTCGTGCAGTAGACGGTAAAGAGCCAGTGAAAGTCAAAGCACTGAGCGACTCGGGAGCAGAAATTCCGGTGATTAGTGAAGAATTACTGGAAGGCATGAAGGTGGAACAAATTGGAAAAGTGAATTTGCAATGTGTGGCAGGAGATGCCATTCCTGCGAAGTTAGTGAAAGTCGATGTTAGACTGTGTGGTAGTGACGTGGAAGAAGAGGGATTTCCGCGTAAAATCCAGTGTTCACTTACACCTTATGTCACCTTGATGTGTGCTAGTATTGCAAAGATGGGCAGTACAGAAAGATTCTTGTTGCATCCAGAGATAATTGCCGAATTAAAAGCCGTACCACAGATGAAGGTCAAAACGATACAAGGAGATGTGAGTGTACGAGCAAATGTAATGACGAGAGCGCAGAGTCGGAAACAGGAAATGGTAGATGTTGATGAGAAGAGTGAAACTGAAAGTTCAAGTGATGAGGAAAACGAAAGTAATGAGCAACGAAGCTTATCGCGAGATGGTGTAATAGCAGAGATGAACGAGCAAGAGATGGTTGCATGCGAGAATGGCACATTAAATGAAACTGAAGAAGACAATGAATGTGATGTGGGGATAGGAGACTTGTATAGAGATGAAGAGATGGATGAAGAACAAAAGGTGCAGATTGCCGATTCGAAGAAGTTCGAAGAGCAACAGAGAAAGGATGAATCGTTGAAGCCGTGGTGGAAGTTAGCACAAGAGAAAGAATCTGAATTCTGTGTGATCAACGGTTTATTGCATAAGAAATATCAGATATTAGACCAGACGATATATCAACTAGTGTTACCAAAAGAGAGACGAATAAAAGTGATGGAATTGGCGCATGAATCGGTATTTGGAGGACATCTAGGAGAAGAGAAAACAAGAGAACGAATTAAATTATCTTTTGTATGGCCAAAGATGAGAAGAGACATTGTGAAATTTTGTAAGTCTTGCGAGAAGTGTCAACTAAAGGCAAGGAGTCTGGTGATGGATAGAGTGCCTATCACTCCGGTCTCAAGAGAAGAGGTCGCCTTCAGGAGAATGACAATGGACCTAATAGACAACCCGAGGAAATGGCACAAGATAATTCCTTTTCACGAAAATCATTTGAAAGAACTCAAAGAAAATACGGAGAAAGCATTATTGTTTGCAGAATCTTACTCTCAAGAAAAGCAGTTGCAATACACAAATCAGTATAACAAGAGAGCAAGACACAAAGGAATTTGCAGCATATCGAATTCCTTTGATTTATCGAGCAGAAGTGGAACGTCAGATCAAAGAAATGTTAAAAACAAACATTATCAAACCATCATCGAGCAGAATGGCAAGCCCTTTGGTTATTGTTAAAAAGAAAGACGGATCTTTAAGACTTGCCTGTGACTACAGATACATTAACTCATTCACAGTGGATTGTAAATATCCGATGCCGATTGTCAGAGACGTTTTAAACAAAGTTGGAAAGTCTAATGTGATTTCTATTTTGGACTGTCGAAGTGCTTATTGGACTTGTCCTGTAAAACAATCTGATCAATGGAAGACAGCTTTTGTAACACATAATGGACTGTATGAATTTACTCGTGTTCCTTTTGGAATGATAAATTCAGGCCGAACTTTTGTTAAGGCGATAAATTTAGTTTTACAGCCTATAAGTGACTTTGCAGAACCGTATGTTGATGACATTGCTGTGCATTCTGACAATTGGAAAATTCATTTACAGCAGTTAGATGCATTTTTGATGCAAATGAGACTGCATAACGTTACTTTGAATTTGAAAAAATGCATATTTGGTAAGAGTGAGGTAAGGTTTATCGGTCATGTGGTTGGGTCTGGTAAGATAAAGATGAATCCAGACAGAATTGAAAGTTTGAGTAATTTGAAGATCCCAGAAACTAAGAAGCAAGTTAAGCAACTGCTTGGATTTTTTAATTATTACAGACAGTTTATTAAGGACTTTGCACAGATTGCGAAACCTTTATCTGATTTAACTAGTAAACGTGTTTCTGATAAGATTGATTGGACTGTTGAACATCAGCAAGCATTTGATTTACTTAAAGAGGCTGTGCGATCCAAAGTAGTGTTATATGTTTTTGAAGTTGGAAAACCATTTAATTTGTACTGCGATAGTAGTGACTTTGCAGTCGGTGCTGTTTTAACACAGATGGACGACAAGGGAATAGAACGCCCTGTGTCATTTATCAGTCAGAAATTAACTGATACCCAGAAGAGATGGGCTACTGTGGAAAAGGAAGCCTATGCTATAGTTTGGGCTTTAAACAAGTTAAAAGAAATTATAATTGGATCAAAAATTTTCATTTTTACTGATCACAATCCTCTTACATACTTGACTGAGTCAATGTCTAAGTCTGCTAAACTTGTGCGTTGGGCGTTAGCCTTACAAACTTTTGATGTTGAGGTGAAGTACAAGAAGGGCAGATTGAATGTTATTGCTGATTGTTTGTCAAGGTTATAAGTAATCGTAAGACTGTTCATTAATTAGTTAGATATATATATATGTTTCATGTATTTTGGTAATTTCGCAAATTTTGAAATTTAATTTGCTCAATTCCAGAAAAAGGAAGGAGGTAATGTGAACTGAGTTTTGTGTACAGTCTTGCAGTGCGAGATGTTAGCGTATATATTTAGTGCGTTTACTTTAGTTTCACGTGTATATGTATATATGATAGATGCATCACGTTTAGTCGTATTGTCTTAGTGACACGCGCGGCCGGCCGATCTTGGCAGCGGCGCGCTATATGTATATTATTAGAGTTCGCCTAGGCGCACAGAAGACAGGTGTGTCAAGAGGCGCGAAGAATTATGCTGACTAGAGAAGTTTGAATTCGAGTGTGTTCGATGTAGTAGTGTGGCTGACTAGTTGAGTTGTAATCGAATTGAGTTCTGTCTGTTTGTTTCTTATTAAACTTGAAGATATTAAACTGTGTTGCTGATTAATTCAGGTTATACTTATACGTAGAATTAGTGTTCAAAAGGTGAACGTTAAATAGGCGTTAAGTAGACAGAGAACAAGGATTTAATCAGAAGGATTGTCAACGGAAGGATTGGGTTGACATTATTAAGGATTTAATCAGAAGGATTGTCAACGGAAGGATTGGGTTGACAAACTCTGTATATTATTCATTCGTTCATTCTGTTTCCATGTCAATCTCTGTCTATCTGTCTGTCTGTCTGTCTGTCTGTCTGTCTGCCTGTCTCGCTCTCTGTGTATAAAATATACATGTAAGGTTAAGACACTTGTAATTGTGGTCACCGATTCATTTATTAAGGCTACACGAGACGGTCTTTCGGTTGGTCGGCAGTGCGTTTAGCACAGTTCGGAAGAGAAGTGAGGGGAGAGGGAGAAACTGGGAGGAACAGAGGATTTTTCCGCATAAGGTGCATGTTTTTCCTAAACTAGGGTGCAGATGTCTTAGGCATAATAGGTGATTTTACATTTTCAAGAGGAATGTGTCGTTCGACTAACTTCTATATTTTTTTTAAAGTTTTCTTCAACGAAACGAAGATGATGAAAATATGTGCCTTCAACCAACCGAGATGTGGTGAATTGCTCGTTGCTGCCGACTTCATTTTCTCAGTAGCGGCATGTAGCGGCATCTATTGAAGTTGCTTCAACCAAACATTGGGACAGTTTTATTCGACCTGTTCGGCATAAAGATGCAATATGATGTGCAAACGAAAACAAATAATATTCTGTTATGATGATTTATTCTTTAAGTAGATGACTTTTGAGATTGATTCAGGTGTGGATGATCTTTAATGTTGTGTCGTTGTTTTCAAAGACACTGAGTAAAATCCAACAGCGCTGAGTTTTCGGTTCATTTTCTACCTGGTTAAAAACAGACTGAAAGCTGTGGATAAGAGCGATCATTTGAGATTTGTCATAGGCCCTACGTCCAATCTCGGGATCCGATGGACCAGAAAACAGTCTAAAATGAGCAATTCTACACACGCAGGGTTCGTATTAACTGCTGTAATCTCTAGACGTGGACCTTTAAACAGTGCCGGATTGACAATTGCTGATGTCCTAAGCTATATAAAGCTTGGATGCCCCTTGTTAAAAAAAAATGACACCAGAAGGTGTCACACAACTTGAAAACGTAGGCTATATGCCTGTTAATTATTTAATAGTGAGGCATTTAAAGAGAAAAATTATTTTCAAATAAATACATGTACTCAGACGAGATGGAATTTGCTACACAGCCGTTTAAGAAGGTTCTACATAATATATATATATATATATATATATATACATACATACATACATACATACATACATACATACATACATACATACATACATACATAAAATCACCCCCACACAAAAAAATTCTGAATGTTTTTGAGGCCTTTCGGATTGTGAGGCCCTAAGCTGTAGCTTTTTTTTAGCTCATGCCTAAATCCGACCCTGCTTCTAGATAATAATAGTCTTCAGACGGAAAGCCTGAAAACGGCCTTAACGCTCATGCACCACATTTCACAGAAGGGCCCAGTAGTTTACAGCGTGTAGAGACATGTTATGGCTGACAGGGCCGTTGACGTGATTTTAAGGGTGCTTTGAACAGCTGTAGAAAAATGGTCGATTCCAGTGAATCAAAGCCCATGCTTAACATGTCAGAACAGCAGACTGTTAGAGCTTCTGAGAAAGTGGAGAAATATTCTACAAATACTTAATTTACCATTGAACTACACCAGGGACATAGCCTCAGAAGGCTCCAGCAGCACCCCAATAGCTCCGGTACCCTTCCGGGAAAGTCTACCGCAGTGATATGCAATTCTGATGCAAGTCCTTCAGGCCTGACAAAGAATCCCTCCTGCTTCAGCACCGTATCTGCAACTGATGCAAATTGGGATGTATTGTATTCGGACATCTATAAAGCGCTTCTAGCGGGAAAGCCATTCAGAAGCGTTCCCAGTGCGAGAGACTTCGAGAGAAAAAGCAAGTTTAGCTTTATCAGGGAGAGGAGACGGTGAAGCTGCTAAAGCGGAGTCCGTCTACAGGACGAGAAAGATTGGACGATGGAGGAGAGGATGGTTCAGGGTAGGAATTCTTGAAGAGGTGAGACTTTAGTTTGAAGTGGAAAGCCTGAGTGTGATAGTTAGAGGAGCGTGGGGTAGATGATGGCGGGTGAGCGGCGATATTGGTAGAGAATCTGAGAATAGGCTATGCGGAATTCAGGACGGACTTCGTTTCAGATTCAAGGCGAAGTGCGGTGTTTGGATCGGTTTCGAGAATTTGAGATCACAAGTGACTGAGGGTCAGGAAAGACTAAGATAGGAGGATGCTCGAGTAGAGTCGGATGACTGAAGAGGTCAAGCCTGGAGCGGACAATGTTAGCATCAAAGTGGAGGCATTTTTAAAGTCGAGTGACGAGTATTGATCGGATGCTGCCGAGAACGCGAATGAGCATGAAGCAGAAGCGAGAGTGGTTGGAGATGTGATTACAGAAGGAGAGATGTGGACCAAAAGTAATATCAAGATAGCGGACAGGGAGTCGGAGGTGAGAGTGAGAGATGAAGAGGTGTATGAAAGTCGAAAGATGTGTGAAATGGTCACGGATTTTCTCGATTTGATTTGAACGGACTAGGATGATGAGCTCTGTTTGGAAGAGTTGAGGCAGAGTGGTTTGTAGAGCAATGCCAGTGTTGTCTGCACTAGAAAATCAGCATAATGGCGGACTTTTAGCAGTGCCATCTATTGCCTCGCTGGCGAAAGCATTGGTTCAAGGAATAGAATATACTGCAGGGGTGGGCAAACTTTTTGTACATGGGGCCACATTAAACACCCAAAAAAATTCTGAGGGCCGGATAATAAAATTTTTACTTTTAATAGCGACTATCATGAAAATATGTTTACTTAGACCTATTTTTAATATATTAAATACACTAATGAGATGTATGCGACTGTGAACATGCATTGACAAGTTTCCCACAATCCGGAGTGATTGCGCTGGTTGCAACTCACAGTTTGAGTTCAAGTTTAGATCACTTAACTGAGACCTGTACTTGATTTTGTTTATCTTCATAGTTGAAAATCTTTGGTGACAGATGTAGGCTACGTAAGTGAATGTGAACAGCACAAACAGTTTTAAAGCAAGTTTGTAGATTTGAGAATTTTTCCTTCCTGAGCGAAGAAAAGAATGTTATCAGGTCTGATCCTTTGAGCTGTTCTTTGAGAACAATGTCACGTTGTGTGTCGGTTAACTCCAGCTGAAGTTCCGTCGTCTGGAGAAGTCTTCTGTCAAACTTGACAGCTGAAGACTATATTTTCCCTCAGAATCTCCTGTGACAGTTTTCTACTGGAGGGTAGGAAGTTCCCGTAGTTTTGCTCTTTCATCTGCTTTGAAGGCAACATTAACCTTAGGCCTACTTGAACGGATTTCACTTCTGCGTATACAGATCATGTGCAAAAACCTCTGCAGGAAAGCGCGGCAGATCGGCAGAGTTAATGCATAGATGCCATACAGTTAGGCCTATTATTAAAGACAAGACCGGAATAGTAAGTAAGAGAGCAGCGCCACGTGAGTAAAACGAAGAAACTTCTCGCGGTCTGAGTTTATTTTATATTTTCTGAAGAATTGTGGGGGCCGGATAAAAAGTGTTGGCGGGCCGGATCCGGCCCGCGGGCCGTAGTTTGCCCACCTCTGATATACTGCATAGTAACTGTTCACCTTGCACTGCGGGTAAACTTAGCGCATGTACGCCATCTAGGGACTGCTAAGAAATTAACGGACTAAAGGCCTTTAAGGCAACAGGAACTGCGAGGCAAGTTGAGGAGGCCGACTTTAGAGATCATAAATGTACAACATCCGTGAAATTGGCAGATTTATTTATTTATTTATTAAATTTGTAACGCGCTCAAGGTCACACCGAAGTGTGAATCTGAGGCGCGGATAGTCAGCCGCCAGGAGAAGATGCAGTTAGATATCCAAGTGCTTGAAAGCCTAGGAGAAATAGTGAGTTTTGAGCCGCTTTTTGAAGGAAGAAAGTGACTTTGAGCTACGAAGTACGAAGGGAGATCTAGTGGCAGTCGAAAAGTGGCGCAGAGGCATGGAATGCACCCGAGCCCATGACTGTTCTGCATCGTGGCTCAGTCAAAAGACCAGTATTTGATGATCGCAGGCAACGAGGAGGAATGTAAGGAGTTAGTAGTGATTGAAAGTAGGGAGGTGAGCTGGTGCTGAGGGCTTTATATGTCAAACAGGCCAATTTAAATTTTATTCTGAACTCAACAGGAAGCCAGTGCAGCTGATGGAGTAGGACTGAGGAGGAGCTCGCTCGTAGTGGAACGCATAGGCCTAGCACAACGCGAGCTAAGGAGTTTTGGATGCGTTGCAGCCTGTTGAGTTCATGGTTTGAGAGACCAACAAAAACAGCATTAGCGTAATCAAGGCGAGAGGAGACAAGAGCAGGATATATGGTTTGCGACATATTCTTGGTGAGAGCCGACCTGATGTGTCGTATTGCCCTGATATGATAGAAACAAGATTTACAAAGGTTGGTTATGTGTGGTCGGAATGTGACCTTGCTGTCTAGGGGTCAAACCAAGTGTTTTGACAGATAAATCAGTAAGGGAGTTTCTGAGTTCATCTTGAGAGAGTCTCTTCATTTTGTTGATGGGCCTTTCACATTATTACGCTTCTTGTAACCTCGGAAGGAAAGTGTTGTCTGCGGCTGATGTCTGTATTCCGAAGGATTATCCGTTTCACTCTCCAAACGTTCTGTAATGGAGACCGAGACGATTGACGCAGATTCGTGGAAACGGCAACGCTCCGTAAAGGGACACGCCCCAATGAAAATGATGAAGGGGTCAAAGGGTCAGATCCTTCACCACAATTAATGTCAGAATAGGACTATTGTAATCGTCGTTACGCATAGGCCTAGGCCTACAGAATATCATAATTATCGCAAGAAAAAATATTAAAGCACCCATAAAAAACGATTGAATCGTTTTTTCTATCATAATGTGCACACTGTTCTATCAACATAGGCGTATACAGTACATAGGCCCTTTGTCAAAGTGTCTACACTCAGTTGCACTGTCTTCTGACAGTCGGCACGTGTTTTGGGTGGATGGTAAATCCTCATGATCTGCTACCCAACACTCAACACTCGTGACATCAAAGACTTGCAACTGACCCAGATGAAAGGTTATATATATATATATATATATATATATATATGTGTGTGTGTGTGTGTGTGTGTGTGTGTGTGTGTGTGTGTGTGTGTGTGTGTGTGTGTGTGTGTGTGTGTGTGTGTGTGTGTGTGTGTGTGTGTGTGTGTGTGTGTGTGTGTGTGTGTGTGTGTGTGTGTGTGTGTGTGTGTGTGTGTGTGTGTGTGTGTGTGTGTGTGTGTGTGTGTGTGTGTGTGTGTGTGTGTGTGTGTGTGTGTGTGTGTGTGTGTGTGTGTGTGTGTGTGTGTGAGTGTGTAGTTTATGGATATACATCAGGCATCCAGCGCTGTCATTTTGGTTAATTGCATTAACTAACCCAGTGTCTGTGTGTGTGCATCGGTGTGTTTCTTTGTTTGTGTCTCTATAGGCTGTCACAGAATGCTGCAGCCTATGATGCCTAAAGTATAGACCGTATACATTCTTCATTTAAGTCACTGGTACTAAATGCAGGACTATATTATAGACTATATAATGTATACTGCTTAGGGAGGCATATGACGAAGCTGTACAGAAAGTCACCAGGCAGTTCATATATTATTGTATAGGGGTACTCAAGCTGTTTATTTTAAACGATTCGTTTTAGGTGTAGAGCATTTAACGAAGGCGTTTACATTCGCCCAGATATGACATCTGCTGGCACACATCTGACTTCTGGCAACCGGACTTGGTTCTTCAGTTGGTATCTCTGACACGACGCAGCGCTCGTAAATAGACTGATGCCCATCTATACTCATTAGTTACTAATAGAGTGCGATGTCACTTCTCGTACCGCAACCTGTACCTCCCTCTCCAATCCGCCTACCGCAAATACCTTTTCACTGAAACTACACTAACATTCACAACCATAATCAGCATAAAGGAAAAGTTAAAGTGCTCTCATTCTACTAGACCTGTCTTGTGCTTTTGATACCGTTCATCATAATATTCTACTTCACCGTCCTGAACACTGATTCTGTCCATTTAGTTTCAGTCTCAGTTGGATCGAATTTTACCGGCGCCCCATTACTCAGTCAATTTGCACAAATCAATACATTTATGCGTCCACTGTTTTGGATTGCAGTCTACCATAAGGGCTCGTTTTAGTGCACATCATATACCGCACCAATCTATTCACTATTTACTGACAGCTCTATTGACTATCACTTATACGCTGATGATATGACAGCCCCACTCTTCCTTTCATTTCATAGTTCTAATTGCTTCTGTATTCGACGATGTTCAACCTTGGATAGCTAGTAGGCCTAATAAACTTCTCATGAATCCTTCTAAAACTGAATTTCTTCTTTTAGGTACAAGCCAGCAACTTCGAAAATTTCCTTGGCTTACGTCTGTTCAGTTGGGTGGATTACCTGTTAACCTCGCCGATTGCGAACGCAGTTTAGGCGTGGTGTTTAGGCGTGGTGTTGAGGCGTAGTGTTGAGGCGTGGTGTTTGCCTTCGCCACGTCATTCTTCTAGGGCATTATGCAAATCAGCGCAATTTCACATACCGGATATACGTAGAATCATATCTCTTTTGCACTTAACTGTCTTAATTCCACTGACAAATGCATAGGTTCCAGCAGACTTGACTACTGTAACTCATTTATCATTGGTATCACTAAGAGAGATCCCCCACAATTTAAATTGGTTCAAAAGTCTGTAAAAAGACCCCTAAATATCAGCATGTTACGGCGCCCTTATTGCGTTCATCGCACTGGGTGGACATTGCCATGGATGTTCACCCCTCGTATACAAACAGATATTTCACTCTTACAATGGATACACTGACTCTCCTCAAACACTGTTGGACTCTCAGACTTTTTCAGTCGCTCGTCCACAGCTGTGGAATTTGCTCGTAGTTCAGTTCTTTATAGTCATTTTGTTCGATGTCATTCAGTTCTAAACTTGAGACTAATCTGTCTCAAATTGCTTACTCACCATATTAACCTGTCTTCTGGTTTCTCTACAGCTATATTTTAGAAGTCCCGTTAGGCAGCCATGGGTATGAAGTGTTAGCGACTTATTTTATTAGCCTCGGCATATGAGGGCGGGTGGCCATGGACGGCGATCCTGGGGGGTCGAGGGAGACAAGACCCCACCAAAAAAAGGTCAAACATTTTTTTCACCTCTTTTTTGACCAGATCAGTTCAAAAGTGTCCCGTGAAGCTGCTTGGCCCAGGAGTTTATGAACACGTTGCATAGCACGGTTTCATAAAACTATGGCCGACAAGAATTCCCTGCGTCATCAGTTATTTTATTCAACTTTGTATCAACTGACCTCAAGGGTGGATCCGGATGTACCAGTCTGACCATGTGTTCACTCACTATTAACTCCGATGGAGCCATGGCCCCCGACGCATCCACCCTTGTCTGGCCTTGCATTACATTTACAACCATGCATAATAAACCACCGCACACGTTGCACGAAGTTAAAGTCAATTGAATGTATACAATAAATAAATGATCACAAACAGCGAACATTACAACAGAAACACACGTACACGATGACACGTAATCATAATCGTAAACAGGGCTGTAGTCGAGGGTATACGCGGGTATACAGCGTATACTTACCTATAGCAATGAAATTTTGAGAAAATAGAGAGGTTTTGAAAGGTTTTAGGGCGAATGACTAAAAAAAGGCCATCAACTTTTTCAGAGACGAAATCGTAAAAAGTCAGAAAATTTTCAGAGAATTGGTAAAAAGTCTGACATTTTTCTGAGACGAATTCCTAAAAAAAGGTCTTCACATTTTTTTTGGGTCACACCAGCCCTAGTGACGCCGCTGCTCACCGGTACGTATACTCACCTCAAATTTTACCACTACAGCCCTGATCGTAAACTCCAAATATCTAAAGCGCTACATAAAGCCATAGGCGCAGGGAACCAGCTTTTTCACGAGCGCTGTGTTATGTCAAAGGGGTTGTCCAGACTCCAGAGATAGGCCGACCAAGTGAGGAGGATCCAAGTCCGATAGTCTGAGTACACTGCAGTGTACTGTTTACGTTTTGTTGTATACATACGTGTACAAGCATATGTCTGTTTGTCTGTCTGTTCGCTCGTCTGTCTGTCTGCTTGTCTCTATGCATAGGCTATGTGTATGCGTGTACATAAGTAAGTATGTTCGTATAGGTATACTGCATGCATATATATATTTTGTAGCATTAACCCTTTGAATTTATAGGCCCTCGTCGTGCGGGTATATATAGGCCTAGACGACTAAGAGCGTGGGAGCTTGATGTATACATAGCCTACTTAATCTGTGCTAATACCTTTAGATTTTTGATTATCTCGTACATTTAAACGGTGATTACATGTTCCTATTTATTACATTATGTACAATGACAATATTAGCATACGCTCACTGGCTAATAGGCCTATCTCGTGAGTCGACTGGTATACTCAAGCGAATTATAATCATAGCAGAATATACGCAAGGGTGTCGTTAATAAGAACATCGTGACATTTCACATGGTCACTATTGAACGGAGCAGCATTTCTTCTTCGATCTCAGTTTGACCTGTTCTGCCGTCTGCGGCTGGTCATCTTTCTTCGTCTCAGCTGTCTTCACTTCGGCCTCAACGACCGTTGGCTGACCAACCGTGACCTGTGCCTGCACGCTTCCGTTGGGAGCAGGTAGGCTGTGAACTTCGGTGGCTTTTGACCTCTCGACCGGTGCCTCGGACTCCTCTTCGGAAAGGGCGGAGCCGAGGAGCGGCTCCTGTCCGTCAGGTGACAACAGCACAGGCTGAGGACTGTCAGGATCGACGATCTGTACCTCAGTCCGAGAGATTCTCGAATGCGAGATGATGTAGTCGGCCTTTCGACGCAGTTCTCCATTTTCCTGAAACGGATTCTCCTGCTGCTGCTGGTTAGCAGGAGGATGGGAACTGACTTCCAGCGAACTATCAACAGCATTGAACAATGGTCACAAACGAACAAAAATAGGTCTACATACAAAGGCCCATACAAGCCTTTAAAAATGCCCATAAAATCACACATCCCTATATACAACAAAACTCATCGGACCTGCATTTAACCCACCGCAAAATGTGGCCTTGCGGTGGGTACTCATAGTGACTGTGTAACCTAAAGTTTGCCATCATCTCGATCAATCTCGCGTGTGCCTACTGCCTACATCTAGCCTAAAGAGCGCCGATGGTTAAAACAGTGTGGATCTTTTACAGCGTGGTCTCGACGAAGCTTTGAGTCAATCAGAGAATCGCGTAGGGAATCTTACTGAGGTGTGGGCAGTGGTGGAATGACTTAGACAGAAACCAGCGCCTTGGGAAGGAAGAAGCCAGATGGCGGTCCCATAGAGATGTCTAAGATAAGATCATAAGATGTAGTATAATACTATAGCCTGCGGATCAATACAGAGGTGCTTTAAAAATAGCCAGATACGTACACACACACAAAGGGTTAATGCGCTTGTACAATATTAGGCCTACAGCCAATGAGATAGCTACGTAATGGGAAACAAAGGAGCCGTCATTGTGAAATTTGTTTTGAGACGTTCGGGCGTAGTTACTTTATCAAGTTTATCAGTTCATCTAAGACCTTTGGACGACAAGCGTAGAAGCGGTCGTTGTTTTGTGTAATTTTATCTGGTCGATCGTTCCTATCTAAGTGAGCATTTTTCGAAAGCGCTTTAAGACAGCGCTTATAAATAGAGTTACGATTACGATTCATGTTGGCTGTTTCTGCCAGAGCCCACAAAGGTTACCCGGTAAAGACGCTGCCAAAACGACCGGCGCCCATGCGTCTCATATTAATTTTGATCAAAGACGCTAAGCTTATTAACGCTGATTGAACGTATTGACTTCTATAGCGCCATTGTCACAATATCCATCACACCAATCGATGGTCGCTTAGAGTGAAATCACAGTCAAATGTCACAATTCAGTGGAAGAGCAAAAGGTTGACGGTAAGTTTGATAGCTGTCTGTGTTGGGCACAACCGCAGAAGGGATCGAAGACACAGTTGCAAGGATGCCAGCTTTGAAGTTTGAGACGTTGAGCGTTTGACAAGGGCGGTAACTGATGGAAGAGCAAGCGGAAGACGGCTTGTGGTGGAAAGAAACCTGAGCAGTGATGACAGTTTATGGTCAGACAGATATAACTCAAAGGGAGAAATATTTTTAATGGCAGACCAACTGGATCGAGTTATATGGAGGTCAAGTGTATGACTCGTGTCACAAGTTGCGAAGAGAGGTCCAGCGTAAGACCAAACCCTCGGAGGAAATATGGAATTTCTGTGAGACACAGTTCACATGCAGTATCATTGTGTATATTGCAATCGCTCGGTATATAGCTATAGGCCCTGATAAGTAAAAAATGTTGAAACTCCAGGAAAAAGTCGGAAACCACTTTCAAAGTGGTCATGAGAGTCACTACCACTTTTGGTATCTGTGCGGAAATATTTCTTGCGGCTTGACTGCGTTATTTTGTTTGGAAGTAAGTTCAGGCAACGACAATTAACGGCGGCGTCTTCTAGCATACTGGACTATCGCAATGCTGATAGATGCCTCCACGTTAACTTACTCACTTATTTCTTATGTTGCTGGAAGAGGAAGGAAGGAGAAGGGTTAGGGGAGGGAGAAGGAAAGTGGAGAGGGAAGGGAAGGGGAGGAGGGTATTGATCACTACCACTTTGTGACGCAAGGTTACGCCCCTGGACAACTGACGCAGGATTAAGGTCAGGTTAACTTTAATTTCTTATATTATTAGAAACCTTGACCATTGCTCTCTCGTAAGTGGCGCTTGCTTGACGTTGAACATTCTTTCGGACGATTCACAGCAACAACAACAGAATTCTGAGGCATGAAACACCAATCGGGTAATCTTTCATTATGGATTTCATGGCTCGACGACGAGTTGTCTGTCTCATTCGACGCTACCACTTCAAATTCAATGGATGCATTCTCCTTACGGTTCATTTTAGGGACTAATGTCTAGCCTAACAGGGTGAGTCATTACCGGGAAGAACGGAGACAGACAGACAGACAGACAGACAGCAGACAAACAGACAGACAGACAGAAACAGACAGACAGACAGAAACAGACAAGCAGACAGACAGACAGAAACAGACAGACAGACAGACAAAGAGACATACATCCAGCAAGGGAGGAAGGACAAGATAATCAAGGTGTACGCACGCGCAAAACACGCTCAGCCCAGAGTAAAGCTATCACCGGAAATAAAGAAATCGGTTGTGATTGTTAGCAGGTGGTTGTTGGTTCATGGGAGATAAACAGAAATAACTTCCTACAACAGTATAGTATTTTAGGTCAATGTTGGGTTGCCGACGTGAAATCTACACTTAGAGTTTTATTAAGGGGCACGTAGGCCTATGCAACTCTAAACTGGAGACTTTCAACAGTAATAAAAAAACACAAATAATATACCGGACAAGTTAGATATACAAGATATATACACAACATACTAACTGCAAATATAAGTATACACGTTTTCTACAGCGACCGTATGGCCTCGACTGTGCTCATTTTTCAACATTGACCTCAAAATACTGTTGTAGGGAGTTATTTCTATTTATCTCCCATGAATCAACAACCATCTGGTGCATAGATAGACCATGGATGGTATTTCAGTGGGTTGGTAGGCCTACATTTGTGGCTCTGGTACAATGCCACATATATAGGGCAGCAGTGGTAAAGGTTCTCATTCGATCAATTCAGTGAAAAATGAGCAGGGTCGAGGCCATACGGTCGCTGTAGAAAACGTGTAGGCTATATTTATATTTGCAGTTAGTATATATTTTGCATAGCTAACTAATCCGGTATACTATACATGTATCCGGTACACCTCGAACGGCCTACAATTTAAACTTTACATGCGCACGCGCACTCAATCACACACACACACACACACACACACACACACACACACACACACACACACACACACACACACACACACACACACACACACACACACACACACACACACACACACACACACACACACACACACACACACACACACACACACACACACACACACACACACACACACACACACACACACACACACACACACACACACACACACACACACCTACACACACACACACACACACACACACACACACACACACACACACACACACATATATATGTATATTAACATATACACTTTCAGATCCGTCTACTTTGGCATTATGCCAGGCGCACAAATGTACCAACCCATCCCACCCACTCATGGTCCATCTATGCACAAATGTATAGACCCATCAGCCCCACCAACAGATTACCACAAAACAAGCGCATTATCTCGACCCCAAAAAACAAGATACGGAGCCAGTAGCCGTGCAAGCTTGAACAAGAGGTTGAAAGGTTTACGTGAGAATGTGCATGACCGAAATTGGCACTTAAGAAATTCCTTTGTAAATAGCAGCTTCGACCTTATTTTGAGCAGGGTATATCAGCTCATATATGAAGAAATCCTCTATAATCATTAATTCAGCCATTACTAGCTAAGAGTAGACAGCGCCAGATAAGAACAGACTGATATATACGACAATCCTAAGTGTCTCCAGCTGAAGAACAATTATTCTAATTAAGCTTATTGACCTATAGTTAGTTTGCAACAATCATACGATGGATAGGCTACCACTGCAAGAAGATCGACGTATTCCGCGTGAACTCTGAATACATTCAACGCAAGTTCTGAACGAGACTCGCCTGTGAGTCTAAAAACATTGACACATTTAAGCTTAGTGAGCTTAAAATATTATGTCAACGTTTTCTTAGCCACACATGCATATTCGGCTAACAGAAAATTCTATAATACAATGACTTGTGTAACAGCGGGCCAGAAGTCAAGCTCTACTCAAAAAATGGGAGACCATGGCTCTTCCGAAGTTCTTTTAGCTGAATTGTTTGCACTAAAGGCCAAAACTTTTGTGCCTAATGGCAAAAAAACACCAACTGAAACCAAACAATGTCTATCTGAAAAGTGGGAAACAAATCACAATCTTTTCCATTGGAATACCTCCTGAACCCATCTCAGTACAGCCCTTCACCTCTCAACATCGTGACGATGTCGTTGACTAAACAAAAGTTTAGCCTAACCCTAATTATTATCTATAAAAAACTGAGTAATTTACCAGTTTTAAATATATACATGTTAAGTCTTCATATTAATAGGCCTTGTATTCACATATCACCTTGTCACCTTGTGCTGTCGATTCGTTGAATCCTAGCGACTGTCATGGTCAACCTTCTCCATGTGCTCCGATTTCTCGTTGCCTCTCTCAGCTCCGAGATGTTCATCTTCATTGCCTCTTGTATCTCCTCCATCCATCTCCTCCTTGGTCGTCCTCTCCTGCCCTCCCCACACGCCAACATCATCTCCTTTTCCAGCCCATCTGCACGCATCACATGTCCAAAGTATGACATCTTCTGCCTGGACGCTCTCTGCCCCAACGTCAAACTCCCTCTCCAGTGTCCTATTTCTTCCAGGATATCCTCGTTAGTTCTCTTCTCAGTCCAAGAAACCCTCAACATTTTCCTCCAGATCCACATTTCACATGCCTCAATTTTCTTCTCCAATGCCTAGCCTATATGACAATAAACGGAACAGATTGATCCTACGAGTAGAAGATTTGGATCACGATTCACGATCAAATGTAGAAGCAACCGAAAAGTGGTTATTGAAAAAGCCAGGGAGACGCCAATTTAAATCTCTCCAAACGAGGACAAAACATCGAAGATAAGCCAGTTCATTTATAGTTATGAACAGGTAGAGGGTAGACCAGTTCATCTAAAGTAACGTAAAGGTCAATTAGTTCAGCTACTATATATTATGAAGATTCATTTAAGTCTATCAACTTCTTCTTTATGTTCTCTGCTCACCGGCAGGTTCGTATGACCAATGACGCCATCGTTCTCTGTCTTGTGCTCTTCTCTTCAGTCCACTGTATCCTTCTTCTTTTGTCATCATCCAGTCTAGCAGCATTGCCCTCGGTCTTCCTCGCGTCTTTTCCCCCTCCATCCTTCCCTCCATGATGTCTCTTAGCAGTGTCTCACTCCTTAGGATGTGCCCGATCCATTTCCTTTGTCGTCCGCGTATAGTACTTATGAGTGATCTTTGCTCTTCTACCATTTGCAGGATTTCCTCGTTCGTCCTCCGTTCCGCCCAGTTAACTCTCTCCATTCTGCGCCACACCCACATCTCGAAGGCCTCCAATCTTTTTATGTCGTCCTTCCTCATTGTCCATGTCTCGGAGCCGTACAGAACAACACTCCACACCAGTGTCTTTACCATTCTCTTCTTTAGACTCTTGCTTAAACCTCCTCTCATTAGCTCTCCTCTTTTATAAAATGCATCTTTTCCCATGGATATTCTTCTTTTTATTTCCTCGTGGCATCTTGCATCGTCTGTGATCACACTTCCTAGATAGCAAAACTTCTCCACCTGTTCTATTTCTTCTCCGTTTAGTGTGATCTTTATTGTTTGTGGTGTTATACCGCTTCTCTTGCTTATCTTCATTACCTTTGTCTTCTTTACGTTTATTTTCATTTCATATTCCAGCGATACCGTGTTTAGACGATCCATCATCCTTTGTAAGCCCTCCTGGCTAGTTGCCAGCATCGCCTGGTCATCTGCAAATCTCAATGCCTTCACCCTTCTTCCTCCTACCTTTATCCCCTCCTCCATATGGTGCACCTATATACATGTAGGTATAACTGGTGCACCTATATACATGTAGGTATAAAGAGGTAGAAGAAGAAGAAGAAGAAGAAGAAGAAGAAGAAGAAGAAGAAGAAGAAGAAGAAGAAGAAGAAGAAGAAGAAGAAGAAGAAGAAGAAGAAGAAGAAGAAGAAGAAGAAGAAGAAGAAGAAGAAGAAGAAGAAGAAGAAGAAGAAGAAGAAGAAGAAGAAGAAGAAGAAGAAGAAGAAGAAGAAGAAGAAGAAGAAGAAGAAGAAGAAGAAGAGAAGAAGAAGAAGAAGAAGAAGAAGAAGAGAAGAAGAAGAAGAAGAAGAAGAAGAAGAAGAAGAAGAAGAAGAAGAAGAAGAAGAAGAAGAAGAAGAAGAAGAAGAAGAAGAAGAAGAAGAAGAAGAAGAAGAAGAAGAAGAAGAAGAAGAAGAAGAAGAAGAAGAAGAAGAAGAAGAAGAAGAAGAAGAAGAAGAAGAAGAAGAAGAAGAAGAAGAAGAAGAAGAAGAAGAAGAAGAGCAGTCCCTTAGCTATCCCTGAGGCAGCCATGGGTATGAAGTGTTAGCGACTTCATTTTCTTAGTCTCGGCATATGAGGGCGGGTGGCTAGTCCTCTCCCTCGCCGTCTCATCTTCCCACTGACAGTGTCAGTGTACTCATCATAGCTGAGTTGGCTAGGGGTGCAGCGGAACAGAAATCTTGAACCAAATTTCTGCCCTGGCGGGGATACCAGTTCACTATTTATGAAAGTAGATAAACTGCAGATCGTCTACAGGCCTAGGCCTACTTATAGGAAGAATGTTAACTCAACCACGTGTACGCGATCGAGAGCCATAATAATGGTATAGATAAATGATATACAATACTCCAATGTACATTTTATCACTGCATTTCAGTTGTCTCTATAGTAGTGTTGTTTTCGTTAACGGTAACGAAAACGAAAACCTTCGTTAACGGAAACTCAAGGTTTTAGTTAACTAAAACGAAAACGAAAACTTACACAAAAACGATAACGAAATAAAAACTAAAATTGGCGGAGCCCGGGAAACGATAACTAAACTGAAACAGTCAAAACTAATAATAACGAAAACCTAACTGTATGCCCACCGGCCCCAGGATCATTGGCTTTCGTGGGTCATAGAACACAACCCCACCAGTCCCCAGCTGCTGAAGTAATTAGTCCGGCCACTCGGGCGACAGGCTAGGCTGACACTCCTGACAGCTAACCAGTCCAGTGATGCCCATCAAGTTTAAGAGGTAAACAGCGGCCAGCGCGAGTCATCCCAACTCCTAAGTTCCCATTCTCAATGGCCGCAGTGTTTCTAATTGATGCTAATTGAATGCATCAGTTATCATCCTTCGTCTTCTCAAAAGGCCTCACAGGCTCACACAGTAGTCATTAAAAGGCCAAACATGTATGTAGTTATGTACCTGGCATATTGCCATACTGTAAACCTAATGATTGCTTTTTGTAATAAATTGATGTACATTCACGATGGCTAAGTAATAGGCCTAAGTATCAGCGATCAAATAACTGAAACTAAAACTAAAACTAAAAAAACCAAAACTGAAAGTAGAAGGTTTCTAACTATAACTAAAACTAAAACTAAAACTTAATGCAAAAACGAAAACTAATAATAACTAAAACACCTAGCACGTGAAACTAATAATAACTTAAACTAAAACTCAATTCAGAACTAAAACATCACTACTTCAAGTCTATAGATGGTGACGTGGACGTTTAGTGCGCGGGGTTTGCAGCGGATTATGTTGAAACGGATTCAATGGCTTAATGGCGTCTGGGTTAATTGCTAATCTAATCTTAACTGTACGTTGTTGATCAATCTAATCGCGACTTCCAGGGTTTTCTTTCGGCGTCTTATCTTCTACTGTTCCAGAAGCACTCATTGGGGGTACCCGTGCCCCACATTTTGGACTGGTGGCCTATAGATGCATCTTGATTGTGGCAAATTCATCCTTGCAGGCAGGGCCACCGACAGAAATTCCGGGCCCCTAGACATAGTAGTCACGGGCCCCTAAACTATCGTTAGACTTTATGAGAAAAGTTGATTGCGGGCCCGGTCCGGGCCCCTAAAAATCGCCGGAAAATCGCCGGGCCCCTGGGCATTTGCCCCCCTTGCCCTCCCCTCTCGGCGGGCCTGCTTGCAGGCCTGGCAAGTTCCCTTGCGCCTGTTCCACACGGTCCTCAACTGTGCTACCAGAGTGGTGCCTAACAGAGTATTGCAAACATATTCGCATATATAGGAATATACTAGAAACACTGCAGGACAGATTTCCTGTGACGGAGAGAATTGCATTCAAGATCCTTTCCTTGGACGTCCTTCCTGTGTCGGACCCCTCGGCGTACATCAGGGAACCCTGTGATCGAGTTCTGGAATCACCCTGATCTGTGCAAGAATATGCAAATACCCGGCATCAAACGAAAGCATGTTGAGCGGACATTCATCACCTTACGGTCGAGGTCACTGTAAAGACCCGCATCGCTCCTCCCCGACTGAGTCTGCAGTATCAGTCGGGGACTGAGAGTCTGAGACTGCCCTGCTGCAGACGGCGTATGCGACACCTATAGAGTACTGGCACTGCACATCAGGAATCCCATCCTTTCTCGGCCAGTCACCTAGGTCAAGATGACCCGCGAAGAAATCTCAGTCAAAACGTACATAAACCACGTCAGAAACGACAAATAAGTTCGAGGCTCAAACTTAGCGACAGTAAACTCCAAGATGCTATAAACTACTGAGCGAATTCTACATTTAGAAATATTTTCGCCAAAATGACGCGGAAAGAGGAAGGACCAACGACGGACTTGTCCGGTGAACATGCACATCTTTTGTGCTTCCGGTTGCAGTCGGGAAGCTCTCCACATGAAATCGTAATTTCGAGATGCCTACGGTTCCCAAAAAAGCGTAGTCACGGGAACCAGCTTCTTTACAAAAAATTGATAGGCAGGTATAGGGTCAAAATCGGTTCTAGGTCAAGGTCAAAAGGGGTCAGGCAGGCAGACAGTCAGACGGATAACGTGGGTGTTTAGAATTGAAACGGCTATGGAGATATCTCCATATGTGTCCACATGCGCAAAGTACTACAGCTCACAGTATATTTATAATGTTAGCTTAGCTTAATATTATATTCATATAAAACGCACAAATAGGTCTTCTGTCCCAGCAGGCACATATATTTATTGCTATGCCATTCCTTGTATAAATAATCTGTCCTCAGCATTCATGTTGTTACGATCACGCTCATCGGAGCAGATACAACGATCGGGCGTTGCATAAATTATGCCTTACATAGCATTACAATATTATTGCATAGATTACGGAGGAATGAATATTATTAGAAGTTGAACGTAAAGAGGTCTACTTACGCTTCAACTGACATTCTTCAGAATTCCAGTGCCGTCTTAGCGAATAGAAGACCGATTAGGTCTCTCCAATTTACACGCAAACGATCAATGTGATTTATTTGCTAGATAGTAGTCGAATTAAATTTAATAATAGTTAATAGGCCTTTTTATGACGTATCTTCCACGAGACTCAGTCTGAAAGTGCTACAACCAATTGTTATCTAGACGACGAAGGCCCATATAATCGTCAACAGACTTACGCATCAAGTTCTACAACAAAGGCTAATAGCTGAAGGTCCACTGATAGACTCTGAACGAGTATACATGCAAGGGTAGATGTACGCCCCGATGAACCACAGACCACTAGAACCACGCGTATTATACGAGAAGACGATATAACTAGGTTGCTGCCACTGGAACTGACATCTAGCACCCGGATGCATGTAAGCCTCGTGGACACGCACACAGTCATATACACATGGACCCAAAGGAGGCCATGCCGACCAGTATACGCAGCTGCACGACCATGTCTATCATTCAATCTCAACTGTATGTATGCGCCTCGTAAAGCCTACGTATACGCATTCATGCATATGCTCCTCGACCTATCATCATAATAATGCTATCCTTTGACAGTTATAATATTATGTCATTATGTCAACGTCATTTGGCAGATCGCAATGGTGCCAGGCAATCAAGCTCATATACAGGTCTTCGCATGCTTATATATAAATGCAATATCATGCACATTTACTATATATATTGTATATATATATATACGTATATATATTGCATGTAGTGCGTTACTAGGCGTTCGTTGACGGCTCAAAATGCTTCGTATGCGACAGGAATGTTGCTGCTGTTCTTTCTGGTGCTGATATAGGCCTAGTGTGTTGCTGCATCTGATGCTGGTGCGGCAGACCGCTGCTGCTGCTGCTGCTGCTGCTGCTGCTGCTGCTGGTGACGGTGCTTCCGTTACCTGGCTATGGCACTGTCATTCTCTTAATCAACTGATCGTCCTGATGATCTATGAACCTCCGCAGGACTTTTCTCGACAGGTTCATCCATCTATAGGCCCTAATGCCGCCTATAGGTCTAAATTAAATAGAGGTTCAGAGAGTACATAGAGTAGTGGTAATATCACTGACGTGAAGACCAAGGGGTAGCGGGATCGCTTCCCGCAACCCTCCCAAAGGTCCACTCAGCCTTTCATTCGCGAGATGGCGCGTTGTTAAAATGAGATGTAGGACGTGATGGGCGCCTTGCATGGCTGCCGTATACAGTTAAATTCGACTCCTGTAATAACTTGTGATCATCCGTTCATACTGATTTGTAATCATACTGCGTAATTGTCAGTTTGAAAATATTAAACGAAGATTATTATTATTATTATTCCAACCTCTGCTTTACTTATACTGTCTGTGTATCTGCCTTTCTGTCTGCTAGGGTGACTAATAATGCTAATAACTAAACATAAAGTCTGTTCTCCGTCTCTCTCATTGTCTATCTATCTATCTGTCCGTCTGTCTGTCCGTCTGTCTGTCCGTCTGTCTGTCTGTCCGTCCGTCCGTCCGTCTGTCTGTCTGTCTGTCTGTCTGTCTGTCTGTCTGTCTGTCTGTCTATCTATCTATCTATCTATCTATCTATCTATCTATCAATCTATCTATCTATCTATCTATCTATCTATCTATCTATCTATCTATCTATCTATCTATCTATCTATCTATCTATCTATCTATCTATCTATCTATCCGTCCGTCCGTCCGCCCGTCCGTCCGTCCGTCCGTCCATCCATCCATCCATCCATCCATAAAATGTATATATCCATGATCCATCCAGCTTCTGTCTCTGTTTCTTTCCGTTTCTGTTTGTCTCTATGCTAGGAGTAATAATAATGCTATTACTAGACATAAGTCTTTTCTAAGTCTCTGTTATTGTTTGTGTGTGTGTTTCTGTCTGTCTGTCTCTGTCTCTCTGTCTATTTCTCTCTCTCTTTCTTTCTGTCTCATTTTCTCTGCCTCTCTCACTCTACCTGACTCTGTTCCTGTCGTCTCATTATACGTTTCTTTCCATTCAAATTCCGACCTCGATCTTCGCTTTGTTTTGATCTCGATCCTGTGTCTTGCATGGAACTAATTGGGCGTTCTTATCACTGTCGCATAATAATCAGATGACTCTCGGCCTGTGTCCTGTGTGTAACACCCTTGTGCCAATGACATCAACATCATCATCACCAACAGCAGCTGCAGCAGCATAAACAGGATGCCTGTGTGTGCAGTAGGTCAATGTACAACATAATACTCATGAGCAGAGCAGCACTGCTCGGTCAGTTTACAAAGCACAGTTTCTGTCCACATCATAATAATGATAATGTCGCATATTGTGACGAATAAAGCCAAGTACAGTGAATTCAGTCGGATGACTGACCGTCCGTCTCTGCGGACTGTCAGACGGCCACCTGTCTCCTTGTTTGTCCAGCATATCTTATTGTCTGTCCCATCGCCATCAGTCGCTGTATAGGACCTGTGTATCTTACTGCGTATGCCGCTTTGTATGTGTTCGGCTTCGTCCAACGATATCTGTCCGTGTCTTCCAATTTCTCTGCGTCGGACTTGCTCAGCATTTCATAATTTATAGGACTGTTGTTGCAATTAATACAGCTGTATGAGTTCAGTTCACAATAGCCTATTATTTACTTAAATGATCTCATTCAGTTTATATAGGCTTACCTGTGTGCAAGATAGCCTAAAATGTAGGCCTAAATGCATGCGTTTTTCTATAGCGCCCGTGTGGCCTTGACCCTGCTCGTATGCCTTTGTGCCATCTTTATATATATATATATAATTTTATATATATATATATAATTTTATATATATATATATACGCCGCTAAAAACATGGCTGCATAGCAGATCTACCCAAACAGGCGCTACTTAAAGTAGGCTACTGAAAAGAAAACACATGCCACTGTAGATAGGAAAATGTGACATACACAAATAGGCCTACAGATTCGCCAACATCCAGTTGTTAATGGAATCGCCATAGATTCAGATACAGGTTCGCTAAGTTCAGGAAAAATAAAAATATAGGTCCCATATGAGAATATTAGTAGCATATAGGCCTAAACCTACTATGGCCATGCTAGCCGTTTAAAGATTGTCAGAATCCTCCACACGCCACAGATACAGACAGATTCTCCGAAATAGCCAGCCAGCTACAGATTCGGATATAGATTCGCTCAATTCCTGAAAATGATACAGAAACAAAATAATGTGCCTGTATGTCCACTGACACTTTATATTACCCATATATATGGACCCTGTATCAGGCTGTATGGATCCCATACAAGCTTCCTGTTTGCTTACAGGCCGTTTACAGATTCGCCAACAGCCGACATGCCACAAATTCGCTAGGATCGCCAGTCAGCAACAGAATCGTGTAGAGATTCGTCCAATGCCTGACAACGCTATAGGCCTATATACAATATCCCGCCAGCATGCCCATGTAGGAGACTCCTGTGGGACGAATTTTCCAATATGATGAAAACTGCTATATCAGGAGCTTATGTGAAGTTGTGTCTATACTAATTCTATCACGATAAGCTTTTGAAATAAACTAAAGTACTAAACAGTGCACTACATAATGTAACTGTTGGTTCCCGACATAATTGCGAATATACGACAAATCATAAATTAAAACGCATATGTGTTAATTTCTCATGTTAAATGTTACCAAACGCATTGGCAGGCATCACACAAGCCCCTATCCTGAAAGGTTTCGTGCCTTCGGCGCTCGATTATATGGGCCGCCATGACCAAATTTCCCGGGCCGCTTTGGCAAGCCAGTCCAACCCTGGGATTTTCTGACCAAGACGTGCCTGGTGGACCTCATAAAAATTCCGCCATGTGAAACAATACGTTCTACAGGTGCTGAAGTCGCTGATAGACACAGAGTAGCTTTTCACGCACTGGATGTAAATGTACAAATAGTGAGTCCTTTTGAAATCTTCCCATGGTTTATCATACCGTCTGATACAGAATAACAGTTACTGTTGCTGCTGCCAATGGGTTTTCCTGACCAACAAGACTTGTTTGTATCCGTCCATAGATATTGGTCGTATGATGCAAGCAGGCTTGATAAATATTTAAATTCTTGAGTTTTGTTAAATGACTGTTCATATTGACAGTCGGTCTTGGTCTTGGTATTGCGAGACCAAGACCAAGACTTTGAACCTCAAGACCAAGACCAAGACCAAGACTTTGAACCTCAAGACCAAAACCAAGACTTTTGGTCTCAATTAAGACCAAGACCAAGACCAATTACTTTTAAAAACGAACTCGAGTGCACTCGAGACCAAGACCTTGGTCTCGAGGACAACAAGACTGCTATTATGTCCTTTCCTGAAGATTTGGCTCTAATGTATAATATTACGTGGGAATGATACTGTGTGACCGAGTTAAATGACCGAGGACAACGGAGATCATTTATTCGTACCCATCGCCGCCAAATGATTGGCGTCAGGAACAGTACTGATGATGATAACTAGGAATGTAGCGCAACGCGCTCTCGTGCAAGACTTGTCTTGTTAAAGCGCGCTATAAATGTTTAGCTGTATTGTATTGTAAGCTTATTGCACCAACATTATGATTAAATTCTGTAAGACCGATCCGCTAGACCAATGCAGCAATAGACCAATAGTAGCCTAGGCCTACCACCTGGGACTAAGATTACTAAATCTTAGTCCCAGGTACCAATAACGATATCTAGCGAATTTTCTCTAAGCCATTCACTAGATGTCGAACATTCCACTATCCCGTTCCAAGTCCTTACGCAGCAGAATTTTGCAGAAATACATCAAACGCCATTTTAAGTCGCCAAAGGCAGCATTTTTTATCCACGTTCTCTAACAGTGTTAAATTAAACTAAATTAAACTTAGCAACCGCCGTTTTCTTTATGAAATCGGAACGCGAACTTCGATTGCCCTCTGTTGTCATGGTGATCAATTGTTTTGCCATCCAATTAAATGCGAGGAATTTGCTTGCAAACATTCAGAAATAGTTAAAAGCATGAGACAAGAGACTTCGATATCTAGCTAGGTCACAAGTAAGTGGAATGGGGCCCCATTCTCCTCCATACAGATTCTCTGTTTCGTTTTCTCTCGTCATACGCTAACAGTTTATACATAGTTTAATTTCAGTGGCGTCTGATATTACCCGTGTGTGTTAACCTCCTTCTCCGTGAGCCTGGTGTCGGTAGTATCCACTATGCGAGCGGTGTTTCAGATGAGCCTACAAGAAAACCTCCGATATGCCGACTCTCGGGGCCTGAACACCCACAGTCATAGACGTAGCCATATTGAGGCAGGGGGGTAGGAGGCAGTTGCCTGATCTTGCTTTTTAGATTTAAAACGTTTTCCGTTGGTTATACCTTCGCACCCCTACTACACCTGGATGTCTCCTGGAGTTGCCTCCTCTTGAATTTAAAGTCTGGCTACGTCCTTACACGCAATTACTATTTCACCCTTTCTGACTTTATTTTAAACCAGATTGCATGACATTACACAACATTAGGACTTCTGCTATCCAATCTCTTTAAACTTCTGTCACCAGAAAAACACGAAACATACATTTGTGCTAAAAACAACTACATGACATTGTGTAGATGTGCAGAGTAGCCATTTCATAGCACCTTTTGAGAAATTCTTAAAGGTTATGCATTTATTGCAGAAATATCAAATACTCAGAAGCTCGCTGGATATGCAATACAACGACTGAGTATTGTAGCTTTATGGTCAAACTTCATGTGATGACTCTGAACAAGATGTTTACGCACGCTTATAACTAGCTCCTCTTTCAGATTTGCTCAACTTGAGTGCATAATAAGTGCAATACACAAATGAATCGGGTTACTACTAGTACAACCAATAGATCAAATCGTGAATAATATAATTATACAAGCGTCTATGGCCAATTATTAATTTAGATTCCTCGAAAGAAGTCTAGGAATTGACGTCATATATAATTTTGGACCATATATGCGTCAGTTTTACGTAGATAAAGAATGAAGTGCATTATGACGTCATCAGGTATTCATATAGTCTGTTATGCAGACCCCGAGTCAGTCGCTGAGCAAAACGACGGTTACTTTGTTCGACGGTTACGCAAAGGACGATGTCCTCACCACGTCCCCGAATCCTCCGAGAACGACGCTGTGCATGGAACGATATCTGTCAAAGGTAATTGCTCTGTGAGACTTCACAAAGGGGCTATATATTGTATCGTCATATATAATTTTTTTCCGTCTCTCCCCTCTACAGTCTGTTCTCAACGCAGCTGCCGGACTGATCGCCCGTCGCCCACGTTTCTCCCATATATTTCCACATTCATGTTTGAAAATCTTCACTGGTTACCTCTTACTGCCCGCATCCAATTAAAGGTACTTATCCATATTCGCCGATTTTACCTGGGACTTGCTCCTAAATAGCCTACCTCTGTGAGACTGTGACTCATTACGTCTTCCCGCCTCAACTAGCTCCCTTCGCCCTCTTCGTTCCTCTGATCGACTTGACTTATTCGTTCCCCGAGTGAGAACGGCGATGGCCCAGTCTTGTTCCTTTGTTAGTATTGGCCCTTCACTGTGGAATCAGCTTCCTCTTTCGGTTCGGGCTGTAGTACTATCTGTTGGTCCTGCCACAGCTTTTCGTTGTCTTACAACAGTACTTGCATTTATTCCCGAGGGCTTTCGCACTGGAAGCGCCTCTGATTGGTGGGCACTGGGTAGAGGCGCTTTATAAGTTTTGAAATACAATAGACTACAATACAATCGTATTTGGAGATTTGTATAGCGCAGCTCACAGCAGAGGCCACTCAGCAGCGCTCCCAGTGCGAAAGCACCAGAGAAGAAAAAAGTTTTAAGTATGGAAAGGGATGTAGGAAGAGATCCAGAAAGTAAGGTTTCCCGTAGAGAGGAAGGAAGGGCAATCCACCGGGAGGGCCCTATGTTGGCAAAAAGATCTAGTTTGGGCTAGAGCCATATAAATGTTTGGGTACATACCTGCATGCATGTATATCTATGTACTTACAAACGTACAGGTAGGGGCCTACTCACATATAGGCCTATGCATGCTTGCATATATGCTTACATAATGCCGGACTTAGACTTCCAGAGGAAGTCTAAGTCCGGTTTCCATGGGAGCAGGTCAGGAGAGGAGGAGAGCAGCTGTTAAGGCGGGTGTCGCTGAGGTCGAGCAGAATTGGAAGGCGGAGGATCGAATGAGTATGGGTAGGAGTTCTTGAAAAGGTGAGACTTCAGTTTTGAGTGGAAAGCTTGAGGGATGATAGATAGAGGAACATAAGGAGGAGGATGAAGGATGGGTTGCAATGATGATGGAGGCACTGAGAAACTGCGGAATTCAGGGGGGGAGATCATTACAGAGGCTTGGTGCTGTGCTGGATATGGCTCGGTTGGAGAACTTGAGGTGAGTAGTGACTGGGGGTCGAGAAAGACTGAGATAGGACGATGATCGAGTGGTGCGGGTTGTCTGAATGGTGAAGAGATCACGAAGGTACTTGGGCTGGGAATATTGTAGGGAGTTGTAGGTTAGTGATAGAACTTTGTAGTGGATTCGCTCTGTGATTTTTAACCAATGGAGTGATTTGAAGATGGGAGTGATATGATGATATTTGGGCGTTCTAGTGACAGCTCTGGTTAGTGAGTCTTGGATAAGCTGTAGACGCTTGATTTGGGTGGATTCAAGGTCGAGGAAGATGGAATTGCAGTAATCAAGCTTTGAATGAACAATAGAGGTAGCGATGGTGGAGGCAGTTTTAAGGTCAAGCATGGGCCCGATGCGGAGGACGTCAAGAATGCGCATGAAGCATGAGCACGAGAGGCTGGAGATGTGGTTAGAGAAAGAGAGGTGTGGATACAAAATTATACCAAGATTGCGGACAGAGGAGTCGGAGCTGAGGGTAAGAGACGAAGAATTTGTCGATAGGTGTATGGAAGGGTCAGGTTTCCTCTTGGTTTGGCCAGGAAGGCCTATGATGACGAATTCGGTTTTGAAAGGGTTAAGGCAGAGGAGATTGGTTGACATCCATTGAGTAAATGTGTCGTTGGTTCGACTTCGTGCAACGACCCTGGGCAAGTTTTTTGCTAACTGAAAAGAAGTGAATTTCCTTGCAAGACCAAGACCAAGACTCGACTGTCAATATGAACAGTCATTTGACAAAACGCTAGAATTAAAAATTAATCAAATAATTACTGATACAATTGCTTTAGTATTTGCACGGTGTGATTGAGGCTTTACTGTTGTTTTGGACAATCATTTTGACTTGCGGTTATTTATTTCAGGTTTTGCAAGCATCGTTCTTTCTTTTATGTTCAATCTTTTGTAAATTTACATCCAGTGCTTGAAAAGCTACTGTGTTTGCTAGCGACTTCAGCACCTGTAGAACATTATTTGTTCACATGGTTGAATTTTCACGAGGTCCCATGCACAGAGCACGTCTTGGTCAGAAAATTCTGAGCGAATTGGTTTTTATAAAATGCAATAGGCATTTGGAATAACATTTTTGCATGAAGGACTTTTGTAAATACGAATTCAGAATTCTCTGCAGTCTGCATTTAGAGTTATTTTGCTTGAATAAAATAAAAGACTTACGTTTTCATTAATGTAGCGAGCTGTCCGACTTGACAATTTTTTTTAGTAAAGAATAGAAGTCTGATTATGATTGTGATTTTTTGGGGTCTTGGTCTCGGTCTTGCTCTTGAGGTTCAAAGTATTGGTCTTGGTCTTGAGGTTCAAAGTCTTGGTCTTGAGGTTCAAAGTCTTGGTTTGGTCTTGAGGTTCAAAGTCTCGGTCTTGGTCTTGAGGTTTAAAGTCTTGACAACGAGACTGCTTAGTAGGCTACACTTAGAACAGATAATGGTGATTAATAAATGCACAATAATTATAATGTATAATGTATCGATTCTTTCAGAAGAATCTGAAATTGTGCCTGCGAAGCTGACATGTCTCAACGTTCCCGGATCGAAGACGTCAATACCTTAATCAACAATCAGTTGAAGTTCTCACCCAACTCGAACGCAATCCCCCGTGACGAAATGAAAAGCGATGAGGTCAAAGGTCAGCACACGAATCCGATCAAGTCCTACACCAAGTAAGGTAACAACCGCTCATATAATAAAGCTAAGTTAAGGTAAATTGGTGTTCAAGTAAGGTAAGGACCTGGTCACTGGTCAGGCAATGACAGATAGGGTACTAGTTAGGTAAGATTGGGTAAATGTATGATAAATATAATGTGGTGGTGGTGGTAATAATATTTTACGATAACCTCACTTATAACCAATCGTCACTTGGAATCTCGTGCTGATTATGTGTAAGCTCTGATTAGATTAGATTGGATTAAGGAATAATCCTCATTATCCGACTCCCTTCAAACTGGAAACAGCTTTAGGCGCCTTGGTTTGAAAAAATAGGAGACCCAATAGCCCAGTACTGAATGACGGCTTATAGTTTGGAAAAACTGTCAGAGACAAGCTATCTAATTTATTTATTTATCAATGAGACAGAAATTCAATCACTACTACTACAGAGGATCTGCTGACTGAAAAGTCTGGTTGCTGGTTAATAGTAAGTAGTTCATGACTGTTGGAATCACAATTGCCATCATCATTAACAAGTCTTTGCTATAGTTCTACATTTATAACATGTAAATGTAATGTAATGTAAATGTAAATGTTCGAAATTTCTCAGCGCCACACAAAAGCGGCATCAGGGAGACCAGCTTATTCACCAGCGCTATATTAAATCAAGTCCGCAATAGCCATATAAACAGGGTTAGAATTTTCGAGGGGTTTGGGGGTTCAAACCCCCTAGTCTTTCTTAAGACCCTCACAGTTAAGTCTTCATTGCACACCCCAGGGAGGTCGTTTCCAACCGCTCAGTTGCTGACATTGTGCGTAATATATTTTAGCATTTTTCTTTCACAATTCACTTTGCGGGTTACTAATAAAGTGATGCTCTGACCATATTGATCCCGCTCAAGAAAAAGCCAAATGCAACAACATGTGAAAACCACCGAACTATAAGCCTCCTCCATGCATCCAAGATTCTATTAAGAGTTATCGCGACGAGGCTGCCAGCCAAGGCAGAAACAGATGACTGCTTGGGGATGATCAATTGGATTTAGAAAGGGAAGAGGAACAAGAGATGCAATTGCAGCGGTGAGGATACTGGCGGAAAGAAGCCTCCAGCATGAACAGGACGTCTATGTGTGTTTCTTCGACTATGAGAAGGCTTTCGATAGGGTGGATTGGAGGAGATTAATGCAAGCGTTGCGACGAATAGGGGTGGACTGGAAGGAACGGAGGCTTATTGGAAACCTGTACATGGGACAGAAAGTAAAAATAAGAATAGATGGTGAATACTCAGAGCCGGGAAGAATAGGCAGAGGAGTGAGGCAAGAATGCCCGCTCTCTCCAATACTCTTCAACATCTACATCGAAGAGCTTGTACGGGATGCGATGGAAGAAGTGAACGAGGGAATAAAGGTGGGAGGTAAGTTGGTGAAGGTGCTGAGATTTGCGGATGAACAGGCACTGTTAGCAAGCAGCCAACAAGGACTGCAGAGAATGATGGATCGCCTGAATATGGTCTCAACAGAATACGAAATGAAAATAAATACCAAGAAGACAAAGGTCACGAGGATAAGCAGAGAAGAAAAAGAAGTTAGAATAACCGTAAATGGAGTAGACATCGACAAGTCGAGAGATTCTGTTACCTAGGAAGTATGGTCATGAGGGATGCGAAGTGCCATGCGGAGATAAACAGAACAGCCATGGGAAAAGACGCATTTTATAAAAGAAAGGAGCTCTTGAGAGGAAAATTAAATAGGAATAGTTAAAACGCGGGTATGGAGTGTGATCCTATACGGATCTGAAACGTGGACTATAAGGGGAGGACATCAGATGGATAGAAGCCTTCGAAATGTGGATATGGTGTAGAATGGAGAGAATCAGCAGGACAGAGCACAAGACAAATGAAGAAGTACTGCAAATGGTGGGAGAGGAGAGATCCATGACGAGGACAATCAATGACAGGAGAGATCCATGACGAGGACAATCAGAGAGCGCCAAAGAATTGGCCATTTAATGAGAGGGGATTCTCTGCTGAGAAATATCATCGAGGGTAGAATGGAGGAAGAAAAGACACGAGGAAGGCCAAGAACGATGTTGCTAGACTGGATAACAAAGAGGGACGGCTACAAACAGATGAAAGCGGAAGCTCAACATCGACAGGAATGGCACCGTTGGACATATGAACCTGCCTGAGGGCAGAGAACCAGAGAAGAAGTTAAGTCTCCATTGCACACCCCAGGGTTGGTCGTTTCAAACCCCTCAGTTGTTTACATTGTGCATATATTTTAGCATTTTCCTTCACAATTCACTTTGCGAGTTACTAATAAAGTAATGCTCTGGGTTACTGTGAGATTTGTGACCAAGTGAATTGTATACTAATAAATTTGATGATATCATCATTTTAAGGATTGTAAGCTTTCAATATTTATTGCATTTTTAAATTTTAGTCAAGATTGTTCCATTGCTAAGATGTTTTCTTTAGTTAAGATAGTTCTTTAGTTAAAATGTGTTCTTTAGTTAACATAGTTCTTTAGTTTAGATGTATTCGTTTAGTTTAGCTAGTTCTGTAGTTAAGATGTGTTCTTTTAGTTATGATAGTTCTTTAGATAAGATATTTATGTTATTTAGTTTGGACGTGTTCTTTAGTTAAGACATGTTCTTTACTTAGATGTGTTCTTTTGGTATGATAGTTCTGTAGTTAAAACGTGTCCTTTCGTTAAGATAGTTCTTTAGTTTAGATGGGTTGTTTTGTTAAATTCTGTTTTTTAGTTATGATCGTTCTTTAGTTATGATGTGTTCCTTAGCCAAGGTGTGTTCTTTAATTAAAAAGTGTTCTTTAGTTATGCTCTTTACCTTAGATGTGTTCTTTAGTAAAATGTTTTCTTTAGTTTAGATTTGTTCCTTAGTTAGGATATGTTCTTTTATTAAGATGTGTTCCTTAGTTACAATATGTTCTTTTGTTAGGATGTGTTCTTTAGTTGTTATAGTTCTTTGGTTTAGAAGTTTTCTTTGTTTAAGATAGTTCTTTTTTGGGATGTGTTCCTTAGGTAAGATGTGTTCTTTAATTAAGATTTGGTCTTTAGTTAGGATAGTTCCTTAGTTTAGATGTGTTCTTTAGTTCTGATATGTTTTTTAGTTAAGATCTGTTCTTTTTTATGTCAATTCTTTTGTTTAGGTGTTTTCTGTATTTAAAATAATTCTTTAGTTTAGATGTGTTCTTTAGTTGAGATATTTTCTTTAGTTTAGATTTGTTCCTTAGTTAAGACATGTTCTTTAGTTATGTTAGTTCTTTAGTTTCGATGTATTCTTTAGTTAAGATAGTTCTTTTGTTTATATGTGTTCTTTAGTTACGATATGTCCTTTTGTTAAGCCGTGTTCTTTAGTTGTGATAGTTCTTTTGCTTAGAAGTGTTCTTTAGCTATGATATGGTTTTTTTTAGTTAAGATCTGTTTTTTTTAGGGACAGAAAGTTATGTCAGTTCTGTTGTTTAGGTGTGTTCTGCAGTTATGATAATTCTTTAGTTTAGATGTGCTCTTTACTTAAGACATGTTCTTTAGTTATTTTAGTTCTTTAGTTTCGATGTATTCTTTATTTAAGATAGTTCTTGAGTTTAGATGTGTTCTTTAGTTATGTTAGTTCTTTAGTTTAGATGTGTTCTTTCGTTAAGATAGGTTTTTTTTGTTAAGATTTATTCCTTTTTAAGATGTGTTCTTTGATCAAGATGTGTTTTTAGTTAAGACATGTTCTTTAGTTTTTATGTGTTCTTAACTATGATATGTTCTTTTGTTAAGATGTCTTCTTTAGTTTAGATGTGTTCTTTAGTTAAGATAAGTTCTTTAGTTTAGATGTGTTCTTTACTTGTGTTAGTTCTTTTGTTTAGATGTGTTCTGTTGTTAAGATAGTTCTTTAGTTCAGATGTGTTCTTTGGTTGATATGTTCTTTAGTTTAGATTTGTTCTTAGTTAAGAAACGTTCTTTAGTCAGAATGTGTTCTTTAGGTAAGATATGTTCTTTAGTTATATTAGTTCTTTATTTTCAATGTATTCTTTAGTTACAGTATGTTCTTATTTCTGAAGATGTGTTCTTTAGTTAAGATATTTGTTTAGCTAAGACGTTTTCTTTATTTAAGGTGTGTTCCTTAGTTTAGATATGTTCTTTTGTTAAGACAGTTCTTTAGTTTAGATGCGTTTGTTAGTTATGTTAGTTCTTTTGTTTAGATATGTTCGGTAGTTAAGATAGCTCTTTAGTTTAGGTGTGCTCATTGGTTAAGATATGTTCTTTTGTTTTGATTTGTTCCTTAGTTAAGATATGTTCTTTAATGAAGATGTGTTCTTTAGTTAAGACATGTTCTTTAGTTTGTTATATTCTTTAGTTATGATATGTTCTTTTTAGGGCTGTACGGAATATTCGTTTCGTATTTGCTTCGGGCCGAATTGTGGGCCAAATAGCTATTCGGTATTCGGCCGAATAGTGGCGGTCGAACCGAATACGAATATTGGTAACATGACATCTGTTTCTGCATATGCGACTGCTATAGCGAGTGGAGTGAACGTTAAGTAAGTGACAATTTATAAGTTTAGTTAAACTAGTTTCATTCCTAGTTTACACAGACTGACAGAAGGATGCAAAAATTACAAGTAGTTAACTGTTTACTTTTAGTTTATGTGTTAAATTTACTGAACTGAAACGTTTGCTTCCATTTGAAATTATGAATATTGTCGGTGGACCTATTTTGTACACTAATCGTATTCGTATTCGGCCGAATAGTTGGACCAATTATTCGTATTCGGCCGAATAGTGATTACCACCCATTCCCTACAGCCCTAGTTCTTTTGATAAGATGTGTTTTTTTTAGTCAAGATGTGTTCTATAGTTAAGATAGTTTCTAACTACTTTGATGTGTTCTTTAGTTAGGATATGTTTTTAGTTAAGATGAGTTCTTGAGTTGTGTTAGTTCTTTAGTTTAGATGTATTCTGTGGATATGCTAGCTCTTTAGTTTATATGTGTTCTTTGGTTAAGGTATGTTCTTTAGTTTATATTTGTTCCCTAGTTTTAAAATGTTATTTAGTCAAGGTGTGTTCTTTAGTTAAGACATGTTCTTTAATTATATTAGTTCTTTAGTTTTGATGTATGTTTTAGTTAAGGTAAGTTTTTTGTTAAGATATTTGTTTACTTACTTACTTACTTTAGCTAAGACGTTTTCTATAGATAAGATGTGTTCTTTAGTTAAGATTTGTTCTTTAGTCATAATTGTTCTGTAGTTTCGGTGTATTCTTTAGTTAAGATAGTTATTTTGTTTAGATGTGTTCTTAAGTTAGGATAGTTCTTTAGTTTAGATGTGTTCTTTAGTTATGATATGTTCTTAAGATGTGTTCTTTAGTTATGTTAGTTCGTTTCTTTAGATGTGTTCTAGATTCAAGGTTTGTTCTTTTGTTTAGATTTCTTCCTTGGTTAAGATATGTTCTTTAGTCAAGAGGCACTCTTTAGTTAAGACGTGTTCTTTAGTTATGTTGGTTCTTTAGTTTCGATGTATTCTTTGTTATCATATGTTCTTTTGTTAAGATGCGTTCCTTAGTTTAGATATTTGCTTAGCAGAGATGTTTATTTAGGTTAATATGTGTTCCTTAGTTAAGACAGTTCTTTAGTTTATTTCTGTTCTTTCGTTTCGATATGTTCTTTAGTTAAGCTGCGTTCTTTGGTTGTGTTAGTTCTTTTTGTTTAGTTGTTTTCTCTAGTCAAGATAGTTCTTTAGTTTAGATTGTTCTTTAGTTAAGGTATGTTCTCTAGTTTTGAGTTGTTCCTTAGTTAGGAAATGTTCTTTAGTCAAGGAGTGTTCTCTGGTTGAGACTTGAGACATGTTCTATAGTTGTATTAGTTCTTTAGTTTAGATGTATTCTCTGGTTAGGATAGCTCTTTAGCTTAGATGTGTTCTTTTGTTAGGATATATACTTTTGTTTAGATTGATCCTTAGTTAAGATATGTTTTTAGTCAAGGTGTGTTATTTCGTTTAGACATGTTCTTTAGTTATGCTTGTTCTGTAGTTTTGATGTATTCTTTAGTCATGATAATTATGATGTGTTCTTTTGTTAAGTCAGTTCTTTTGTTTGGATGTGCTCTTTAGTTAGGATAGTTCTTTAGTTTAGATGTGTTCTTTTGTTGCGATATGTTCTTTAGTTAAGTTGTGATCTTTAGTTATGTTAATTCTTTTGTTAACATGTGTTCTGTAGTTAAAATAGTTCCTTAATTTAGATGTGTTATTTAGTTAAGATGTGTTCTTTAGTTATGACGTGTTCCTTTGTTATGTTGGTTTTTTAGTTTCGATGTATTCTTTAGTTAGGATATGTTCTTTTGTAAAGATGTGTTCTTTAATTAGGATACTTGTTTAGCTAAGATGTGTTATTTAGTTAAGATGTGCTTTATTTAAGATATTTCTTTAGTTTAGATGTGTTGATTAATTAAGATATGTTCTTTTGTTTAGATTTGTTCCTTAGTTAAGACATATTCTTTAGGCGAGATGAGTTCTTTAGTTAAGACGTGTTCTTTAGTTATGTTGGTTCTTTAGCTATCATATGTTCCTTTGTTAACATGTCTTCTTTAGTTAAAATATTTTTTAGCTAAGATGTGTTCTTTAGTTGAGATGTGTTTTTAATGATTGTAGTTCTTTAGTTTAGTTCTGTTTTTTAGTTACGATGTTCTTTAGTTAAGATGTGTTCTATAGTTGTGTTAGTTCTTTTGTTTAGATGTGTTCTGTAGTTAAGATGGTTCTTTAGTTTATAAGTGTTCTTTAGTTAAGATATGTTTTTTAGTTTCGATGTATTCTTCAGTTAAGATAAGTTCTTTTGTTAAGTTGTGCTTTAGTTGGGATAGTTTTTAGCTAAGACGTTTTAATTAGTTCAGATGTATTTATTTAATTGAGGTGTGTCCTTTAGTTAAGATTTAGTCCTTGTTTGCTGCTGACAAAAGAAACAGGCGATAATCAATAATTTGATCCCGTCTGCTGACTGCAGTGCGTATTGTGGGGTGCTCTGTGTAGTCGCGTTGGCAGCGGACAGCTACACTACTTGTATTCAAACACTAATAAAGAATTATTTAAAACAGCAAAGGAGCTTTGAGTTGAGTGAACATAAAAACTATCAGCTTCATTACACTTTGTGGCTACAGACAGAATTTGTAAAATATGTCTACAATTGACCAATTTAGCATTACTTTATATGTCAACAGACTATCTGCCCTGACCGGAAGTTGCACTTTATTCGCTGTCGCCATAAGCTGAAGTTTATCAATCTAGTTGTATTAATACATCAGTGGTGGGCGCTGGCCAACAACATGCCTTGTTATTAACCAATGACAAGGTATCATTGCCGTTGCTGCGAATTATGCGGCGTGCTTAGGAACTTCAACAACATAGTAGGGAACTATGCAAAATGTGAATGATCGGCGATTGCGTTTTACGAGGACAGTAGTATATTTCCCGTTTGACATTTACAGTAACTAGTTGAAATTATGGCAACAGTAGACGGCTATGGCGATGAGCAAATCATGCCAGGGACACAACTTGACAAAATTAAAACTTTTAAAGTTCGAAACGATGAAGAAGTTAAAATAACTGCGATTATGGTCGACTTCAGCCGGCTGATTCAGAGTAAAACATCGGTGGATGTTGTCAAAGGGGTGAGAATTATAGACGATCATGCGTGTATTTCGGCCGGATACCCCAAATCGAGTTTCTAAGTCTGTGTCATGTATAAGAGTTTAAGCTTTAACAATTAACTTTTAGACAGGATGTTATATTTCAAACATTACAACTTAATTTTGGAACTATATAGGAATAGTTTCAAGGATTTCGACCGCTTTCTATAAAACTGTTTTCCGGAAATAGGGCTGTTGTGTATTTTCAACGTTTTCGGGGAATCGGGTTTTGGGGATTCGGGACGCCCCCAATACAATACAACTGTGTTTGATATAGCCCGCCTTCCAAAGCTCAGAACTGCATACAGCAGAGAGAGGTCACAGAGCAGTGATGGCACTGACTATAATATGCATGTAAGCCTTGCTCAATGTTCTACACAGTAGCCGCCTCGGGAAAGGCGCCGCACGCTGTAACCTTTGGCTACCGTGCCACATATGTGCCATATATTTAATATCAGATTTACGCGTCAGGCGTCAAAACTTTAATCAGAGGCATGTATGTGTGTGTCTATGTATGTACCGATATGTATGTGTATGTGTGCATGCATGTATGTGTGTATCTATGGAACTGAATGTTTCTGTAACTCCTAAGAACCTCCCAAAGGTACTTCTCACAGGCCTAATTATATTAAAATTTATTTATGCAACACTGTTGCACAAATAGCTGGAAAACTCACCATCTTCTGGCTTTCTAATATGCACAGAACTCAGTCAGCTGAGTCTTATCCAAGCGCCATATTCAGAGTTCCTGGTCCTTGATGTGTTAAGTATGCAAACTGGCAATGGCTGAATGAAGACTTTGCAGCACAAGTGTACTCACTGGCTGGCATTCCATAGTGTGGTGGTTGTGCTTAATCCATTCACAGATCCATTGTGCCACCAGGCCTGTGAAGGGTGAGTCTTCATTGGTAGGCAGGCTTATTGTTACCCCAAATGACAGTACATGAGTGGACAGTTGATGCCACTCCAAAGATCGTGGTATACTGCTGCTTCACTGTATGCATGAATTCTGATATGCAGACAACATATGTCCAACTGGGAACAAGTTAGTCTGCTTACTGGGTGCCTGAATGAATAATGAGGGAACTGATTCATTCTGTTTCTGTATTAAAACAAAGTAACGTCAAATCAAAGTAACATCAACATTGTTATTACTGCCTGCAATTAACTATGGAAGCTGGGTTCCTACTAGCAGAACATTGCTCCTTTTTGGGGTCACTCGTTGATATCTGTTCATTGATGTGTCTTGATGTAGCAGGTATCATTTGGTATCAGTAAATGTGTTGAATTTGAATAAAACAAAGTAAATTCATTAATCATTGGTATTTGGTTAGACCAAGACATTTAATCAATAACATGTTTTTCTCTGATGTGTTATTGTAGGTGAGCAACCGAAATTTGCTGCATTCTGCTGTTGCTCTTTATGATGTGTCACTAAGTGACATGACACCTGATGTCCTTTACTGCTCCGTCTGTGACAAATGCGCTCGTACCATCATGCTACTGAGAGACATTGATGGTACATGTCATAGTTGGCAATCATTGTGCTTACGTTCTAATTCTCTGTAGCTTATTAAGTACAGGATGCTTTTATTTACATGATATGCTCTTTGATGAGCAGTGTTACAATTACATGGGGAACTCATGAAAATGTTGTCGTTTGTGAGCAGAAGTGATTGCTGGTGTTAATTAAGTAGGCTGGCAGTGAGAGAAAAGGGCACAAGTGGCATAATTTATCTCGGTTACGGCTGCAGCTAGGTGTGCAGCTGTATATTAAGTTCGACAACTCTGGAAATGTACTGTCTTCTGCAGGGATTTAAGCCAGCTGCACCTAGCAACTGTTTGTCTGTCTGTATCAGGCAACTGGTCATTGGTCACAGTTAATTCAGACTTAACATGCATGTAAATGGGCCACGTGTGATAAAGTCCTTGCTGTACAAGGTTCTTTTTTCAGAATTAACTTTCTAAGTCAAAACTAAATGTATTACTAGTATTCATTACCCCAACCATGTTTGTTATATCAGAATTCACCTGATGAGGAAGAGTTATACCGGTAATAAGGTTCTGACATATTAGTGTACCAAAATTCCTGTAGCTGTCAGATTTACAGCACGTTTATGATTAATCTCTTATACACTTTTGTTGATGGAATTTGTTTTCAAATCCGGCAATATTCTACAATAATTCCTACTAGTGTTGGATTTACAGATCTTACGTTTATAGAAGTTAGATTTATAGGTGTTAGGTTTTGTATATTTAATAAACTGTTTACCATCAATCAATTGTTGATGATGACTGGATGCTACAAGAGCAGTACCCCTTACAATATGTCAGGACAGTGACACATGCAAGTCATTGGTAGGCTGCTGGTTGACCAGTGGAATATTCAGATTCTCTAAACAACATGCACTTGGATGCATTCCTAAAGTTTGGCTTTAAGTGTGAATTTAATCTGGTTGGCTGTTTTTAAGGTACCCTTCAGGACATGGAAGCTAGGCATCAGAAGCGTATGTCAGCAACCTCAGATTCCACCAGTTTCAGCACAGAGAATCCATCAAAACCTGATCAGCCTGTCACAGAGCCAGCTTCTGATACAATGAGCAGGGATGAAGCAGAAAAAACTGAAAGTGATGAAGACTTTTTTCAACCAGAGGAAAATAAGCCATGCACTTTTGCAGAAGTATTCAGTGACACAGAGGAAGAAGAAGAAGACGATGAAGGGCATGTGATACTACTTAATTATATTAAATCTTTGTCACCTTCCCTCTGCCTTCATACCAAACAGTTAGCAGGTGAAATAAACACATACAGCTGTTTTGTGAAGCTGTGTTCAGAGAGTCTTTATTGGAGAAAACAAGGGTCTATGTTCTATGATGATGCTAATTCAGATGTATATATGTTTGTGTGTATGTATCTGGACTTCTATAAAGCACATTTTATGACCCCTCAAAAGCGCTATGAATGTGGCTGTCTAGTGGATCTGAACGGGAGCATCTTAACATAGCTGGAAAAAATAGTTGAAAGGGGAAATTTGAATGTCAACTGGGAGATTATTCCAAAGGGATGGACCAATGCGCAAGAGTGCACGGTGTAGTCGTGTTGATGAACGCCAGTGAGGGACCAGAAGATCTCCATGAAGTGACCAGCAGCCTAACTGCGCTGAAACTGGTACAAATTTCTCTCATATGTATGATGGTGCGTAGCCAACCACCAAAGCACTGTCAAGAAGGAGGAATTACATTATAATTACAATAATCTAAATTTAAAGTACTTCTCTAACAGCATTAACTTTGCATTTTTATTTACCTCGGTATGAAGAAGCACTTGTCAATAGTAAATGGTGGTACATGGCAAATGTAACACTATTTGAAAGTGTGATTCTAATATGGCACGTATATCTCAACCAACTACAAATTGCCATCAGGATCTAGCTGGAAAAGCAGTGGCACCAGAACTTCTTGTTGATTGTTTTGGCTTTATGTTGCATTCTTAGAACCAGCATTACCCACACTCAAAACTCTGAACTAAACAATGGTGGGACCGTGGGGGGAAGGGTGAGCTGTTAACCATAGACTAAAACTCTTTCTCAATGAAAGATTGACATTTTTCCCCACAAAAGCCTTTTCAATGAACAGTTTATTCCTATTATCTGTGCAGTGATAATGAAGAGGAAGAGACGGAAGAAGAAGAGGAGGATTTCTCCAAGGGAATGCACTCTTTCTTAAGGAATATTGCAATCAAAAGAAAACGACTTTCTACTCAAAAGACTCCACTGACTCGGGATGATGTAGGAATTGAGAATCGACTCGTTGCTGCTATGACTTTCGAGAAGAAGTTTGTGTAAGTGTAATTCTCATGAATTCTTCTTTGGCTAAATATTGGATAAGTCATTTGGTTGCTTTTGTTCATATAGGAAGCTGGTAACATGAACTTCTGAACCTTGCTTTGACTTTGATCAGACATCTTGTTCAGTATTTGGTAGCATTCATTGTCATATTTTGGGCTAATATTGTCTTTTAACTTCTATAATGCAATATCAGTAAAAAATTCAGTATATTAATGTGACTTCTAAGGTTTCTTTCTGTAACTTTTTCACAGTAAACCGAGTGACACGATTGTCCACCTGACCCTACTTGCTGTCCGACAAAGATTTCGGAAGTACAGCATTGGAAAATACCTAGTTCAGGTAATATGCTGTTTGTGGTGAAATGCTGCAACACTGGATTGTGTCTGTGTGTAAGGAAAGTCTGAGGAATGAGATAAGCTCAGTGAATTAGGCAATGGTTCTTTTCTGTTTGGCTCATGTTCTCAATATAATTCCTTTACCAGCTAATTATCTGATTAGCGGATGAGTTATATAACATCTGTCAAATTCTCAAATGCTTCTGAAGCAACTTGCTTAAACAGTAGTTTATCTGTAAGTTGGTGTAATTTAACGTTATGCCTGATATTTATGCAGACGATACTGTTTCCTGCGTTAGCCAGCTGCAATCTGTATTAAGTGCTGTGGCACTACTGATCATTTGGTATTCCTATGATTTAGCAGATATCTTGTTTCATGTGTCAAGAACTGCACTAGTTGTTTATGCAATACTTGTAGTTTCAGATCTTAGTACTTGTTCATACCCCGTAACTGTCTTTCTTGAGGAGCTACATATTTATATATATGTATCTGTGGATCGATCTGTTAAAATTGCATGTCCATTGCCCACCATAGCCTAGCTTCTAGTTTCTCTTACCTTTACAATTTCGTTGGCTTCTCCAGTAGATTGTGATTTTATAATATGATTTCACTTGAAGAGACCTTCAGTTGATTCCTTGGATCTTATGAGGACAGAGGCATTGAAATCATTAGATTAGATGAGAGTATCTTGCTCTCATCGTGGGGCGTGGTGGCTCTGTGGTAAGTTCGGCGCCTTGTGACCGGAGGGTTGCAGGTTCGAATCCCACTCTAGCCGCTGCGTACGGACCTTGGGCAAGTCCTTCACTCGCGATTGCTCGTGACGGTTCGGCGTGAAAACTCTGACACAGTATCGAATGCTGTAGTCGGGAGCGCCTCTGAGTAGTAGTAGACTTGAGGGGGCGCTATAGAAATATCCGAAATAAATAAATAAAAATAAATCCTTGCCACAGAGGTTCTTTAATTGTGCTGTTGAAAGACACTGACTTGATTGTCCTGCAGGACCTAAATTTCGAGGCACAGACATAGTTTGCTTGATGATATGAGCTTCTTGGTCTTTTTTGACTTTTTTGACTTTTTCTGTCAACGTTTGAAAACCATTCTGTTTGATTGTGGCTTTGTGTTGTCATGTAAGAAGTGCCTCTGAGGAGTTTCTTTGGAAGACTTGCGCTACAAATCTGTGATTGCAGTTACTTGTATGTAATGTTAGATAAAGTCTAAAGTGTAGCTGAACGTGTCATGAAATGATTGTGTCAATTACTAAAAGAGCAATTTATACGATTTATATGATTTTGAAATTTTTTTAAACTCAGAAATAAGCTGTTCTTGTCTAAAGATAAGGGTCAGATGTATTCCCTATTTACTTACCTGTAGTATTTTCCCTAAGTAGATCATTTCTAAGAATAATAGGTGAGCTTATTTGTTATATGTTGTCTATTTTTTCAGCAACTGAAGACTGCCTCTGTTGTTGGTCGTTGTGATGCTGCTGTTGTTCATGCCGATAATTCAGCCGTTCCATTCTTTAGAAAGTGCGGTTTTTCTGATGATGTCATTCTTAACAAACGGTGGAGGTTAGTTAATGTCATGAAAATCATCATTTTAGCCAGTTGATTCTTTTTTTCTACATTTTTATGACTTAGGTCTCTTCTCAGTCATGATTTCTTCTTATTTAACCCTTTAATGACGAGAAGGATTAGTTTTCTGTACATTTTAGTACATGTTCGTCGTTAAAGTGTTAAGCTGTCATGGGCTAAAACTACCTCTGTTCTTTCTAAGAAAGCTCATTCAACGACATGTATACTTTTAGTTAAATTGCACTCACCATAGGCGCCGACTTCTTGGGGGCCTTGGGTGCCAATGCACCCAGAGAGAAAGTTCAGTGGGTGCCTGGCACCCAGAAGAATTCAGACCCAAATTCAATTTTTTTAACACCTAAGCAGTAATCTCACAACGTGAGAAGTACAACTACAACACAAATACCCAACATTGCATGATCTCACAGTCACACTCCGTACATAAACAATAATTTATTCATTTATTATTTAAAATAAATAAATAATAACACTGGAACCCTTGACAAGAAAACACTTTTCTTTCTCCGAAAATCCGCGAAAACTCACCTACTTAAGGGGAGGGGATATGGTAATGGAGGGAGGATCCATGCACCCAGTGGCACCCTGAGACAAAAGCAAAAGTCTGCGCCTATGGCACTCACTGATCTCCAGTGATTTCTATGTCTTAGATTTGCTTATTTGCCATGTGCTTTGATGATGTCTTATTCTTATGGCTTCATTGATTATCCAAGGGAAATCATTTCTGTTACGTTATACCAAAGTCTGTCTTTGTGGCAAACTGATGTGACTGTTGATTGACTCAGTGCTTATTCTCAGTAATACTGTAAAAGTAATGGTAACTGTAACATCAGGCACACTCAAACTCATAGCTACACCTATTATTGTATGACACTCTAAAACAAGCCTTAAGCAGTAGGGGGTCATTTCCTCAGAGCTCGCTTGCCAGGAGCGCTCCTGAGTAACTTGTTCTGTAAGAGATGCTATATAAATTGACAAATTCATTACACGTGTCTAATTAAAACTCTAATTAGGCAACAAGCGTTATCTGTTGCTGGTTTTAGTTTTTTGCAGTTTGCTACTGTGGAAGTTTCTATTGTAAATTCCCATGTAGACTAAAAGTATGCCACTTACAGAGTTCAGTTACAACCAAAGTTCTGCATCTTAGTTCTAGTGGACAGACTTCATGTTATTCAGTTGGTCATTTATTAATGGATTTTGAGTAACCGGTGTCTGTTGCCTCCATATGTTTGGTATAGTACTATGGAAGTTGCTGAAGCAGGTTACCATTACAGAATTGATTTAATGATCTGTTTCTGGTGCACTTCATTGTGTATCCTGTTTAACACTTTACAGACAAGGGAGTAATAATAGAAGCTACTGGGAAAACAATATTTCTTGTCAATAAAGGATTGATGTGTCTTTTAGTGAGCTGGCAGAGCAGTATACACACTGCACGTTGATGTGCTCTCTTCAGCCTTTCACACGTAAGCACTTCTGTTGACCAGTTTCAAGCACAATACTTTGTCTGAGTTTGAGGTGTAGTTTCTAACATTCTCATGTAGTAGACCATAAAGGTACTGTGTAGCAGTTAGTTAATTGGTGAAAGTAAATTGAAATCACTTTCTCTGCAATGCACTGAGCCAAAAGTTCTGGAGATATATAAAAGATTTTATATTAAATATTGTTGCCTTATGTTACTGGCATCTGTTTTTCTTCTCTTGCTTCAAACTTTTCTCTTTTCAGAGCTACTGTTTTCCTTTTGTATTTTCTTTTCCATCGTCTTTCTATTCCATATCATACTCATTCCTTCCCTCTCATTTTATTATCTGTTAATGTAATTTTTTGTTTATTGTCTGCTTTCTTTGTTCCTCTTTTTTATTGCCTTCTCTGAGTTTGGGGGATTTTAAGTTAACATTAGAATCTAATTCTAGTTTTAATGTATTCTGATGGAGCTGAACTTTCTGCTGATACTTTTGATTCTAATATAAAGTCAGACGTTTCTGGCCTGATTGATGTTCGCAGGAGATCACAGCAGTATTTCTAGTCCAGAACTTGACCTGGAAGCCATGGCAGCAGAGATCCTTAAGTGGTGTGTAATATTTCAATACTTTTCCAATTTTCTTTTAGATGTGTTTGGGCATGATAAGTCATCACTATTTCTCATTGCTGATTTCAGCAGCAGTTTGTAGTATCATAATACTGTCATTGTCATTATTTTTTACTTTGATAAATGACACTGCTTCAATGAAGCAATATTAGTCCAGCTGATGCAGAATGTTTCTTGAGAAACAAGTGATCATCACTTATGCATTATGGTATAATGAAGATTCTGTGCACGTTCACTGTGTGTTTGTTGGTCCAGTTCCCCCGTCATTTTGGCAAATTATTTTGTCTGAGTGCAGAATTTGCTCTATAATGTCTAACATTTTGGAGTTTACTGTATTCTTTGTTTCTGCTGTGGAGTTTGTGTGTTTCGATGGTGTTTGTTTGCATGTGGTCTTTGCCTATGTGACTGCTATCAATTAGGGACTGCTTGGTGCCAGTGGCATTATCGAGAGCCACAGATGCTACTGCTTGTTGTCACTTCACACTATTGATGCAACTTGTTCCAGAGACTCTGAGAACGATGCTATTTATCAACATTGGATGGAAATCTATTGATTGGGTACCACGTGTATGTGTGGGTCCACTACTGGTGACTCTTCTAGTTTTCTGTATGCTGTGTGTGGGTCCACTACTGGTGACTCTTCTAGTTTTCTGTATGCTGTGTGTGGGTCCACTACTGGTGACTCTTCTAGTTTTCTGTATGCTGTGTGTGGGTCCACGACTGGTGACTCTTCTAGTTTTCTATGCACTGTTTGCTTAATGATGAATGATATTTCTGTGCTTAGTGACATTTGACATCATATAGGCTAGCACACAGGGTGCTTCTGATTACTGAAGTGGTGCTATATAAATTACCTTAATGAATAAATAATAAATATCTATCATTTATAAACCGAAACTAAAGAAATGTTTTAGATTAGAGTTAACAGAAGGCCTAAATAGGATGAGGTACGATATTTTACTCGGTAGGTCAAAACTCTGGGTAGAGACAAAACTTTGATGTAAGATGTTCTGCTCTTTTATATGTGTGAAAGGCAACTTGAAAGTCAAATGTATAAACCAGTAGATATAATCATGTGGCATAGTGAACTGTTAATGCTGCCCTTAGTTTTCATTAGGCACAGATATGGTGGGCACTTTAGAGTAGATGTACTCTGAAGACTCTGTTCTGTTGGAAAGTATCATTACATTTTGTGTTTGATGAGGCAGGAGATCAAAGTGTGTTGAGGCATATCAGGCGGAAGTCAGTTGCATGGTTCGTATGCAACAGGAGATTATTCACCTTCGAGCTGTTGTCAGTAGTCAGCAGGAGCTCATAGAAAAGTTGACTGAAAAAAATGAACAACTTCAGTGTGAGAAATTCTATGCAGGTGGGTGAAGTAATTGGATTTGCAGCCATTGAGCACACGTCTTGATATGCTGAGGACTGCTGCATGCTAAAACAGAGTCAACTCATTTTAAAGAATTGCTGCTTTCATTAAGCGTTTAGTTTAAAACAGAAGACTTAAGTGTGATGTAATGTAACTGAGTTCTTTGACTATTGAAACACAGTTCATGCAAGCCTGCAGAAACCTGTTTTAGTTTTCATACTTAGAAATTAATATGAACAGAATAACATACTAAAATGAGAATTCAGTGCCTTGTTTAAAGAATTTTTGTCAAATGCTTACCTTTAGAAGCATTTCCCAAAAGCATATGATCACATTTAAGAATGATAAAACTATTAAACACTCCTTAATTTCTTCCTAAATGTCCTGCCTCTGTAATGTTGACAGTCAGATTTTCGTTTTATGTTCCATATTCAGTGTTAGTAATCAATCAATCAATCAAGCAATCAATCGATCAACTAAACATTTATATAGTGCTCCTTCAAGGCAAGTATTCAGAGGTGCTCCAGCCAATGAGAAATAAACCTGATTATAGAAGTATCTATGCTAGAACAGACATTCGTAAAATGTCTATTAAGTACCAAGGCCCTTACCTCTGGAATAGCCTCCCACCCTGTGTCCGAACTTCCTTGTATTATAAACAATTTAAATATCTACTGCGTGCACACACAGTAGAGCACATAGTTTAATAGTTTAATTGTTTAGTTAAGAAGTAGTTAAGATTCATATTATGTTTTGCTACTTTATAAAGCAGGCACATGTTGTATACCTAACTCATGTCTAAACCAAACCCCTCAGTGTACTATGTCCTTCTTTACTACACCGTGAGGCTTACACCTATGTACTTACCTCTGCTATTATTTACCCTCCTCATTTTACTTTGTCCTCCTTACTTCACTTGAACACTCCTACCCATGTACCTATTCCTGCCTGCATCTATCTACCCCCTTACTGACTCTGGCTATTACTTCTACTCATACATTCTCTGTCATCTTTTTCTACTTTACTTTGAAACACAGGCCCCTCTTAGCGGGATTAGTCCCTTCTGGGTGCCTATTTGATCTCACCTACAATTTACTATGCAAATGATACGTAAACATGCTTGTCTTAATTAGTTTAGCCGATGAGAATTTTAATATTTTGTTACCACTTCTCTATGTTAATTTTTTTCTCTCAGTATTACTTGTTTGCTTGTTTTACTGGGATCAATAAAAAGTTTTTGTCATTTGTCATTTTTGTCAATGAAATGTTGCTAATGTAGTAAGTGGTTGAAGTAAATAAACTGGTTAAAATCTCTGTTCTATTTCGGTACTTTGAAAGGCTAACAACTGCATAAAACTTTTTTTAAATTAGTTACTTTTTAATCATTTCTTTTGTCTAATGTTCATTCCTGTTACAGAATTTCTAAATTTCAGAAGTTACATAAAAATATAATAATGCTTTCTTTGCATATCTCTTCATTAAATAGTAGAACTGATATGATTCTATCTAGAAAAGGATTTTCTAAAGTATCGCCTTCAGGTTCAATTGGGATTGGAACTACACTACAGTGGTAAGTGCAGAATTACCATATGCACCAAGGTCACTCTGGACCTTTTCCAGTTCTTGAAACCCTATTTGACTACAGTGGACTATTTCTGTTCTTCATCTCTAATGATTCACGTGCCTACCTGTATATGTGCGTGCAACAGTAGTAATAATTTGAAGGCCAAGAGTCCAGCTTTGAAGGGTGACCACAATAACGGCAATTTCGTGTTCAGTAATTCGGATAGCATATTAAAATAGTGAATAAATAGCCTATACACGTAGCAAGACTTGGGGACCTAGGGTTCAGCTGGGGAACGAGCATGAATCTTGGCTTATTATATGGAGCTGCCACTGTACAGGGTGCTTTTAATCGGGTTTATGTCCTCGGTTGAACAGCTATGTTTTGCTGCTTTTCTTACTTCTCTGTTTTAGGGCATGAGGTGTGACTGTCTTCATATGCCTGAAACTTCCTTCCTACCAGACTAGAGTGCTCCACTTGCTGCTGATTTACACTGAATCCTTCTCATTTCTACTTAGATGCTTTGAATTACCAAAATCTGCTGTTCTTCCCTATGACTTCTACCATAGGTTATGTTTCACCTTTTGTCACATGTATCTTCATTCTAATGAATCTGTTCTACACAGTGAATCAGCAGTAAAAGAAATCCAATTAATGTTCTTGAATTCCACAAGTCACTTTGAAGAACTTGAAGCATAATAGTACTAAATGACTTCTTTTATTATCATCATTTAGATATGGATTCTGATTTGGACGAGGAAGCATTGAACCAAGAACCGAAGAAAGTCCAACTCAACCTTAGCCGTCTTCCTTCAGATTTCAACAGCTCTGGTCTGGTTTTCATCGTTTTAGCTGTTATTTTGTTGCTTTTGTTGCAATACAACCGTAAGTTGATAATGCTGTCCTGACTGTCCTGACAAAGTTCAAAAGTGTGAATTGAAGCAGGGCAGCAGGAAACATCAAGAACTGTATGAGGTGAGTTTCAGAGTGAAAGATATTCTCTGTAGGAGAGTTGTGAATATGATGACGTAGAGATTTTTGTTTTACTAGTGCTCCTTAGCAAAATCAGTTAGAAAATTAATACACTGGCCATATACTTAGCAGGAAGAGGAGATAACAAGTTAGAGGAGACACTCATACTCATGTGCCAATTCTAAGAAAATGAGGTTGTGCTTTAAGCCCATGGTTGTCTTTGCAGGTTAGCTTAAGAGACTACCAGAAACACTCTTGGTCAAACACATTTAATGTACATGCTTCGCATTCTCACGCGTACTTGCCCATGTGATTTTTTCCTGCTCTATACATTGCTTATGTTTCTGCTAGCTTACTATAAATTATCATTCCACTCATGTCTAATGAAATTTTGAATTGCTAAAAGCTGCTTTATTTCGTATGATTTCATGGTTTTATCTTTTGTCACTTGATTCATTCTAGTGAAGCTGTTTGTTCTGCAAAGCGAATCAGAAACAAAAGAAATCGACTTAGAAGATGATAAAGCTCTTGAATTCCAACTAATCATTCACGACTTCTATGAATCACTTTCACTTGAAGAACTTGAAGCCAAAGATTACAAAATAACTTCTGTTACAAAAGTGAGGCTTATTTTAAGCAACTTAGAATTTTCCAGCATTTTCTCTAGCACTGATAAGAGAGGTAAAGCTCGACGAAGTTACTGAAACATGTTACTAAAATGTGTAGTTACATACATACACAACAATGCAAGTCGCCTGCCAGTGGCCTCTGATAGCCTCCCAGGGGTGACTTTCCAGCTGTTTGACCATAGTTTGCTGACAGCTGAATGTTTTGTTCTCAATTAACTGTCTAACATCTAAAACTATTGAAGTATTGTTTACTTACAGATAAAACTGTTGTTTTCAACATTGGGGAAAGTATGCGTTTGAAAAGTAAAGCATTGGATGGTGCTATAAAAAGATTAAGTTATATTGGATAATTTTAACTGTCTACTTTCTGATTCTCTATTAAAGGCCGTGCTTCCAGACAGTGTCAGTGACGTGTGTTCCGCTTCTATTGCTGCTATGTCTGATCCGACATTAGTTACCAAGCTTTACTTCTGTAGTAGTTGCCCTGATCCTCAACGAATTCTTCAGACTGGCTTCACTGACCAAGGTGACTAAGTTCACAAATGATTTAAACTGTTTAGTTTTCATGGTGGCCACTTTAATTAGGACCTTCAACAAGATAGTGACCCATCTTAGTATTGAATAATAAAATACTGAATGATAATGACAACACTGATGATGATGATGGCCATCAAGAATTCTCACACGTCAAGGTGGGTTTCTTATAGCTACGGTATAGCCAGTGACTTCATGCAGCTACCGACTTCTAGTAACATGTCTTTCTATTAGTCGTGACTGATAGTGTATTCTAACAAATTTTGTAAATGTAATGGAATATTTGTAGACCTCTTAAGAATTGTGTAGAGGAACTATTTCAGTAAACTGCCATAAGTCTGATAAAGGAGGCATGTCTTTAGAAGAATGTATTGTAAGGCAAATTACACCAGATTTCAATGCTTCAGTGATGCAGAAGCCCTGCATTGCATGTGTCGATATGCGACCGAGGGCTGCCAGCATCTGCCAAGTAAGAAGACATATGTTGAGACAGAGGGGCACACTATAGCCTGTAGGTCATCATGTCATAATGAAGTCTGTTGTAATGTATTATCGAGTTGTTGAAAATATTTGTAGACCTTATCCATGGATCATTTGGTACTGGACTTTATTTCTCAAAATACCCCTCCAGAGCACTTCTTTACTCTCAAGTAAGCTGATTGCTTTTTGGAATATGGTTGTTACAATGTTTTTTCTTGCATATTTGACATTTCTGTGATAGTTTATAAGTTCTGGCAAGTGAACAATACCTGGTCTGTACCAAAATCTGATTGTCTTGTGGCAACAATGTGAGTGCGCAAATTCAATGCTAAGAGTTGAATACAGCACAGATGAGTGCTTTGTTTTCCAAGCATCAGTGTTGCAACTAGTTCTATGGAAATTTTTAGACTATTGATTCGTAAAATATTACAGAGAAATAGGATACAGTTTCTCTTTGAAAAACTCAAGAAGTGTTTTTTTAAATACCTGAAGAACTAGAATAGGACCATCTTATTTTTTGGTATTATAGGAGGCAATGAAAGGAAGAAACTGGGCCTGGCTGAAAATAGTGGCACACAATTGCAAAAAATGTGGAGAGCACATATGTAGTAACCACCTGCCAACTCCTTGATCTAGTTTAGTAGCGCCCTCACTTGTTTCCATTTTACATATGCTTTTAATATTAATAAACTGATTTATTTTTCTATTTTCTGTATCCAACTTGTAGTCCAGAAAAATAATTGTTGCCGAAGTTGGCCTTGGAAACATCAGATCTGTCACCACAGGAGATCCTGACACTGTGGTTCCACCTACAGGATATGACTCCATTTTGGTTAGCAGAATTGCACTTAATTTGCTAAGGCTCAAAAAAACGTATTAATTGTCATGCGTACACTAACCAGTATGAGCATACCAGTAATTGCATATTTACAATATATTTAGTTATATTATGTTTATGTTGTGCTTTATCAATCTTATCAATACAATATTATATGTAACTGCACTGTGATGGTTGAGCATAAGTGTAGTTCTTATGGCAGCATTGTGACTTGTCATTTCTGTTACTATTTTCAGACACCAGGAAGGGTGGCTTCTGTTTTGAAAGACTCAAAGTGGCAGCAGGAATATGTTGTTTACAACATATACCAATCACAACCTCTCTTTCTCATCGAATGTCTATCATGCCAGACTTGAAGGTGTAATGAACTGGTATTTTGGGTCAGTTTCATCTCGTGGTACACTCAGAGGCAAAGAATGTTTGTCGTGTGTAGTAAGCGTTTGTCGTGCCTTGTGTCATCTGTGTTTTATGCTGTGCATGTTTACAAAGATTTTGGCAAAACTTTGTATGCTTCAAAGCACAAGAAATCAAGGCTTTTCAAAGAATTAAAATTTACCAAACCACAAAGTAATGTGAGAATTTCTCATATTCTTTTCTTAACCTATACAAGATGCAAATTCTGATGTCTTTTAACAAAGGGTATCGCACAATTTGTTTACTCTCATACTTAACTACATACATGTACTGCTTGTTGACAGAATCAGTTCTTTGGTAAAGGCTTGACAAGTTTCCTAGTACAGCAAAACTTTGGTATTTCGAACTTGCAGTTGTATCGAACAACAGTAAATTGCCCGACCACTATCAATGCAAACACGTACAAACATAGCTCTGCTTTATCGAACCTGCTTATATCGAAGTTTCGCTTTTATCGAATGCTATATTCGGTTCTTGTCGAACATTGGGCCTGCAGAATTATCAAAGTTGCAGAGCCACTCTGCAACTCGATACTGTTGGACTAATTGAGGCTGACTGGTGAATAATGAACAGATGCTTTGTTTCCCGGCTGGCTAAGAGACAAGACTGATTGGCTTGTATGTCTGGTCACCGGGGAAAGGGTCACTTTATGTTTGCATTGATTTCATTTTTGTACCGTAGTCTCATTATGCTGACTGCAATCTTATTAGCTATTAGAGCAAGGGTGGGCACCTCCGTGTCCTACTTGGTGTCTCTCGGCGCCTCCACGGCGAATCCGGTGCATGAGCTGTATAAAATGGCACCCCTGTGGCATCCCTTGCTCCTACGCAAGCGACCCTGGAACTGTCACTGCTATTGCCTCTGCAAGGGTGTTGTATGGGCCCCATATTACAAGGACTGACCATGCTAAAGCTACACGTTGTTAAATTAAGTACATCATTACGACATCTGATGCAAAAGTGTACGATTTCATAATGGCGTTGCAAAAGAGAAAGAATTGTGGATGATAAAATAGATGCGTTGCATAATAGGCACTACATGTTCATTTAGGCACATCTGTCTTGGATTATTTTACAAAACATTAGACACAACCTTCTTTGCCATTGCAATATTCGGGAGCCAGAATACAGTGACCATTGGCACACTTAAACTGTTCTGGGAGACACGCTGTACGTGTGACAAAAGAAGACAAAAGGTAGCATCTGCACCCACTCCACTTTCGTTTTCAATTGTACACAGTTTGTCAGAAAAATTGTCATCATCATTATCAGCAGCACCAGAACCACTTCAGCAACAAAAACCATACTTTAAGCAGATATTCATACATTTTTTCATTCATCCTCATTTTAGTTGTAAGGCAAGCTATTTCTTGATTACGGTCCTTACAGCTTAGTAACAACGAAGTAACTCGCAGTCGTCTTGCAAGGCAAGCTTAGTATTAAACGATGACAGCTTAGCAAAAACGCGCATAGGACTAATCAGCGGCATATCGATGGAAACCACTTCCGTAACTCAGAAGTCGCAATGACGTCATTTCACATTTATTAACAATTCGATGCAAATAATGAATAAAACAAACAGTGAAATGACGTCATTTCAGTCGTATGAATATAAAAATTTCTACAACGGGTAGGCCTACACATTCATCATTGACCAAAGATAATCAGATGACCTCGTTGAATAATATGTCTGGGCCTCTGGGGAATTAGACAGTGACAGCTTCGGGTTCATACCTGGATGTGCAGTAATAAAAGCCTCTCTAAAGTCGCAGTAAAGTTTATACCATGCTCGAGGTTTTAGGAAATCACCTCTGACGTTTCGTCTTTCAGGGAAGGTTGAAACAAGGTGGTGTTTAAAAAACTATTAAATTTAAATAGTTTGATGCGGACGTCCGCACTGGTCATAACCCTCCCTCCCCCTTGTCCGCATTGGGATGACCCCTCCCTCCCCCCATCATTGCGGACGTCCTTTATGAATGACCCCTTACCCAAAAGATGAAAAGGTCAGTGAAGCGATTGCCTAAAGCTTCATGCATGGTATAACCTTTACTGCGACTTTAAAGAGGCTTTTATTACTGCACATCCTGCGATATGAAACCTGAACGGTCACTTAAACGTGCACAGGAACTGTGGAATAATTGTAAACATAATGACGACGACATTAAAAATTGACTTAGGCGTGCGGACGTCCGCAAAGGGGAGGGAGGGTAAGGGTAATGCGGACAAATGCGGACAAGGGGGAGGGGTCCAAAGTGGGTCATATTTTGCGGACGTCCTTAATGGACGACCCCTAGCTGAAAAAGTACCTGTAACATTGAGAATCCTGTGTTTGACTTATTCCTGCCGAGTGGTATAATGTTTTATGTTAATTAACAATCCAGTTTGTAGCATTACATTTTAACATGTGTGAAATACCGTGCACAGCCATACTAATAAATCATATGGATTTTTGTTTGAATTAACTACATACTGTTAAACTAGCCATTTAAATATTTTAAAATCTGATTAAGTTGGACAGTGACTCACTGGTTGGGAAATTTTGCCTAAATCTGCCTCTGTACAAAGCCACCTACCATGAACTTGATCAAACTACTGCCCCATTGCTACTTTAGCCTTTCTTTCCAGAATCCTTGTAAAATTACCCAAAGTTTTTAACTTCTGGCCATGACCGTAACAAAAACTTCCAAATATGAACTGTGACTTCCCACTTTTTTCTCTGGGTGCCCATCAAATATAATCATGTGTCTCAGCCAACTCGGCTAAAATGAGTACACTGACCATAGGTACACTGTTGCTGGGAAGAGTAGACAGCAAGGGAGAGGACTGGCTACCTGCCCTCATATGTCGAGGCTAAGAAAATGAAGTCGGTAACACTTCATACCCATGGCTGCCTCATGGCTAGCTAAAGGGACTGCTCTTCTTGATCTGTAGGTCTTCAGCATCAGCCAACCTATCGCCAGTCACTGCCCCTCGTACATAATTAGAACACTACGTAGTACCTTGAACCTTCTTGTTATCCAACTGCACACAGATACACATACCGTATGTATCAAACTGCCAGGCGTGAGTTGTGGATTTCCTCTCTTCGGTTCACCCAAGTAGATTCATACATAAATGTTGCTGAAGTGAGACTATCAGCCCAAGCTTATACATGACATTTCTACATTCCTGGGAACTGACCAAGAGAGTAGTTGTACCACAGATGCAGGAGAGCAATGTGATATCAGAAACGGCATACTGTACCTCCAACTGTCAGTCTTCCATGCTGTGGATTTAACAGACTAAACAATACTACTGGCAGTTAATCGAGCAAGACTCAATATTAAAACAGAAATTTTATATGTCTGTATTTACATTTACGAACAGTTCTTGTGACCAAATGTTGTGATATTAAATAGAGTTGATCGATTCTAGATACACACAGTTGAGAGACTATAATTAAACAGAGCAGAAAATACAAATCAACACCGACGCACTGTCTCCAATAAGCAAAAGTTTCACATGTATCTGTACCCATTTAGTTGGAAACAAGAGTACAGAAGGAAATGAAATTTTAAACACATAACACAATAAGATTTTTTAAAACCTTGTACCAAATAGTACTGTTATGGCTATTTAGTTAGGAATTAAACAATATTAGCAGTGCATGAACCATACAGAACTTTATTCCCCACATTCATCCTAGTAGTAAAGCAATATAATGCTTCCAATGGATTGAATGCTGGTTAGATGAAAATGCACAACTTAACCTTTCGTAGGACTATGCACACCAAAATTGAGCACATCTCAATTGGCATAATATAAAAAGCATTATTGGTGAACTTTTGTAGAGACAATCCAATCTTGAAGTATTCCTCACATATAGCTCACGTTGCATCTGCTTTCACAGAAACCCATATTCACTCAAATTAACCAGTGTGTCTATATTTCTTGAAAAATTGACACAGCATTATCTGTTTCAGCAGATCATCCAACTTCAGGCCTATGCAGATTGACCTATAATGCCAAGGTGTCGGTACAACGAAGTTCTGCAAGTTCCATTTCCATGGAACAAAGACGACAGCTTTCAGCGTCAAACTTAAGTAGAAACCGACATTCTCAAAGTGACCTTCAGTTGAGAGTGAAAGGTAACCCCATGACTGCAGAAGTATGCCTCACTTAAATGCCTCAGTGGCAGAACACAAAATTACAAGCTCAAAATGAAATTACTCTAACAGATAAACAGATTTCACATATCGGTCTAACCAGCTGCTTTATCAAATATTTAAAATTTAACCGGTGCATGAGTAATTGCTTTTGAAAGTTAATAATTTTAAGTTGTGAAATACGAACACCTGTAACATTTTTTTTATTCATAAAGCCAGTATCTCCAAATGTCAAAACTATCCCCTCAGATGTATTTTTAACCAACAGAAAACATTTAACTGACACAAGAATCAATGATTACCATTACAACCAGGTCTTGAATGTGAAAGAAAGAGGTGGCATTGTTCAATCAAAGAGGCAACACCAGCATTACATTTTAAAAATATTGCAGTTATTGCATTAAGTTAATAAGAAAGCATACATTATGAACTAGCTCGTGCCTTTTGTCTACTAGGAGGTAAATATATTTCAGTACTAAATAGCCTCTTTTAAATAAGAAAACATAAACAAAATTAGCCCACCAGATTCGTCCAAACATCATTCCCTGCTATGTTATAATGCTGTCACTACACACCGTGAAAACCATAAGGTGAGAGGCACAAGTATTATTTGCTCTGCAAGAAAGCTTCACTACCTGGCCACATCTTTTACCACAATTATCCTGCTCCATGTGGTGAAACAAGAGTCCTAGTCATGCCTGTCCTAAACATCACTGTTAACTCCCTCAATGAAACACAGTGACTGTGCATAACCTGCCAAAAACTTTGGACTGTATAGAAAAAGGCAAAACTGAAATAATTTTATGCATTGGCATAAACTGGAGACAATCAAAGAGCAAAAAAATAATCCATTACAAGTCTCTTGTCTTTTGTTCCATTAATTTATGAACTACATTCCTATGTTCAGTGCTTAGTTAACTGCACCTACAAAATAACAAGGTACAAGTATCCTAGAGCAGTGTTGTTGAGCACTGAATACAGGAACGTATTCTTATGTTCCAAGTGTCAAAATCGGCAGCTCTCTCACTTCATAACGGAACATTACAGTCTACAGTGTCTTTATGCCATACAGCGTCTACTTCATCAGTGTTCTGAGTTATCACCTCCAGCTCCAGTGGGAGGGGCTGGCAGCTTGCTAGCAGGTGTTGTATCCATCCTCTGGGGTCCTCCTACTCCTCCACTTTCAGGTTCCTTCTTTGGCTCTGTTTTTATTGCGTCTGTTCCAGTTGAGGTGTCTTTAGTGTCAACTTCTGGTTTCGGTTCCTTGATCTCAGGCATTGTAGCTACAAGATTTAGCAGGATATACATTAGCTCACTTAAAAATTCAAATATGATAGAATTTAAATGAACCCAAGACCATTCACATCTACATGGCATGATCAGTTTTAAAGATATAAAATACCAGTTTCAATTACTAAACAGAGGAGAAATAAACTGCCCAATTTTAACAGTAAAAAACTGAATTTAGTGACATGCTTATTATACAAATTAACCTTTCAACTTCTGCTTTTGTTTAGTACATCATGTACACTAAACATGCTAATACTAAAAGATAAGTGGTTTCTTATCTGTATACAATTAGTGGTTTAAGCCATGCATATTCAAATCATAAGTGCTCCAGTACCTGAACAGTGGCATGAATTGTCACCCAACACAGAATGCACCGATGAATTACCTTTTGTATCTTTTTCTGCTCTGTCCTCAAGCTTTACACGCTTGATCTTCATGCTTTCCTGATGACGTCGACCACCTTCTCCTTCATCCTCACTGTCCGAGAATTCCTCTTCACAAGCAATACGTTTATCGCTTGCTCGAACTGTAACAGAGCATTCAATTGAACTTTAACACTACCCTAAATACCATTAAAAGTACAAAAGAACACTGCTAACAGGTATAAATTTAACAAGAATTCTGAAAATTGTGGATATGATTTGCAATTTCCAATTACACAGAACATCACCTTAATGAAATATTTTTTATTACAAACTCGTTCTTGTCAATGTAGTTATAATTCAGACAAAGAACTATGCTGCTATACTAGATGACATACAAATGAACTAGACTGGGCAACAGAGTACCAAAGCTCATGACATAGAATAAATAGTTTCATGAGGATCCTAAGATGAGTCAATACAGCACTTTCCTATACATATTCTGAAGAGCAAAGACCAGAGTCAAGATAAAACTATTCACAGAAGAAACTAAAGCTACATACTTGAAATTCTTTCATCTGGATTATGCCTATCATCATCATCACTTTCCTCTTTGACTGCATCTTCTGGTATTTCTACAAATAACAAATAAACATAGAAGCATAATGTAATGCAGTGTGGGGTCACTGCAACAGATATTGGGCAAAGTCATTAACAAAATAGTACATAATTAATAAGGCATTTGCAACAAAAATTACAAGGTGGACTACCTGTTGAACTTAAACAATCTCAAACAATGACCTACAAAAAGGCAGCCATTATTTACAGTTCTAGGCAATAACCTGGCAGTTCTAAAAGGCATAAGATATTAAATGGGTCATTCCACGTCAATCAACACCAAAAATCCAGAATAACATGCAACATTAAGAGCTGATATTTTGCATGGTTTCTTACTACATGTTGGTTTACAAACTGACCTAATATCATCAGATCCTGAGATTATGTGGTTGTGACCATTGGTTGATTTGATACGGAGTGTATTTATAAATTTACTACATTATTTAAGAAGAAAAATAACTCCAGAACTTAAAACATATAATTGGTTCAACTTAAATGAATTAGAACTATTAACTAACCTGCTTGCTGAACACCAGGAGCATGAGGCAACATACGCAAGTTCTCGTACAGCCTTGTCTTGATCTTTTCCAAGTACTCGGCCGTATTCTGATTTGCCATGTTGGAAGGACTGATGTGCAGCTTAAAATCTGGCCCATAGTATTCAAAGTAGTCATTATATGGCAGCTCTACAACAAAAAATTGCATGTATGCACTATGCAGTCTATCAAGATCACAACTGATATCTTTAGCGTGAACATTCTAACATTCCCAACCCTTTTCAAAACTAGGAATTACTATAAATTTGAAATATTTTGGTATTGTTGTACAAATCCATTAAGTTGAGCAATTTAACCCGTTAATGACGAGAGGGATTAGTTTTCCCTATATTTTAATACACGCTCATCGTTAAGCGTTAATCTAACTGGAAAATTTCCATAGAGTTGTGATAGTACTATTTCTCTCTCTCACAGTTCGAGACCTTGGAGTAACTTTGGATCAAGAGCTGAATTTCTCACAGCATATTAATTTGGTCACTAGTAGTTGTTATTACCAGTTACGCCAACTCCGAGTTGTCTCTCGTTCTCTCTCTCACAATGCTACTGTGGCTCTTGTGCATGCCTTCATCACCAGTAGACTTGATCACTGCGGTGTGGTACTTGTAGGCCTGCCTCTTAGGCTAATTGGGCACCTTGATAGGGTTCTCCGCTCAGCAGCTTGCCTCATTGGTCACCTTCCTAAGCATGCTCCTGTCTCTGTCTTTATGCGTGATGTCCTTCACTGGCCCTCAAGTCTCATTTCTTTAGCTGTGGCTGAGCTGGGAGCGCCTCTGAGTAGGTATCAGGTATCTTGAAGAGGCGCTATATCAAATCTTTAGAATGAATATCAGGCATCAACCAACAGTCACTTTAAAGTCAATTCAGAATAGAGCCATAAAACTTGACATTATCTAATTAGATCAGAACAAACCGGTAATTAAGGTTTTGGAACCAATAAGTTTCTTAGATCTTAAATAGCATACACCAAACTTTGTTGAACATATTCAATCCACAGTAAATATGTGGTATTATAGCCATTATTGTTGTAGAATTCAGTTGAAACATTAGCCCAGCCCACTACAGTTCAGTTCTTCAGTTGTGTGTGAGCTTACGTATAGGCCGTTTCAGTCATAGACTTATATAAAAGTATATATTGTATAATATATTCTAAATAAGGAGTGGCAAAGCCATGGCTCGCATGCCCAAAGTGGCACAGGAACAATTTTTTGTGGCATGTGTAATTCAGAGCTTTCACAAAAATTTCAAACTTTTAAATAAACAATCACTCTATGAATCCACATTTCTTTTATGAAGGATTATTTTTTAACAACTTTCTAAAAGCATTCTGACATGTTTCAACTATTGTAATTTCATTCTAGGAGTCCTGTCGAAGTGCATCAGCTTCACTGCTTCAGTCTGTCCTCAACTGCACCACCAACTACTGCATCATCTGCCAAAGTTCTCTCATCTATCGGATTGTATGAGGGACACACTCCACTGATTGTTGGGCTTTGTTGGTTGGTCATGCACTGACAAACATCAGGATGTTTACGTTGTTTATATTCCAGTCTCAAGTCAAGTGGGTTGGCGATCGTTGTGTTCTGCTGTTCATGAAGATATGCAGGTGCCATGCTTCTGTACATCTACTTGAGCCATCATGCCCTATCGAGTCTTGGACCTTCCTCCTGGAACTGCCTTCTGCTGCACACGAGTGCTTTTGCATTCAACTCTGTTCAGCAAACATTCTGAAACTGTGTTAAAATGCACTTGGTTAGGTAATCAGAGGTAATCATGCACGCAGCGCCTTTGAGAGGTACGTAAAATGTGCTATATAAAGTGGCTTGATATACACATGCCTGCATACATAAAGCCTAACTTATCACTCTGAAATGATAAAATATCACAAACTGACCATTTGCAATTTCCACATTCAGTGCCAGTGATGTTTCATAAGTCCAGCAACGTGCAACATTGCGTATTGTGTAACCTCCTCCACCAACCATCAGAAGTGGAATATTGAATCTACGCATGAATTCAACGCACCTTCCATGTCCTGAAAATTCAATATACATAACTCTAATTTGGAAAGATTTAAAAAGTGCAATAAGATTCAACAAAGTGTTAAAACTAGTTTCATGCTATCTAACATAAAGAATGTCAATAACACATCATCTGACCATGTTAAGTGTCAGAAATTCACAAGCATTCAACATCTGGCAAAGCATTGCTTCATAAAACACAAATTGCAGCAAATGATAAGGTATGCCACCCCAGAGTATTCCACAACAACTACAAAGCATTATCTAAAAAAATTAAGCAGCAGTGATGCTGGTTCACCCAAAGTACAAACTGACTGGCTGTAACAGCCACTACTATTTCGTAGCAGCTGTCAATTTCTCTCTAGCCATATGCTACAGTTACATACACCTATTACATACACATTCATTCCAAGTACTGCATAAATTGCAGCTCTGGCAAAAGTTAAACCTCATACTTTCCCCACACTTTATCAAACTAGTTACACATACAAGTAATCATCTCTCATAATTGTCTGGCATTCTGTGTCATTGCCAACTATAAGAAACCCTGCTTTCTTGTTAATTAATCCAAAATAACTTAGCCATATAAACATAAGTAGTTCTTCTATAACAAAACGTTGGATTTTTGCAAACTGAATAGCTGTGACAGGCATCATTGCCAAAGTATACAATCAACAGTATATTTGGAAGCAGCTCTGTCAATTTTGATCTGGCCAAAATGGCATAGGAACTGATCCATTACATATAGATTCATTTCCAAGATTGCCTAATGGCAGTTGGCAAACAGAACAGATAATGTTGTTTCTGATGCTTTCCTCAAATGACTCACGGCCTAGGGCATAACCGAAATCTGGATCGGTAAACACGATTTTGCCAATTTTTGGACTATCCGGAATTATCCAGATCCGAAATGTCTAACCAGCCAATTAATAACAGTTCTTGTTCTGCGATTTAATAACAGACATTGTCTGTGGCATGTGAAGCTGTGCAATTGAAGATGTCTGTGTCAGGGTGGTTGGCTTCCGCATCTGTTTAATTTTCCGGCTATCAAATACTAGCCATGCGTTGAGTTAATATTACTACTGCCGGCAGCCTGTGGCAAATAAGGGGCCAGCGACCGTTAGGCCTGTCAATCGGTGAAGAAATATATCATGGCATGGGGAAGGGATGATTACTGGCTGTTCGTCCATCCTACTCCTATAGCTGATGCCAAGCCATTAGCAAATGTTGACTAACTTCGAATTAGGCCTTAGCGCACAGATTTATTACTAATCGGAATCCGCAAATAATGGTTTAATATACTACCCGGTATCCGGAATCGGAAAAGAACAAAATCAGTTATGCCCTACTTACGCCTACACATAATCACCTCAGACAATTTTCACAACTGTCTGGCACTCAAACCACTGCCAGCAATAACCCCTAATTTTTGAACAGGTTATAACAAAATACTGAATCTGAGAAACAATAAACTATGGCCACAAAAAACATTGTTAAGGTAAATTATGCTTAAAAAAATTTTAATTCATAAATTTAAATAATGCACCTAAATACCACAAATTGTGACAAGCATCATTGCCAAAGTAGATAACTATCAGATCTGTTTGGAAGCAGCATTGTCTACTTTATTTAGCCATCAAGACACTGGGAACAGATCATTTAGCATACTGATTTATTCCCAAACAGGCCAAATGGCAAACTTCAAATCAACACAAATATAAACAAAAAGCAGTTCAGCACAAATAATCTAGAAATGTTCTGTGCTTGTTACTTCCCTTCCATATATCATGTTGGAAGAAAGAAAAGACCCTGACCCTTGAGTGAGAGGTTGAAACAACCAAGTCGATCTCCAGAAAGTGAATCTGCACCACATTGAAGAACAACAGCACTTGGCTGATACATCTCCATTACTTTGGATATGACCTGTACAAAGAACAACGTCTTACAAATAGACACTACATCAAAGTGACATTTAATCAAAATACTTTAATGAGCTGCATTGACTCTATTATTCTAAGGACGGTAATCTGTGTTATTCATGAAACATTATGTATGAAAATAAAGATATGACATAATTTGATTATAAGAGACTTAAAACTTTTTCTAAGTCTAGAGCAGGTTTAAGAATTGATACAACTACTGTTGTCCACTCATTAATGTCACCAACTGAAAACCGTACATTAATTTAAAAAACCATTAAGTCAAGCGGCTCCCTAACCTAAAGCCAATAGACAACCATAGATACAAGTGTTAGTGACTTAAATTTCATACCTTCCACACAGGAGAGGCTGGTGGTCAGTTTCCTCAGGACTTTCCTGTCTGATGTATTCCCATTTTTACTGACTATGTATTGGCACTGAACTCACTTTATAAAAGATAGGTGTATTTTGAGTAATAGAGTTTACTCGGCTCACTAGTGAGATGTAAATCTTGGAATAAAACCATCTAGAAATATTTAACTAAAATGAAACTCAAAATGCACCTATTAATACATTACATTCCTGTTTCAAAGAAAAACCATTTAAAGAATAGCTGTGCAAAGAATAAAAGAGAAATTTTTACCGGCTGGAAAACTTGTTCGTACGAGTCATCGTCAATCCCATCACGCAGGGGAAAATTGACAGCGTAGTATTTGCCTTTACCTGCACCAATATCCTAAACAGCAATCAGTCCGATAGCATTAAGTAACAATGTCATTTTCAACACCACCTAGACACGCATACAGACTAACTGCCAGACTAAAGGGGTTTCACCCAAACCACATATTCATGTTGATCACCAGCCTTATTTATTTATTAAGCCTTCTTCCTCCCCATCCATTTATTCATACTGGAGTTATCCCCACCTTTGTTCTGTCAACATTAAAAAGCTTAAACTCTAAAATAAAGTGTTGTGACAAGCAACAGTGCCAGCACAGACAACTATTCGTGCTGCGTGGTGGCGAAGCCTTCGTTCTTGATTTAGCCACTGTATAAGGCATATAGGAGAAAGATAGTACAATTCTCCCACTGGCCACATGGCAGTATTCCTTTGAACCACTGCAGTTAAGTAGAAAATGTACATATACGTTACATTCAATGTTTCATCCATAATATATGCTTAATGGATAGCAATGCAGTTTCATATTTACTGTAAATGGTCATATTCCTAATAAAATACTGTGCATGTAAATCATACTGCTGCATTTTACTGCATGTAACAAGTGCCACGTGGCTGGGGACACTCGACAGTTTATAAAAAACACCAAATATATTAGCATGAAATAGAAAAATAACAGTTGCAGACTGCAATGATTTAGAAACAGCTTCTGAAATTAATTCTTTGCACATCAGAATGCATAGGCGTCCAGAGAGGGGAAGTGGGGGCATTTGCCCCCCTGGATTTTGAAAATTGTCTCATTTTCTGTGTTCATGAATAGCTATTCTATGCAAAAACGTCATTTTGCCCCCTAGAAAAATTTGCCCTCCCCTAGAAAATTCCTGTGCCTGGTTCTGACCTTGGCCAGATGTTTTGAGATTTTGGTCCATTCCATCTCTTAACGGTAAAAACATTACTTTTCATCAACCACCGAAGATTGAGTTAACGAGTTAATACGGAACTTCCTTAGAAATGCATTTTGAACCCTGTTATATGCTTATACAACCTAATGCTATTCACAAACTGACTTTTCTTATCAAAAAAGTCAAGCTCTGAATTACTTACTCTGAGATCACCAGTTCCGGGAAAGTACTCTCCATATTTGTGGAATGACATGGTCATCACCCGGTCTGTAGTATAAAAGGCCTCTTCGACACCATCACCATGATGAATGTCTATATCAATGTACAATACCCTCTGATGATACCTGGAAAAACAGAATTCCACCACATCATTACAAACCTCGAGGAAAGTCACCTCTTAAATTCAAGACATACACAAATTGTCACAAGTTTTTAAAGTCTCAGTGAAGTTGTTACATCTACTCACACCAAATGACACAGACACCAACATTTTGGTAAAATATAGCCCCACTACTCAAGTCATTTCTAAGCAGGTACTACACTACACTACACTTATTCCATAAAAAAAATTTCTCCAATGGGTTGGATGAGAATCATCACATCACAGGCCTAATTCAAAGCTACTTAACAAGTTACACTAACCACAAGACCATGATATCCTTCAGCCCAATGATGCACATGACAGCACACAAATTTCTATTGACTGCTTGCTACGGATCAAAGAAATTGTTATTCCATGTGTTTCACAAATTGACAACTGTTGACTGCAACCCAATCCCTCATACCCCAGAGGTTCAGTCGCAAAACAACTGTGCTTTATTAAGCCAAGCCTGTAACTACTACATCAATCTGTTTAAAATAATTGATATGCTTCTTTGCCAGGGTTTCAAATATATGCATAGGGTTTGAAGTATACGCATTTACAACAAGGGGCAGATGCCTGGGCCTGTGGGTGCTTGCCTACAGGCCCTAGGGATCTTAGAAGAAATGGCACAATTAAATAGTATCACCAATCTTACTTGAGTAGTTCAAGTATAGCAAGAACTATGTCGTTGACGTAACAAAATCCAGAAGCTTCCGATTTCTTGGCATGATGAAGACCACCTGACCAGTTAACGGCAATATCTGTGTGCTGCTTGTTCAACTTAACAGCTCCCGCTACACAATTACACAAATACAATTTTACCACTCATTTCCTCTTGCTAGGGTATTAATCAGAAAACGATACATCTCATCAACCACTGAAGATACGAGTTTGGGAAGCACTGATTTACAGCATTGCTATCTTGTTACCCATTAATGCATCAAACATCTCAATTTAACTTTACATCTGGCTCTGAATTACCAAAAATCACACTTCAAACTTCACCTTTGTTGACCATCGTGGTCTTAAAGTGCTAACCAAATAAAACAAAACACCAGTCAACTTTTGAGTCGAATACCTCCACAACTATCCAACATTGTCACATGCATAAATAACCAAAGGAATAATTTCAGCCTAATTATCCCTCTAATTAATGGTGAAGTTATTTATGCACGGCAAATGCTGGTTCCCACAATTTTCAACCACTGAGTAAGCACACCTATAATGCCGCATTTTGGCATGGAAGTTTGCGATATTGCATATTGCACCTGTGACACACTAAGGGGTACAACGAGCTTTGTAAAGATAACTGAATTCATGATCACAGATGTTAGTCATATCTTGGCAATGAACGTCTTAAGAACACTGAACTCAAGTTTCTATCTTCCTTGAATCTTTCCGAAGTCACATATCATATACCTATGACTTTCTAACCGTATGTTAACAGCATTTTAAGGCAAAGTTAGGCTCCAGCATGTTTCTGAAATTTCCTCAGTCACCCAAATATCACTTCAACATAGATACTAACATAGGCGTCCACAGGAATTTTTGCAGGGGGAGCAAAGTTTGAAATTGTTGGCACCGGGACTAACGAGGGTGCCAAGAGCAACAGATCGCATCATTCTCGGCGCTCGCTCCCACGATTAGGGGGTCTGGCGCGGATCCCAACAGCTCCCTGCGCTTCTGGAAGCATTTGACATAATATAGGGCTTGTACAACGAGCTCCACAGAGCCTTGACATAATATAGGGCTTGTACAACAAGCTTTGTAAAGATAACTAAACTCATGATCAGAGATGTTAGTTATATCTTGGCAATCTCTTTGCAGGGGGAGCAAAGTTTGAAATTGTTGGCACGGGGACTAACGAGGGTGCCAAAAGCAACCGATCGCATCATTCTCGGCGCTCGCTCCCACGATTAGGGGGTCTGGCGTGGATCCCAACAGCTCCCTGCGCTCCTGAAAGCATTTGACCTAATATAGGGCTTGTTGTTAACATTCTAGGGGTGGGATACCGTTTTCAGTTTTAAAAAGTAAATGATGATCAAGGACTTACCTATATAATTAAGTGTTTTTTCGCACTGAAAATCTTGTTGGGACTATTGTAATAATTATAATAATCAAAAGATTTTTTCTGGGGGCAGCTAATGCTCCCCCTTGCTCCTCTGTGGACAACCAACAATAATATCTGCATCACAAATACAAGTTCAATATCCTGTTTTCAAAAGTGTCTTTTATTATCCCACGGTTATTTACTCCGTGCACCAGTATCATGATTGTTTGCTAAAACTGTTGAACCTGTGGGATATACACGTGGCAATACACATTTTTAAGTGAGCAAAGTTTCTTACCAATAGAACCACCAGTTGACAGCTGACAGAATTCATAAAGTCCATCAAACACAGGACAATCTTCACCAACATTGACTACAATTTTAAAAAAACCAATTAACTAAACAGTCATATAACATGTGTTTTACCCAAGATATTAAGCCATAAGCAAACTACTCTGATCACACCATTTCAATGTTCAAGCCTTCTTAGTGAATCAACAACACTGCAATTAGGGCATAACCAAAATCCGGATAGGTAAACCGATTTTGACGATTTTTGGACTATCCGGAATTATCCGGATCCGGAATTATCCGGATCCGGAATGTCTAACCTGTCCATTAACAAGTTTTTTTGATGGTTTCATTATAGGCCACTCACATATAATTATAATTTTGCCAAGGGTTGCACCCAGGCTCTCAATTCCTGAAACCTACCCTGTATCTGCTACCAGGCCACCTGGGCCAGCGTATATTAGGCCTGTCGACCAGTGAAGAAATATATCGTGGTATAGGGAAGGGGGTGACTGGCTGTTGTTCATTCTAACCACCTGTAGCTGATGCCAAGTCATTAGCAAATGATGACTAACTTGGAATTAGGCCGTAGTGCATAGATTTAGTACTAATCGGAATTGGAATCAGAATCCACAAATAATGGCCTACACTATCCAATATCCGGAATCGGCAAAAAACCAAAATTGGTTACGGTAAGCCCTAACTGCAATAGCCAAAATTTTACTAGGTGGGCTGTTGCAAGAATTCATTAGTAAACACTGACTGAAAGAGAATATGACATTATTATTTGCCAACAGCACATAAAAAAATAGAAGCAAACATGTTGGTTATTCACGGTCTCACTGAGACAACTCCCACGATGGACTCACTCGGGGCGACTGTACGACATTCGGAGGACCAAGTTACTGGCTTTTCTCATACGTCTGTTCATCTGGACTTGCGCACTACCCAGACCGTGATTGATTTCTGCAATGAGACTCTGGGCTTACCAATGGTAGCCCAAGACATCTCACTTGCATACAGAGGCAAGCGTGGCAGAAATGGGCAACAAGGCAAAAGGACCTATCATCGTGAAGTTTACATCCAGGCAGATAAAGGACAACGTGTATCGAGCCAGAAAGACCCTCTGGAAAGCACATCGTCAACCGGGTGAGGCTGTGTTCATTAATGAATTCCTGACGAAACATGATGCTGAACTTTTCGCTCGTGCTCGAGGTCTGGTTAAGGCTAAGAAGTTGGCCTCGACTTGGACGATGGGCGGAGCTGTCTTTATTAGAAGTACTGAATCTCCAGCAGAGAAGCCTATCAAGATTTTATCATTGAATGATCTGGGTCGGGTCTAACATCGACATAGTGGGACAAACAAGGACTACCAGGTTTTTGACAGTTGTCTGTTCACTGGATGTTAGATGTCCATAGATGATAAATTTCAATCTGAACATATTCTACTTTTGTCCTGGTGTGTGATTGTCCTGTGCTCGACCCCATTCTCAATGAGTTTTAGAGTGTGGTGTGTAGGTTTCGTGTACATTTTCATTGAGTCTTGTGTGCATTTTCATTGCATTCATGTGCATTTTCATTGAATTTTGTGCACATTTTGCTGAGATTTTTGTTTGCTCGACGCCATCGAGTTTTCTTTATAATTTTTTTATTTTGGCATGTAAGTTTTGTGCACACTTTTATTAAGTCTTGTGCGCTTTTTTACTGAGTTTTGGTGCACATTTTCGTTGAGGTTGAAGTCTGCTCGACAAGTTATCAAGTTTTTGATTATGGTATGTTAATTTTGTGCACATTTTCATCGAGTCTTGTGTGCATTTCACTGAGTTTTGTGCACGTTTTCATCGAGTTTTGTGTGCAGTTTCATTGGGTGTTATGTGCATTTTCATTTTCATTGATTCTTGTGCGCATGTTCAGTAGGTTTTGTGCACATCTTCGTTGAGATTGTTATCTGCTCAACCCCATGTTTATTGAGTTTTTGATTATGGCGTGGAAGTTTTTGTGCACGTTTTCAGTGAGTTTTGTGTGCATTTTCATTGGGTATTATGCGCATTTTAATTAATTCTTGTGCGCATTTTTATTAGGTCTTGTGCACATCTTCGTTGAGATTGTTGTCTGCTCAACCCTATGTTTATTGAGTTTTTGATTACGGCGTGGAGGTTTTTGTGCGCATTTTCATTGAGTTTTGTGTGCATTTTTCACTGGGTGTCATGCACATTTCAATTGATTCTTGTGCGCATTTTCATTCGGTTTTGTGCACATCTTCGTTGAGATTGTTGTCTGCTCAACCCCATGCTCGAGTTTTTGATTACTGCGTGGAAGTTCTTGCGCACGTTTTCATTGAGTTTCCAATGGGTCCTTAATTATAGGCTTAGCTTGGAAAGTCTGTCTATATTTTGTGGTTGTTAGTATATGGCGAATGTTCCAACTGTCGATTAGTCTCTCCTAAGGTTTACTTTCAGTTCAGCAGTTGCTGAGTAGTCTCATTAATTTTGGAATAGACTGGTTAGTCTTGTTTTCGTTAAAGTCATTAAGTCCTTTTCTTTGGTTTTACTTTCTATATATTAATATTTTTTAGTACGAGTTTTTTTTTTTTTCACTGATCATAGTACAATGGACTATAATTTCACGTGTTCTATATGTACAAAAAGAGTTACAAATTGGCAAAGAAGTTTGAATTGCTCCATTTGTAAATTATATTTTCATGCTTCGTGTGTGGGTCTGCTGCTGAAGTCAGATGAGGTCTCTTTGTCTTGGTTCTGTCAGGGTTGTACAACTTCTGTTTTTCCCTTCAATCACATAGAGGATAAGACAGCCTTTGCTGAGGCTATTTCAAGTGAAACGAGTCTTGAAGGTGATGGGAGATATTTTAATCTGTGTGAGCACATTGAAGAGGGTCGTCAGTTGCTGTTGAACCAGGACCTTGACTCTGACTACAATTTCTATTCTGAAATCAAAATATGTTCTAGTAATTACATTACTTTAGATGAGTGGAGTAAAGATGCTAATATTTTAACTTCCTCTGACAACTTATTGATTATGCATATAAACTGTAGAAGTCTGTTCCATAAGGTAAGAGATGTGGCCATGCTATTGTCTGTTGTACAGGTATCGATCCTGACTGTAACAGAAACTTGGCTATCTGAAGATAGATGTAATGATGTATCAATACCCGGTTATAATTTCATAAGCAAATGTAGGAATGGACAAAATGGAGGGGGAGTGGGATTTTACATTAGGGATGAAATAGTTTTTGACTGTATTGAGAGCCAATGGTTTGATGTGGGATTTGAGAGTTTTGAATATATGTTTATTAAGTTTAAACAGAAGAGGGACAGAGATATCATAGTTGGTACTATATATCGTCCATCGGGCCATAGCGTGGATATTTTCAATGTGGATTTTGATAGACTGTTATCAAAGCTTGACAATCCCAAGAATAGAATTATTTTAACGGGAGACTTTAATTTGGACTTGTTAAAAATAGAGAATCACCGCCCTACACTCACTTTCTTTAATACCTTGTGCTCTCACAGTCTGTTGCCTACCATACTACGTCCAACCCGCATTACGGCTGACACCGCTACATTAATTGACAACATTTTTGTAAATTTCTTGGATGATTCTCAGGATTCACACATATTGACTTATGATATCTCTGATCACCTACCTATAGTATTTAGTACTCCCTTTCGTCTTAACAAAACGTGTCCTAGTCCTCCTAATGAGAGAATAATTAACAGTTCCGCCATTGATAAATTCAGATATTTGTTATCTGAAGTTGATTGGTCGCAGGTTATGTCACTTTGTGATGCGAAAGAGCCTTGTGTTGCATACACTAAATTCATGGAAATATACAAGCAATTATATAATACATCCTTTCCCCTTAGAGAGCATTCACTTAAGAATAAAGGCACACCTCAGTATAAACAACCATGGATGACTAGTGGGTTATTGAGATCATGTAAGAAAAAATCTAAATTATATAAAAAATATTTGAAAAATCCAACCAACTCTAACAAAGAATCATTTACCAAATTTCGTAATATATTTAAAAAGACTAAAATAGCTGCAGAAAAAAGATACTATGCTAATAAGTTTATGGAATGTGGGAATGACTTTAAAAAAATCTGGAAAAATATTAAAACTTTGCTTAACTGTGGTAGTAGGTTCAATTTCCCTGAAGTCTTCACCACAGGAAATTCGAGTATCTCTGACAAATTTGAAATTGCAAAAAAATTCAATGACTATTTTGTAAACATAGGACCTGCCTTGGCCTCGAAAATTGATATCCCAGAAAACTGCCCATCATTTGATAAATTTCTCAAAGACTCACGTGTATCTTCAATGGGTATGCTGCCAGTTACGCAGAATGATGTTATCGAAGTGGCTAATCAAATACGGATAACATCAAGCTGTGGAATGGATGGTATTGACCCTTCAGTCGCCAGGGCCACTATTGAAACTATTGCTAAACCTTTGGCATATATTATTGACTCCTCGATTTCCTCAGGTCAGGTCCCCAATGATATAAAAATAGCCAAAGTCATTCCTCTCTTTAAGACTGGGGATAAGTCCAGTTTTAATAACTATAGGCCAATTTCAATCCTTCCTTATTTTTCAAAATACTTTGAGAAAACTGTTTATAATAAACTCATGGATTATTTAAATAAGTTTAATTTATTATCATCTAATCAATATGGCTTTCGTAAGGAACACTCGACCTTTATGGCACTATTAGATATGCAAAATAGGATCACAGAATCACTGGATAAGAATGAATTTTCAATGGGTGTTTTCTTCGATCTGTCTAAAGCCTTTGATACCGTGGACCATCGTATTCTAATAAATAAGCTTGAGCACTATGGTATCAGAGGCAATATGCTTAATTGGTTTACAGACTATCTTGAAAACAGGTTGCAATGTGTGAGTTTTAATGGCGTACTATCTCCATTGCACACTATTACATGTGGAGTCCCTCAGGGCTCCATATTGGGACCATTACTTTTTTTAATTTACGTGAATGACTTACCCAATACATCTAAGGTCTTCAAATTTGTATTATTTGCGGACGATACAAATGCATTTTCCTCTGACAGGTCATTGCAATCTCTGTTTAACAAAGTCAATTCCGAGCTTGATGTAATTGGCCTATGGTTCAAGGCCAATGGATTATCCTTGAACATTGACAAGACTAATTTCATTATCTTTCGTCCAAAGCGGAAGATAATCAATGTTTCTGATTTAAAAGTTACTTTAGATGGTGTAAATATTAACCTTGTGAATTCATGTAAATTCCTCGGAGTCTACTTGGATCAATATTTAACATGGAAGGATCATATAAATCATATAGCTAAGAAGATAGCCAAAAGTATTGGTATTATATCCCGTGTACGACATTGCTTATCAAGCACTACATTACTTAGTTTATATTATACTCTTATTTTCCCATATTTATCCTATTGTAATATCTCATGGGGCTCTAATTATCCATCGTACTTAAAACCTATAGAAATTCTCCAGAAACGAGCTGTTAGGGTAATCTTTCGGCTTCATTGGTTATCTAGCACCAAGCATATTTTCAATAAATATAGGATTATGCATCTAGGTAGTATAAATAAACTTCAAATAAGCTTGTTTATGTTTAGGTTCCACAGACATTTATTACCCTCAAATTTTAAAAATTTCTTCCTTATGGGTAAGGATATACATGATCACAATACTAGAACCTCGGTTTGTTATAGAGGTGATTATGCGAGAACTAGATTAAGACAGTTTTCTATTAAATGCTCAGGTCCGCGAACATGGAACTCGCTCCCAGAAAACTTAAAAATTGTTGTAACTCTAAATCAGTTCAAATCTAGATTGAAGATGTTTTTATTACTGACACAGTGAAAAGTATTTTGGCAGCTGCTGCCTCATGCTTATTGTTCTGCCTTATGTTTCTATTCCATGTGATGAGATAAACTGCTTCTGTGACTGCGTTGAGTTAACACAAAATAGACTGGTAAATGAGCCAGCCGAGTTGTTAGCGGGTCTATTGATCCTTTTCGGCTGACTCATTGTCTCGTACTGTAAGCTCAGGTTATAAATGCACTTTGCTACAAAGAGTTTGTACTATTTTGTTTAACCTAATGTGTTTGTTTATGTAATGTTTGATGAGTCAATAAACTGATTGAACTTGATTGAACTTGAACAATTTGACGAACTTACATCTTTGCATCTGCTTATTGAATTCTCCCATGTTGTCTGGTCTGATGTTCTTCAAAAACTTAATATAGTCATCACTGTGAAATCTCGTCATTTCTTCCTGGGTTGCCTTGTGCGGACGCTGTTAATTCAGATGATATCAAGCATTAACCATGGTATCCATATAAATTCAATACACATATACACCACATACAGAATGTGAATGTTATTTAAGTAACTAGACGTTTGCCTGTCCTAAGACGATTAAAAATACTTCTAAAATGTATTTCCAATGAGAGAAATAAGCTCTGTTGTGAAGTAGCTGCTGAATAATTTAGTCAATCGCTAGATGGCCTATAGTAGTAGAACATAATGAATGTTTCTGCGCCTAAGTCAATTTGCCCGTTTAAACCCTTTAAGGTCATTCGTTTCAGCCTGTTCGTGAGCTAACTAAAATAGTTTAATCCCGTTTGAAACCGTACGGCCTAAGTAAATTGACCCATTTAAACTCGTTAAGCTGTTTGGCCACCTAAGTAATTTAGTTTAATCCCGTTTGAATCTGTTAGTTTAAAAGAGCCGTACTTTACATTTACATTATAGTTAGATTTACTTTGAATTAAGTTTGAAACGATCACTTGTTAGAATGTTGCAATTTGTAAACAGTGATGTCATTGGTCATTAATATTCATTAGTTGGAAGCTGCCAATCAGCTGAGCGTTACAAAAATGTTCACTTTTTTCGTGACTCTGTGACATTTCTGTTCGTTTATATTATTAATTTGTACAAGTCTCATAGCAAAATTACACATTCTGCTGAATTGAAAATTTATCTTTGATTAAACTAAGTAAAATTGAGGAAATAAATTGTACAGGTAAAAGACATATAATACCAGTACAAATGTTACCTTTTACACATAATTCCATGTTTAACCCCTCCTAGCTCAAAGACACTTACAGAACCTGTCTCCGCTTGTCATTCATCAACAAAACCGTAGCTTATATGTCCATTGGCCTGCCTTGGGTCTGACCCTGACAACATCTGACTGACCTCGCTTTAAAGCTACCATCAACATATGCCTAATGTATTCAAAAAGTAGCAGTATATAGTCTACTTTGCATAATAAAAGATCAACCAAAATCTTCAAATACATGACAGGGCAAGCAAATCCCTGTCAGCTACTAATCATAAAAGGGATTACATAATCAAGTGCATCCATTCACTCACTGGTTGTGACTTCTTTACACTATGTTTTAGACTGGTTCATCTCCTGGGCAATGTAAAGGGACACTAGAATTATGTACTACCTTTGAAACCAATCATTCCGATAGGTTTTTAAAGGGCTCTATATAATTTTTTTTATAAATGTATAGTATACAGCAAGTGTTAAAAACTTCATTAGTAGTAACCAATTACTAAATTTATAACATCAATGCAAAAAGTAAATAATATATAAAACATCTTAAACATAAATCCAAACCTAATACAACAGATTTATCTCAACAATTTCAATTCAACAAAGTGTATAATTTTGCTATGAGACTTGTACAAATCAACGTTTTATTTTATTTTACTGCACTCAAATGTAAATAATACTTGCATAAATTTCCATCTTTCGATACAATCCATAGTTCAGAAGTAGATTATGACACATGCGTATTCGTTGCGGTTTCATGGGATGACCCTGGCCATAATAATAGTTGCCAATGTCTCCTAAAATCAACACAATATGCATAATACATATAAAACACATAAAAAGTATAAATAAAATTAAATCATAATACAAAACTTTAAGCATTCAACAATTTAAAAATATATGAAATTTAAAAAAACTTAGATGAATTTTTATCCTGCACAGAGGTAATCCTTCATATTAGTTATCATTAACTGTAACATTCAATCCATTTTGCAGTTATTCTGAACAGCAACCTATTGTCTTTGTCTCAGTAGCGAGGTAATTTCCTGACTTTTTAGAAACTGTCTTGAAGCGAGTCTTGTTCTGCCTTGAATAAACGGTCTCAATTTGTCTTTTGCAAAATGTCCCAATATGAACAAACAAGTGACTCCATTTTTCTGCATAATTTTTAAAATACGGAATAGAATATTTACACAGCTGTAATTTTTGAGGCAAAGAAAAATTTCCCGGAAATTTTCAGAGATTGTTAAAAGATCTTGTCCCTATAAATCCTGAAATTTTGGTAAAAAATCTCTATCGGTTGTCGAGAAATTGCACTTCGACTGGTGGGACTTTTTAGGCCCCTGTATGTACATAATGATATCATGCGCTGATTGACATGGATAAAATGACAGCATTTCTTGACTTGTCTGCTTTTTATGATATTGTGAACCATTCTCTTCTGCGTAGTCACCAGCAATGGTTCCCAGCGCTGAATTAATTTGCGATTTATCTCAGTCCATGCACTCAATCAGTACATTAAATGGTAATCCAATGTTCATCCAATGTTTTGCTGACAAGTGGTGTTCCAACGAGCTCCATGTTTGGTCCAATACTGTTTAAATTCAACACACAAAACTAGGAACACTGCTCAGCATTTATTCACTTTGATATCATTTCTAAATGGTTTCTGTAGACCTGAAGCACGAAGAGCCCAGGTTAGTATAGAAGTCTGCTGTGTGACTTATCGGCACACCTGTTGTCCTTTCCTTTGAAGAGGTGCAGTTTTGGATGGTGGCAAAACCTCCTTACCCATCGAAACTGAATTTCTGCTCCTGGGCAGTCCACAAAAACTTAAGAAATTTAGACAGCTTTTGAAACTGGGCCATTCACTTGAGTTGGCTGATGCTGACTGTAACATGGGCATTATTTTTGATTCTTTTCGAGAACTCCCTGAATTCCCAAAACCCAATTCCCCAAACATGGTGAAAATGTTGACTGATCAAATTCCTGAAAAAGTTTTACATCCATCCTGACACCATATAAACAGTATGACTGTTCCACACTACGACAACATGCAGTTCCCGTATTAAGTAAGCAAACATACTTCAACAAGTTTTAACAAGCTGGAGCCAAAAACCAAACTAGAACATCACAGATGCCCAAGTGCCTGGAAGTAACCAAGCTCTCGTTCAATTGTAAAGAAGTCGTGGTAAGGCGAGGTTCATAACTTTTACATGTTCATTTGAAAGCGTATGTGGATTGCGTCAACAGAAGCTCAAAAGACAATTCGACAGCAGTCGTGATTTGCTTAAATCAGGAGTAAATGTCTTCTTCTTCTTCTTTCCCTTCAGGCTCGAATTAATCCCTCTTTGGAGAGGGGTCAGCCACTCGGATCCTTCTCTTCCACTTGTTTCTTTCTTGAGCATCTTCTTTCTTCAGTTTTAGGAGTTTTAGGTCTTGTTGTATCGTGTCTTCCCATCTCTTCCTCTGTCGTCCCCGACTGCGGCGTCCATATACCTCTGCATTCATGATTCTTTTCACACAGCTATCATCCTCTTTTCTCATTACATGTCCATACCACCTCAGCCTGGTCTCTCGTACTTTGTCAGTTATACATGCCACCCCGAGCTTCTTTCTGATGTCCACATTTCTTTTCCTGTCCTTCAGTGAGATCCCAAGTATCCATCGTAGCATTCTCATCTCTGTTCTCTCCAGTAACCCTTCATTCCTTTTTGTCAGCGCCCAGGCCTCTGCTCCATATAGCATCACCGGTCTTACCATTGTTTTGCATACCTTTCCCTTGAGTTGAGTTGGCATTTTGGCGTCACACAACACTCCCGTTAGTTCTCTCCATTTCTGCCAAGCCACCTTAATCCTGTTCCTGATGTCATGCTCGCAGCCACCCTGTGCATTCATGGTCGATCCCAGATATTTAAATGTTTCAACCTGTTTCAGTGACTTTCCTGCAATGTCTCTGATCTCAATTGTTTCCGTTGTTTTTGAGCAGACCATGGTTTCTGTCTTATTGATGTTTATCTTAAGACCCTTGCTCTCCACTGCCATCTGCCAGTCTGTAAAACGTGCTTGCAGCCAAGAAGGCAAGGTCACCAAAATGGGTTCTCATCCAACATACGTGAAGATCGCATTTCTCCAGCGATTGGAGTCGCAATGCGGATGCAGAGGAATGTGTCCCGATACAGTAGTCACGCAGATATTAAGGTGCGGCCACTTAAACATGAGCAGGCAGGTCTTAAACTCGACATGAAGAGATACCAATAACCAGTGCAGGTCATCATGGAGTAACGTGGTCATTTCAGCGTTACAATTTTTTTCTAACATTTTCATTTCCATCTCCACTTACACCTTTCAGTAATCTTTTAAGCATATAATGGTGTAATTGCAGTAACGGGGTCGATCGGTATCGGGTAATATTTAATATCTTTTGCATTGCTGTCATTGGTCGCAGCAAAACGGTGCTGCTGCGTATTGATTGGCCGCTATAAAGACGGCACAGAGTATAAGTCGGAGTCAATTTCTCAACCGTTATCTCTTGTGCTACACTGCATAATCGATTAAAACATGTAATAGTAAAACTCAAACTAGAAGTTGGAAGATTAATGAAGATATTACTGAAACTAGAAGCTGGATGATCGATGAAAATACTACATAATAAAACGCAAACTAGAAGTTGGAACTGCCATGAAATATAACGTTTTGTGTTTTATTTTAATCGCTGATCCCGCTTCTAAATTAAATTAATATTTTAATCGTTCATCCCACTTCTAATTTATTTTATATTTTATTCCTTCATCCCGCTTCTAGTTTTATTTATATTTTAATCGTTGATCCCGCTTCTAATTTATTTTATATTTTATTCCTTCATCCCGCTTCTAGTTTTATTTATATTTTAATCGTTGAGCCCGCTTCTAATTTATTTTATATTTTATTCGGTTCATCCCGCTTCTAGTTTTAGTTATATTTTAATCGTTGATCCCACTTCTACTAATACGCTATAATACACGTAAATAATAAAATATGCTAACATACACTTTTACCTGAAAGAATTGACTACGTCATACGAAAGTTATCTCTTGGCATCTATAGTCAGTGTATGTTTTACGCTAACCAATGACAGCGCGCCTGCATTTACCGATACCGATCGACCCCGTTACTGCAATTACGCCCATATAACTTCATTTTTCATCTTCCCAATTATTGTGTTTGTTAATTACTACCAATTTTTCTACAAAGCCTTTGAACATTGAAAACTAGTATGGACTTTTTGTGAAATATCCAGCATAGTATATTCGAAAATATATCTCGAAAAGTTAGATTTGCGAAAATAATTTTGCTTTAGGTTAGAAAATAGATTTGGGCATCCGTAGGAAATTTAATTTCTGGAATTCGCTGTGTTAATTTTTTTTTTCTCAGTATTGCTTGTTTGCTTGTTTTACTGGAAACAATAAAGTTTTTTATTGATTGATTGATTCGAGATACAGTAGTAAAACAACTCGCCTAAGGCTGCAATGTCACTCCTGTTTCACATTTGGTTAATTTTAAATTTCTCTTATCTCACCAATACTTGCGTGTGCTGCACATCAGCGGCTTTAAATTAAATTACTCCACTCCATCAAAACATCAAAAAGCTACTCCTTATTTCCGGATCTCCTACATCAAGTCATCAGCGCGGTCTTTGTCTTTGGAACGCGCGATAGCAAGTTGTTCACCTGATAATGATATTCAACACCTTTTGGATACCAATCATGCCGTGAAATCGCGAACATAACCTACAATACATCTGCAGAATACAGACTTTCCCTTACCGTCGTAATAATAGCAAATTTTTCGTCGACTGTGTTCCCCGATTAACGCCATATTTGCTGGAGTCTCTCGCTGCAACTTTCAAAATATAGATGTTCAAAAGGGCGAGATGCGAATACGGAAACCCGTGACTTTATGAACACGTGACTTCGAAACATAGAATGCAGACAATTTCACCTCATGAACATCAACAACGCTGTGCTGTATTCAATTATATGGGCTTCGTAATCGTAATCTCCAAACTTCTAAAGAGCCACTCGAAGGCCAAGCGCAGGACACCAGCCTATTCACGAGCGCTGCGTCAAATCAGAGGTGGTTTCCAAAGAGTAGTCCAGAGGAAGTCCGAGTTCGGTTACCGTGCGTAAGGGGCAGATCGAGAGAGGAGGCAGAGCAGCTGTTAAGGCGAGTGTCGTTTAGGGAAGAATTGGAAGGCGGAGGATCAGCTGAGTTAGGGTAGGAGTTCTTGAAAAGGTGAGACTTCAGTTTTGAGCGGAAAGTCCGGGGTGATAGATAGAGGAGCATGAGGAGGAGGATGGAGGTTATTTGAATCATTGAAAACCTGAGTAGTCCTATATATAATTAGGCCTAGCCTAACACTTTAAAATTTATTACTGTAAATGTGAAACCCGAGATATCAACAAGATTACCCTGAGTGCCTTTGTCTCCTTGCTCGTCGGCGATTTCATTACAAATTATAGGCCTATTGGCCAATCCAATACAGATTCGAGGGGACTCAAGGTTCATGGTCGATAGGCCCTATATAGAAAAACGTGTAGGCCATACATTTACATTAGGCCTACTATGTAGGCTATACCTACTATACCCGAGTTGATCAAGCCCAGTGCTACGATCGACTTGGCTCGGCCGACGATCGACTCGATCAACTTGGCTCGGCCGACGATCGACTCGATCAACTTTGTCGACTAGTCGACCTCTCGATCGTCGACTCGGCAAACAAATGATCGACTTTTGTCGACTTGGACTGTAGCCTCTTGGCCAAAATTGCTGGCGACTGTTGCATATTCCAGTACCCGAATAATACTATTGAGTTTCAAATGCACATTAGCTCTTCCTCACACTGTCAAACTGTAATTGAACTGTTAAGTAAACTTTCGGGTAGCCCCCGACGAGCTAATCTCTCAAAAATTCATACTACACGATGCACACTCCAGACAAGTCAACTGGCACTCAACTGCACATTGGACCAACTGGACAATGTTGCCTTTTTGTGACGTCACTGCTGTTTCTATGTGTCGCACTCTATCGTTCCTGTTTGCGACGTCACTGCTCCATCTCTCTGTCGCGCTCTCTTTCCTTTGTGTGCCGTCACGGGCTCACGGCTGTACCTCTCTGTGTCGCCATCTCTCGTAGGTGTTTGTGACGACACTGCTCTATCTCTCTGTCGCCCATATCTTTCCTGTTGCGACGTCACTGCTGTATCTCTCTATGTCGCCATTTATCTTACGTGTTTGCGACGTCACTGCTGAATCTCTCTGTATCGTCCTCCATCTTTCTTGTTTGTGATGTCACTGCTATGTGGCCCTCTTAGTATCCGTACTATATGTGACGTCACTGCTCTATCTCTCTCAGTCGCCCTATAATCCTTCTTGTTTATTACGTCACTGCCGTATCTTCCTATGTCGCCTTCTAATTTTTCTGCTTGTTACGTCACTGCTCTTTATGTTACGCCTTCTAACTTTCCTGTCTGTAACGTCACTGTTGCATCTCCCTGTGTCGCCCTCTATCTTTCCTTTTGTGAAGTCTCCGCTGTTCTTCTGTGTCGCCTTCTATCTTTTCTGTTGGTGACGTCATTGCTCTATGATTCTGTCGCCCTCTATCTTTCCTTTTGTGCCGTGACGGCTGCATCACTCTGTGTCGCAATCTATCGTCCGTGTTTGTGACCTCACTGATCTGTCTCTCTGTCGCCTTTTATCTGTCCTGTTGGTGACGTCACTGCTGTATCTCTGTGTGTCACTCTCTATCTTCCCTGTTTGTGACGTCACTGCTTTATATCTCTGTGTCGTCCTCCATCTTTCCTGTTTGTGACGTCACTGCCGCATCTATCCGTGCTGTGTTGAAGTCACTGCTCGATCTCTCTCTCAGTCGCTTTCTATCTTCCTTGTTTGTTACGTCACTGGTGTATCTCTCTGTATCGCCCTCTACCCTTCCTGCTTGTGACGTCACTCCTCCATCTATCTGTATCGCCGTGTATCTTTCCTATAAGTGGCGTCACTGCTTTACTGTATGTGACGTCACAGCTCTATCTTTCTCTCTGTCGCCTCTATATCTCCTGTTTGTGAAGTCACTGCTCTATCTTTCTCGGACTCCTATCTTTGCTGCTTGTTGCGTCACAGCTGTATCTCTCCGTGGCGCTCTCTATCTTTCGTGTTTGTGACGTCACTGCTGTATCTTTCTATGTCGTCCTTTATCTTTCTTGTATGTGACATCACTGCTCTATCTCTCGGTCGCCCTCTATACTTCCTGTTTCTTACGTCACTGCTGTAACGTAACGCTCTGTGACGTCCTCTATCTTTCCTTTTTGTGACGACACGGCTTATCTCTCCGTGTCGCCTTCAATCGTGTGTGTGTTTGTGGCGTTGCTGCTCTCTTTCCTGTTTGTGACCTCACAGCTGAATCCCTATTTGTCGCCTTTCATCTTTCCAGTTTGTGACGTCACTGCTTTATCTCTTAGTGTCGCCCTCTATTCGTTCTATAAGTGACGGAACTGCTATATCTCTCTCTGTCGCCCTTTATCTTTCCTGTTTGTGACGCCACTGATCTATATATCTCAGTCGCTCTCTATCTTTCTAGCTTATTGCGTCACTGCTGCACATCTCGCCCCTACCTTTCCTGTTTGTGACGTCACTGCTATATATCTTTCTGTCAACCTCTGTCGTTCCTGTTTGGGATGTCACTGTTCTCTCTCTGTCGCCATCTATCTTTCCTGCTTGTGACGCCACTGCAGTCTCTGTCTGTGTTACCCTATATCTCTCCTGTTTGGTACGTCACTGCTTTATCTCTCTGTGTCACTCTCTGTCGTTCCCGTTTGCTACGCCAGTGGTGTTTCTCTCTGCGTTGCGCTCTATCTTTCCTGTTTGTGACGTAACTGCTGTATATGTCTCTGTGTCGTCCTCTATCTTTAGTTGTTTGTTACGTCACTGCTGTATCTCTCTGTGTCGCCCTATTTCTTTCCTGTTTGATACGTCACTGCTTTATGTCTCTCTCTATCGTCCGCTATCGTTCCTGTTTGTGACGTCACTGCTCCATTTGTCTCTGTCGCCTGTTTTTCCTTTTTGTGACGTCATTGCTGTATCTCTGTGTCGTCCTTTATAGTTGCTGTTTGTGACGTCATTGCTCTATCGACTTTGTGACGCCACTCCTCTATCTCTCTGTCGCCATCAATCCTGCTTCCTACGTCACTGCTGTATCCCTGTGTCGCCCTCTATCGTTTTTATTTGTGATGTCACTGCTCTCTACCTCTGTCGTCCTCTATCTTTTTTCTTTGCTACATTTTTGCTGTATCTCTGTGTGTCGCCGTCTACCTTTCCTGTTTTTTACGTCATTGCTGCATCTCTCTGTTTTGCCATTTATCTTTCTTGTTTGTTACGTCATTGCTTTATATCTGTGTCGCCCTCTATCGTTCGTGTTTGTGACGTCACTGCTCTATCTCTCTCTCCATCGACCTATATAGGTCGATGTATCTCTCAGTCTCCTGTTATCTCACCTGTTTGTGGCGTAACTGCCACAAACCCTTAGCCAGAAATAAAGAGTAGGGCGTGCAAAAGCATTCAAAGTCGTGACCGCCCGATGCCGCGACCATACGAGTCCGATTGCAAAAGTCTGCAATGCCCCTACACTGAATGACTTTTGGGTTTTGATCACAATTGTAACATTTTTGTTTTACACACAATGATACAAATAACAATATGTTAACTTCAGATTGTACCTTTTAATTCCCTTATTTGATTATTATAGCTTAGGGAACAGGTATTGATCACATGTCCCGTTACTTGTTATCAATCCAAGCCCCTATAATTATTGATAAGGTCCATGAAACAACCTCATCTAATTGGCACTTAATTACACCTATCCTAGGTCATAAATAGCTGTACAGAGAAGTGTATCTTGTGTGGGAAAAAGAACATCGTTACACAGATGAAGGGGAATGGATTATACATTATACCACATTTAGCCGTCCAATGCCGTCCATGCACAATTTATGCCCGTCCAAAATGATTTTAGCCGTCCAAAGCTGGACGGGTGGCTGGCTAAGGACCTGGCCACTGCTGTATTTCTGTGTCGCCCTCTATCTTTCCTGTTTGTGACCTCACTGCTGTATGTCTCAGTAGAGCTCTCAATCTTTCCTCTTTGTGACGTCACCGCTGTATCTCACCAGTCGTTCTTTATGTTTCCTGTATGTGACGTCACTGCCGCATCTCTCGGTGTTGCCCTCCATCTTTTTTTGTGATGTCACTGCTATTTCTCTGTGTCTCCCTTCATCGCTTCTGTTTGTGACATCACTGCTGTATCTTTCTGTGTCGCCCTCAATCTTTCCTGTTCGTAACGTCACTGCTCTATCTCTGTCACTCGCCCTCTACTGTATATTTCCTTTTTTTACGTCACTCTGTCTGTCGCCCTGTATCTTTCGTTTTTGTGACGCTTTGTATCTCTCTGTGTCACCATCAATCGTGGGTGTTTGTGGCGTCACTGCTCTACCTTTCTCCATCGCCTTTATCTTTCCTGTTGATGACGTCTCTGCTCTATCTCTCTCAGTCGCTCTCTATCTTTCTTGTTTATTACATCACTGCTGTTTCTCTCCGTGTCGCCCTCTATCTTTAGTGTTTGTGACGTCATAGCTCTTTTTGTGTCGCCCCTTATCTATCCTGTTTGTTATGTAATTGCTTTCTCTCTCTTTGTCGCGATCTGTGGTTCCTGTTTGTTTTCTCTGTGTCGCCCTCTATCTTTCCTGTTCGCTATGTCACTGCTGTATATCTCTGTGTCAGAAATACATTGTTTCTGATTGTGATGTCACGGCTGTTTCTCTGTGTCGTCCTCTATCTTTCCTGTTTGTGACGTCACTGCTCTATCTCTGTAAGTCGCCCTCTATCTTTCTTCTTAAATCGTTGCCTCAGCTTTCTGCTTTACAAAGAATCTCTCAAATTGGTCATCAAGATGCAGGAAACAGTGAACTTTAGCCATTCACAGTATTCACAATCAGTCCTTTACCTCAGTGTTATCACTTTTCAACAAGGTATTTGCCTGTGTCTGCTCATTCTGCTCAGTCACTTGCAGTGATGGGCAATAGTTAACTAAAACGTTACTAACTTTTAGTTTAACTAAATTTTTTAGTAAAGGATGAAGTTTAACTTTTTAAAAAATAGTTTAGTTAAAACCATAGTTTAACTAAAAAATGTTAGTTGCTAACTAAAAAGTTTAACTAAAAAAATCAGCATAATGCAACTATTTTTCTATATTGAACACTGAACACTGTCAACAACAAAAAACATTTCAACACTGCATGGTTTTAGCATTAACAACCTGTGTTTTCAAATTCATACACTACTTACAGTATGCCTGTAACTGTATGCCAGAACAGTACACATTGCATAGTTTCAAGGTGAAATTGTCATTGACGCTCTGCATTATTACAGTTCACTTAACCTCTTTTATTGTGAAAATGTTTGTTGTAAAAAGTTGCAAAAAGTTTGAATACTTTTTTTAAAGTTTAGTTAACTAATTTTCAAAATCATTTGCCAACTTTAGTTAAACTATTTTTTTTAATTGCAAAATAATTTGTTTAATCAGTGCTTTTTTTTCTGGGAAAAAGTTCCGGAACGGAACGATAGGTTCCGGAACAGAATAATTATGGGCGGGCTAAAATCCCGAGAAAAACGGGATTAGGGGTTGAGAGCAGGCCCTTAGCCAGAAATAAAGAGTAGGGTGTCCAAAAGCATTCAAAGTCGTGACTACCCAATGCCGTGACCGTACGAGTCCGGCTGCAAAAGTCTGCAATGCCCCTACACTGAATGACTTTTGGGTTTTGATCATAATTGTAAGTTTTGTTTTATATACAATGATACAAACAACAATCTGTTGATTTCAGATTGCAACTTTTAATTCCCTTAGGGGCCATCCACATAGTACGTACGCACTGAGGGGGGAGGGGGGTCCGCGATTTATGCGATTTTGCGTACGGGTGCGTATGGGGGGGGGGGAGGGGGGTCTCGACTAAATGTACGTACGCAAAAAAAGTCTCATTATGACATCCATATTAGCCTATTTATAACTTTATAAATAACTCTGTACTGTACTATAATCGGATGATGACATTAATTTTCATTATTATAATATAAAGCCATGTGCAGTTACCGGTAATCTGTGTTGTGAATGAGACACTACAGCGCCACCTACTTACAAAGTAGCAGTATAAACACTATTAACATATAAATCAATCTCAGCCCACAGATTTATTAATCAAATTAAGTACATGTTTTCCAGATGATTCCCAAGTAATATTATCCTAATAGTATTCAGCAATGTTCCAACAATATTTAAAGTCGTAATACCCTCAAAACACACTTTCATTTGCCAGTTCTATCACCTAGTGTGATACTTACTTACTATTGTGAAAACATCAATGTCACGGCTTCGTCTCCCGTCTTCGCCATAACAGAAGCAACCCACAGCAGATGCCTCAAAGGACCCCACCTCCATCCACCCGGTCGCCACAACCGCTACAGAGCCGAGGAAATCAGACACCGGCCGAGTCGGGTGCACGATGAGCGGCTCTCTGCCTTCCGACCTGCATTCTACCCTACCGGGTGTGGAGCCGGTTCGGCAGGCCTATTGGGGCGACACAAGGGAGCGTGGAAGAGGGGAGGGTGGGGGAGTGGAGGGAAACAGACTGGGGTCGTGAGACGGGAAAAACTGGCTTGGAGGAGAAACGGAAAAGGGAGGGACTTTCGACAGATCAGAAACGATAAACTTTTTGGTTATTATTGTCTGAAGCGTGTTCTCTCGTATTAAATAGTATTTTATTTCTTCATAACAGTTAACAAATTTCAGCTAGCAAATATGATGTTTAACGCAAATATTCGTCGCCTACGGTAAATTAAATATCTTATAGATGACTTAATTTAGCTAATTTTTTTCTTGGGGGGGGGGGTAGAGCTTAGTTGTACGTACGCACAGGGGGGGGGTCCACAAAATGTACGCGGCCAAACGGGGGGGGAGGGGGGGGTCTGAAAATACGATTTTTTTGCGTACGTACTATATGGATGACCCCTTATTTGATTATTATAGCCTAGGGAACAGACGTTACTTGTTATCAACTCCTATAATTATTCATAAGGTCAAGGTATTTATATAGTCAAATCAGTTACCAATTACCATGAAACAACATCTAATTGGCACATAATTACAGTATCCTAGATCATAAATAGCTGCTAGAGAAGTGTATCTTGTGTGGGAAAAGGAACATCCTCACACAGATGAAGGGGAATGGATTATACATTATAGCCTATCACATTTAGGACGTCACGTCCATGCACAATTTATGCCCGTCCAAAATGATTTTCAGCCGTCCAAAGGACTTTTCCAAAGGACAGCTGGACAGGTGGCTAGCTAAGGGTCTGGTTGGGAGGGGTCTCAATAAACACTGTATGAAACTGGTAGTATCCCTAAACTGCTGCAATAGCACTGCTTCTAACCTCATATGTACTATTGCCACTACTGAACTGAGAACCTGCAGGTTTTGCACACATAAAGTAAATATATCTCAAACAGCAACATGCGTCCCAGTCACTTTATTAACCTATCAAATTCAATTAATTTCTGGGTGGTTCCATTTTTCGAATTTAGCCAATGACCTAAAGGAAAACAAAGCTGGAATACAATACACACGACTTGTTCAAGAACTGTTTTCAGCCTTACAGAATCATGTACGTCCTCTTAGGCACACAAATGCGAGACTAATTTGCTTCACAGTCCTAATATGCCATCTATTTATTTGTCAAGTCGACATAATGGATTGTCGTAGATTTTCTGAAGGTTAACTTTAGGACCGAAGAGTTCACGAATGTTGGAAATTCCATATTTGATCATTGTTGGTCTAAAACAAATACACAACAAACTTTGCAACTTAAGCCTTTGTATGCCACAAGCACAAAACTGCCACCTTGACAAACTTTCCACACAGGCAGCAGATGCAGCAGTATGGCATTATAGATGCACTTCCTCGTGAAATTGACTTTAGGGAACCAGCAGTTTCTTATGTAAACAAGTGCACCATTAGTTAGGGCAATAAATGGGCAACAAATTTCCTGAGGGTCATTTACGTGCCAGTGGAACAGTTATGGAGATATTTGAAGGTTGGAAGACAACTAAAGATAACATAAATAGTAACTAGTTTGTGTTATACAAAAATACAGAGGACAACAACTTCTATAAAGTAGTAAACTTCAGAAAAATATCTCTAACATCTGGAACCATATTTCTGCCAATATAACAGAGTGCCAAATTTATCTTCTTCATCATGATTAACTTAGGAGGCTGCAGTTTTACATTACCTCTCCAGAGATAATCCCCAGGCAATGACAGACACATCCTTAGGCAAGCCCATTGGTAAAAGCATCTCCGGTCGAAAGACTCCCGAGTTACCAATTTCCACCCACTTGCGAAGACCTTAAAAAAAATAGACAGAAAACACTTAAAGATCTAGCGAAAGTAACACAATGCTATTCAAAACAACTCACTTGTTCACAATAATTCATATGCATCAACCAAACATACACATTCATTGTTAAACACAAAAATGTGAAAACATAGATCTGAACAAGAATAGTATGATCATACCTGAATCTAAGTTTACAAAGTCTGTACAAATATTCTACTTGCAGATATAGTTCAAGAGGCAGAAAGTTTTAAGTGGTTATTTGTATGTATCCAAACACCTACTATAGAGCAAAAGCAAGAGTCTACAGCAGTTTAAAACTGTCCTGATACATACATGCATACACACACACGTCAATGACTCTGACCTTCATGGTAGCTGAAGATCTCCATGCTTGGTTCCGTGTATGGGTTGTACGCAGGCTTGAAACGTATACTTGTCATTCCTGTTAAATATCAAGTATGTAAATTACAGTCAGAGCAAACTCTGAAAATTGCTGAAAATGTTTTAGATACATTACACGAAAAAGTGTAACTGAGTGTCAACGAGCAGATCACTAAGCGAATTAGTCACTTTTAACAACAGGGTTCATTTTCAGTACCCCAAACCAGATTTAAGACATTGCTCTTTTCTTTACGACTTCAAACATAGTTTCAGCAAAATATCTGTAATGATTACGGAGGAAGTAAGTTTGATGATGACAAGAGAACAGCTTGTTATGTTTACAATAATAGTGCTATGTTTCTGGTGATGGTTTCATTTGCAAGAAATTGGCAGATTAAGGTTTTCTGAGAGTACCTGTTGTTACAGAGCAACCTAGACAAGCTTTGTAATTAGTCAAGCATTAATTATTGGCAATTGATTTTTGTAACAAGCAGGCTCTGGACAACCATACCAACAGTAAGTGACTTAATTTTTTTTTAAAGACATATTTATTACACACTTTATCTGCAAAGAATTCACAAACATGAATCTTAAGTTGTTTTAATAGTTAAGCTAAGAAGACAATAAGCAAACAAGTAGTGTCACTCACAGTAGCAAACACCATTATAGCAAGACAAAGAAAAGTCCATTTTAGAAAATGTTGGAAGACCTCATAATTACCATATTTCTTGAAGAACTCCTCAATGTATCCCATGAGATTTCCAAGAGTCAGCCCATAGTCTGCTACAAGACCCTCAATCTGGTGAAATTCAGCCAGATGAGTTGCATCTAGAGTTTCGTTGCGGAAGACACGATCGATAGAGAAATATTTCGCAGGCGTAAAAGTTTCCTATAATAAAAACAGCAATATAAATTTCTCAGCAAAGTATTTATAAAATTAACAAAATGCTTTCACACAGAGTGACATTAATCATATTCTTTTTATAGTACTTAGAGTTTATACTAATATCATAAAACCATAAAATCACGGAGTACTGGAGCTTCACCACTGTAAAAATAGCAAGTGGATCACCAACATTTACAACCTCCCTGTACACTTGATGTTCCTATAAACATACACATACATGCATTGTATTGTGAAATAAAAAATGTAACAAGAAATTCCAGGGGTTATCTTATTCCAGCCATAAGCCTTAATTATCATATATATATTATATTTGTAGCTCTGTGAGCAGGAACCAGGATAGAACTAAGAAACAAACACATAAACAACAACAATTAGAGGTTTTCTTCTATCACAGCACATTACCTGCTGTGCCAAACGATACAGCATGCGAGCTGACACTCCAGTGGTATGCGTTCGCATAATATTCTTTGCTGCTTCTTTCAATTTCCAGTCATACTTATATCTGCAAAAATTTTCACTCAGTTTTATTAATTTAATCAATCACTCATATAGCCTTCATATGTAATCAAAATATGTGGAAGTCATGATCTTTAAGTTTAGCACAGCAGAAATGAAATTGAATGAGGGCGTATTATTTACCACATAAGCCTGTTACCCGAAGTTAATTAACCTGTAATTTTCAGCAGAAAATAACAAATACATTTTAAGTAGAAATTGCAAGAACCCAGAAATACTTTCATTATGCAGAATCCGAAAAACCTAACATACCCCTGCGATCCATATCCACCAACGGAGTGGACAGTTTTCACCTTTTCCAGGTAGTCCATTGGAAATTCATGAGCCTCTTCTGGCTCTGAAAGTCAATATTTCAACCAAAGCAAGATAAGCAATGTGTGCAACACCAAAAATTGATTCTCAATAATTAACAAACAAAAGGATATAGTTATAGGCCTAAAGACTCTAATCTGAAAATATTACAAGGCTGTGAATACTTTTTCACAAAAAAATTTTTCTGACAGATTAGTTCTCTATAAGCAAAATAACTACTAAAAGTTTGTTACCTAATGCTAATTTATTATTCAAAACATAATTTCTATCTTCTCAGATTTCAACATGGCTTCACACGTGCAACCTGTAATTAGGTTTCTGTGGGCGGTGCTAGATCAGTTGCTGGGCACATCTGTTAGTTTCAGCAACAATAACATCTAACATGTCATCTAGCCTTGCTTCCGATATCAAAGTTACCTTGCTTAACAATAAACATGCTCATTGCAATTTTTGTGGTTAACCAGAATTTTTTTTATAGCTGGTTGGCTGTTAGCTGTCATACCTGATATGAAGAAAGTGTCATGTGCATCCCTAGCTGGATGCTGCTGAGGCTGGAAGAGAGCATCAAAATTCCAGAAACTGCTCTCAACAAAGTTGTTGGTTGGCATCTCAGAGAACCTATTTGCAAACAGGTCTTTTGTTAAATAAACAACTTGGAAAGTGTAAATTAACAACCCCAGCTTGCATAATGTTACTTTATTTACTTTTCAAAACTCTACCTAACTCTGTTCCATGCTGCAGTTTGTCAGTGTGTGTTTACTTTATACACAACAAATGAATATCATCACCATCATCAGACATAAGATGAATGTCAGAAATGGCACGATTCTTTCTCTTCTTCCCAAAGTACTTCCAAACTATATGCTGCTGCTAAATAGAAGTTCAAGTGTTGCAAAAACAGCAAACTTTTTGTAAAGGCAATACATGCATCGCATTAGCACATAGGGAACACCAATACAGATTTCCAGTCAGGACATGTATAATGGTGCTTGATCATGATGGCCATAAATATATGGCCGTCATTATTGAAATAAATTATTTTTAATTTCCAAACATGCGTCACACCAATCTATACATCGCTGTCTTTAGAGCTCAAGTAAAAACTGCAACTTATATGTGTCCGTGCATGGGATTACCCGGCCAAAGTCGCGTGTACTGAAACCTAGCAAATCGAGCGGAAAGGTCATGAATGCGTAAACCAGTGAAAAAAATTTTTTGGCATAATATTAATAATTTATATTTCAACTACTAAATCCCAGAATTACAGGTCAAACAAACTAATACAAATATTTTAATTTGATTTTTTTTGTACACCCGTTGTCTAAATTTATATCAATGATTTGGCCCAGTCAAGCGTGCGTTTATTTTAATATCGCCGAAAATCTTGTTGTTATAACAGACTTATTAATTAGTCATGTTCTGAGCTAGTTTTTTCTGCTGAATCTATCTGTGCCAACAGTAAGTATGTATGAATACAGCCTAATTTGCTATGAATATTTAATTATGAGATGGTCATTATAAGCGGCGACTAGCAGGGTCTCTGTTATGGCTAATTCTGATCAATGAACGCTGCCTTAACGGCAGCAGATTTAATTTTAAAGCATACTACATTTTTTTCTAAACCCATCTGTACAAAAAATAAACTGTTTAAATGCAGTAATAATTCACAATAAATAAATTTTGGGAGGCACCATCGCGGACTGATCACAACTACGGTAGCGCCATCTGACGAATACGAGATTATTATTATAACGATGACGGACAGAAGTAAACAATCCGAAATCGCGCGATGTTTAAATGAACTTTCAGCATTTAATTTGAGTAGAATTGGTCGAGAGGACCATTTGCAAAACATTATTAATGACTACTTCTGCAATACTGATGTGGAAAATGACGATTCGAGTGACTTTAGCGACGAATCTGATGCTGAGAATAGTGATGTCTCGCCATCCAAAAGCCACACCCGAGAAAAATGAAAGATTATTATATTTAATTGCAACATGGCATCACCTTTAAATCTGTGCCATTGTGTCAGTTTAATTTTACAAGAAACACCGTTGACACCATTGGAAAGGGCAGAAAATTCTACATCTAGAACATACTACTAAATTATGCTGAAAATTCGATTCACATTTGCATAGTTCACACAATGAAGCCAATTTTTAACTTGCGATTTCTCTTAATAACGAGTTCTCAAAACGCTAATACTTCAATTCTTTAAAAATTCATAACTTTTTCATTTCTATAGATACAAATATACAGTTTTACCACATTAATCAACAGTGACGGTAGTATTTAAAAAAAATATAAACTAACTTTTCAAAAATTTTGAGTTTGGGAGGGTTTTCCCATGCACGGTCACATATGTTAAGTTTGGTCTTACTTACAGAAAACCTTTCATGAAAAAGTCAGTTCATAGTAATGCATTCATTTCCGATACAACAGATGTTGAAAGTTTTATTTGGCAATTCTAGAGTCAATAAAAATAATAGCCTGTACCCCATCTCCAGAAAAATCTGTCGGAACTGAGTTCGGACTTTCAGTAGTGGGTGTAGATGACCACTTGGAGGTGGAAGACCAAGAGCATTGAAGTTATAAGGCTTGAACTGCTTTTCCTTCCACGATCCACTAGCCAATAAAGATACAAATGCATAGTTTATTTGTTAAAAATAAATCACAAACATGTTCAATTACAAAAGTTAAATAAAGTATAGAAAAATCAGGCATCAAGTTTTATGCAGGGAAGTTTGCTAAAAAATTGGGTGATCTGCATCCTTAATACAATGGCTCAGTGGAAAGATATCAGTGACTAAAAGTGAGGTCAGTGACTCTAAAAATAACGGTCCTGATAAATAGATATATAGATCTGATGAAAACAACCCACTAAATTAATCAAGAGAAATCACTGATGCTTAAATGGTACAGGAATATAAATTATACAGACTTACGTTGCTATCATATCTGCTGTAAGTTCAATCTCCTGTTTTGTTACCATTGTCTTGAAATCACTTCCCTTCTTAACCAAATAAGACACAACTTTCCTGTGGATAAATTAGACAAATTATTATTGATTAAATGTTCATATGAAGTAAATAAATGTAATCATTTATACAATAATATACTACAGAACAACACAGTATAAATATTTGATAACAAGTGATAGTGCAGAAAATTCTGTTTAAAACCTAGGGTTGGAACAACAATAACCATTTGGCAAATGACCTAAATCAGTGGTTCCCAAACTTCTCAGGGTCGCGACCCACTTGTGAATATCTTGGCAGTCACGGTACCCAAAGCAATAAAAGGAAACTTAGGCAAAAACAGTTTACAATTTTATTGCAATCCAGCTAGTTATAGTCCAATCATAGCCAAATGTTGTTGCTGCAACAACAACAAATGTTTCTCGAAAACATTCGGCGACCCACTTGTTAGAGCTTCGCGACCACTTTTGGGTCGCGACCCACAGTTTGGGAAACTCTGACCTAAATAATTCTCAGATACACTGTTAAATGATAAAATTCAGGTGAAACAGAAGTTGTAGCACTTTTCCATTTAAGATTAGCAACACTTGTGTCTAATGCCTTCTTGCTTGATCTTACACATATGCTACACTAGACTACAGTATGAATCTGTTATAAGCTAGTTCTTAATGCTGATATTACATTAAGATGCTGCAATGAGAACTCTTTAACAGTTAGTTCTTAAAGGTGATGCTACATTTACAGGTTACAATAAAAACCTAATATTAAGAGCTAGTTCTTAATTATGATACTAAATTAAGATACTACTATAAGAAAGTCCTTCATAAGAGCATGTCCTTAATGCTCATGCTAGATTAAGATTAAGCACAAGATACCTGTATAACAGACACCTGTTAGTTCTGCATGTCAAATCTACATGGTGCCTAAACTGATGCCTGTCTAAGAAACAATAACATTCAATTTATATATATACCGATGTATGTTTGTTTATTAACTTTAGAAGATCTATTTAACAGACGTTGTTCATCAGAGTGTTGTTTGGCAGCTGGTTTAATAAAGAATATACTTACTTATCTATCATCTGTTATGAACAGACTTTATTGTCTTATTGTTATGAACAGACAAGCTAAAAATCAATCCTCCATTGGGCAACATACGCTTCGCTGATCAGTTTCCGCTTCTTGAAATCGTTCCTCTGTTTCTCTGTTACTTTGTCCAACTGAAGATCTTTTACCATCTGACAGATTTCTTGGGTAGCATCATGGATCTTCTCAACCTTGGAGTCAAACAGCATTTTCAATCATAGTAGAATAGTAGTAGTAATAGACATTCAATAACATGTAACAATTAATATCAGTGAGGCCCATACTACCCTAAATAGTGTTAAAAGTTAACCCTTTACTGCCAAGAAAAAATTGACAACATCATCCTGGCACCGTATTATTTTTGCAAAAACAAGCGTGTTCAAACAAGGAAAAATTATGAAAACCAAAAGAACATGTTATTTGTGCTATGTTTGAACAGTTTGCAAATTTTACCAACCATTGTCAGTCTAGCAATAGAACGTAGCATATATCCATATACATATACAGATAATAACATCAATAATTGTGCTTTGTGTGGTATAACTAAAACAAAGTGCTGGGCACAGCAGCACATCATAACCTTTACAATAGTATCTGGTTTCTTTGTGAACTTTCTTCCCTTCTTTACCCACATTACCTTGCAGCCCCTAGTAGGTGCTTCTTTACCCTCGTTAGGTGGGATAAACTTAGAAAATGCCTTGCGGTGTGCCTCAGTTGGTTGGATTTGGACAACGATGACTGGCCTCGGCATGGGGTACAATTTGGATCATGATACATTTCCAGCAGCCATTCCACCAGTTTTATTTGGAACTGCAGATGGCTCAATTTCATTCTCGGATTATCCTTCTTGAACAAGTGAATCAAAAAAAGTTTTATTTTGAAAAAGATTTCTCACTGGTGTGTGAAGTAACAGGTAAGTTATTGTTGTCAACAAAATGCAAGCACCTCATAAGTAAGCTGAACCTTTCTTTACTCATGATCTGACTTACACTTACGTGTTTCAGGTAAAGGTTTTGTTGACCAGTACGTTTCAATATCAGGGTTATCAATTATTCAGTGATATACAACCAGTGCAGTGAAAAACAGTATTTCTTCGTGGTTGACAACAGTCCACACGTCAACCTGTAATTGGGTTTCTGTTTGCGGTGCTAGATCAGTTGCTGGGCATGTCTGCTAGTTTAAGCAACAATAACATCTAACATGTATCATCCGTTATGAACAGATTGAAATAATGTGAAGGTTCCTGGGTATCACTAACACCTACCTTTTTACCAGGATCGTGACTTGGAGTCCAGAACACCTACTAGGGTTTAAATACCAGACATCTGACACTTACAAAGAGGGGGTATACACCATGTGATGGGACGTGTAAAGGCTGTAGGTTGCACTGGCTTTTAGTATATATGTGGGACTTGCTCAAAATAAACACACAGGACTGACACTTACTGTACACCTCAGTATTTTCGCTGTTCATAAAACAGAACTCATTAGCACTGCATGCAATAATATTAGGCTAAATGAAAAAATAACAAACCTGCTTTAAGACTCTGGGTCCACCCTCAGCAGCATTGTCGATTTTGATCCACTTATTGGACATGGCCTTGCTGAAACCAACTTTCCCATTTGAAACAAGGCCCTGAATTTAAAAACTTAGTAATCAATATCATAATAAGTTGTAAAGCACTGAGTAATTATTTTGCATAGGTATAAAAGATTTTTCAAGCAGGAAATCTGTAATCTCTTTTCTTACAAATAAATAAATTTTAAATACATTTTTGCATAAACTGTGCATTTTGCTGCTAAAAGTACAGACATGTAATTAAATGTATATGTGAATATTTATGATTTAGATAGTTCATCGCAAATGTAATATTACTTTTAACTCTATGGGAGCTATATCTTTGCTGATTTTGACAATTGTCAACTCACGTGAAAGCAAACACTTCAAAACTATAAATGCAAACATGCCTTAACATCAATTCATCATCTTTTATTTCTGTTTACCTCAAAGTTAATAAAAAATATGCAAAATTTAAAAAATAAAACTTGGATTTATAAATGTGAAAATCTCTACAAAAATTCATGATACAACATAATGGAAAATAACACGGCTAATGTAGCCAGTGGCAAGGTAAACTTGTAGCAAAGGGAAGAGCTAAAAATTAACTAATGTAGCCCAGAAACAAGGCTGTGCTTAGTCTAAAGTCATCACCAACGATGAAATTTGCCCTTGTTGATATATGTCACTGATGCTGTCTAACAATTCTGAATCCTGCACCTTGACACACAAATTTGTTTCAACAGCATTCCAAACATTAGCTGAATGGCATAATTACATTTTTAAACAAGGCTGATTAATAACAGATTCGTTTGACTAGAAAGAAGCGAGTCAAAATCAAGAACAGGATGTGACTACTTAAGTTTAAATGCCTGGACATAAGAGTTTGCTTACAAACATCACTCAAAGTGGCTTTCATAACTTTATTAAACCATTGAAAAACCCAGTCTGTGTCTGCTAGCTACGGTAAATGCTATATGAGAACTATAAACTTGTATAGCTAACTACATGCAGGGGAAAGTTGTTTCTCTATACAACAAAAATTAACAACTGAAACACTAACAAGAAGATCCTCCTGTTTAATTCCTTCTGGTGGAATGTTGTAATAGATAAGTGCCTCATGGCTTCCTTTTTCTACAACTTCCTTTCCTTCACCTGTCAGCTCCCAGCGTACAGAATTCCTCTGTTCACTTGAGATGACCTGCAATAATACAGAATGCTGGAACTTAAGTTTGCACACACAAAAATACATACATGTTAAGCAAAACTTCACAGATAACTCCCGAAACTGCGATGTTTCAAATGCAGGAGAAAGAAGTCAGTTCTAAAGGACAGTTTCATTGAGGGCACAAAATGGAGCACATACAAATCATGTGGAAAACTATTGGAAAATGGTAAAATCAATTTTCAATAGGATGAACGGTACACGAAAGGAAATGATACCAAGCTATCTGGACGACTTTATGTGGCATGAATATTTTGGCAGAATATTTGATTTAGCATAATGCAATATTTTACATCATATTCCGAACGTTTTCCGTGCTAATTGTCTTATGACAATAAATACTTAAAACAATTGTTGGAGTATTATTTTTTACACGATTTCTGAAAACAGTTCTCTAGAAAGTGCAGAACTCCCGAAAACTATTCAAAGTTTAATTGCAAACTCTTATACGTGAAATAGACCTAATGTGGCCTTGATGTATCTCAATATACTGCTTATTCACATGTTTATTTGTAGTTTTAGTCTAAAATTGATTTCGGGATCCGGCCGAAATTCATTTCGGGGATTTGGGTTTTGGGGATTCGGGCCGCATCCCATTTTTAGGTGAAACAAAAACAGCAGACAAACATCCACAAGCACACCACAAACTGCCAGTCCCCGATTCTGCAAGTTTGCCCCAATTCCAAGGTCTTGGTCATGGGCCAGTGATATCGCAGAACTTGCCACTTACTTCACAGCCTGGCAACTGCGGACTTGATTTGATATAGCGCCGGTGAATAAGCTGGTCTCCCTGACATGGCTTTTGTGTGGCGCCGAAATTTACATTACATTACTTCCCAGCTTACACTGACCAGTACCAAATTAGGTAAATATGGTGACCGAGTGCCTGCGTATATAAACAATATAGTTGCCACTGACTTCGCTGCAATAGAGCGCTACCTGCCAGCCACATCCCATAATGCAATTCGCTAAGTAGGTAAGTAGCGAACACGAACTTATATTACAAACAGAACTAAATGATTTATTTAAAACAGTATATAGCGCAAAACAACTGCAAATGCCAAAATACACTTCCCCAACACACAATCTCAAAATTATAATAATAATCTTCTTGATTAATTCAAACTGACAAATATGCAGTAAGATTACATTGAAACATGATAGTACAACCAAGATCTTAATTAAACATGTTTTGGCAGCCATGCAAGGCGCCGCCCTAGAGGGCGGTTACGGGTCTCGAACCGCAATCCAGTGCTATCCTGGCCACGAGCGTTACCATTAATCTATTCCTCTCCCCATTACTCTCGGTCATTTTTGCATATATAATGATTTTCGAGGAAATTAAAGTTCATGTCACTTACTTAGCGAAATGCATAATGGGTTAAGGCCGGTATCTAGCGGCGCTCTATTGGAGCGAAGTCAGTGGCGACCATATTTTTATATACACGGGCGCTCAGTCTTCGCATTTACCCCAAATTATACTGCTTGGTGACAGAGGCACGGTGTGCGCAAACAACTCATGGTCGTTGCACGGAGTCGAACCCGCGACCGCATGATCGTTGACCAAATGCATTATCGATAGACCACCGTGCCGCAATGAACCAACCATTATAATAACTGCGTTAAACAAATCCTTAGATTGTCACTAAACCAGGTACAAACTATACTACAATACACTGTTGTCATGTCACAAACAAAGTTGCATCAGCCGGTTGGGCGATAACGAGAAGATTTAAAGCATGGTGCATGCTGTAAAGAAACGCAAGACTGACATACATCGCCAAGTGACTGAAGGCTTTTAACTGCCCCAACTATTCTCTGGTGATCAAACTTTAATTCTTCTGACAATTCCAAAGTATCGAATTCATTTCGTTCGGCCAAAATATGCAACAATTTTTCAGACAATTCCGCCATCACGCACACTTCTTTGCTTTGCTTCCGTCGCCTGCCGTCGTATATTTAGGTTTTCAGACACCTAGCGGAATCCTCTGTGTTCACGTAGGCCTAATAGCCGCTGTTCTCGTGAATTGAGGGATAGATGTCACAAAAATAGGAGACAGACAGACATACAGACAGACATACAAACAGACAGACGCAGTGAGAGTGTGTGCGAGCACGCGTGTGTGGGTGTATCATGTCCAAATAATCTATTTAAGAATTATTAGCAGCCAAAACTCCGAATAATGAGTCAACAGTAACAATTCGGTTCAATTTGTTCTTTAATTTGTTTTTCTGTTTAAAAAAAATATGTATTATGTTATTTCATCTGCAGTTAAGATAATAATTATGAACAACATTGGCGATGAAACTGGATGTCTGTAACATTTTAGTCGAGCTATGATTAATATGCCGTCGCTCAGGCCCGGTTCGTCCATATATGCGCAACTGGGCAGCCGCCCATGCAGGGCCGCCGATTTTTAGGGGGCCGCAAATTTTCCATTTTTCAAAAGTTATTTAATTATTATTCGTAAAAAGAGGTGAATGACTAAAAAAAGGTCATCAACTTTTTGTGCTTAGGGCCGCCGGTTTGCCTAGGGCCGCCGATTTGCCCAGGGCCGCCAAATGTCTTGAGCCGGGCCTGCCGTCGCTATCAGTCATCATTTCTCATATGTTACATAATGATAATCGTAATCGTAGACCTCGAGATTTCTACAGCGCCCAAAATAGCGAAGTCGCGGGAATCAGCTTATTCACAGGCCTATAGCCAGCGGGACTATGGTCACTGTGCTATGGTCCCTAAATAGCTGGGGCCCCTTTTTGCCCTTTAGAAATATACAATTTCTATGGTTATCTGCTGTATGTTCTTTAGGACCAATAAAATAAATTGATTGATTGATTGAACTCCGCAGATTGAACTAACTCACTAGTGAAATGATTTCAATAAAGATTAAAGAATGATTAGGCCTACGTAATGCTTATTTCTTCTGATGAAAGCATCGGGCGACTGAAAAAGAAAATCGAAAGCTCAGAAGTTTTCTGCCAAATAATTAATTAATTAATTCGTTCATCCAAAACACTTATTTTATATTCTAACCAACATTTATCGAATAGCATAGATACTCGGTGAATAAGCTGGTTCCCGCAACTTAGTTGTATGGGCGCTGTAGAAATCTTGAAATTATGATCGTGAACCTTACGGAGGTCAAGGCCCTGCCTCCACAAAATAAACCCTGGTCGTCTGTGATTGGTGGAAAGTCTCCTTGACCCGAAGTTAACCCAACTTCAACCCGGACAGTTTCAGATTTCAGCGGGAAACCGGCTTAACTGTTTTCGTAAAATTTTACAGACAAAATAATAATAAATTTATTTAATTAATTAATAAACTACACAAATATTGGAGGAAGATGTCGTGTCTGGATGGTCATGCCAGGTATAGGTATCTGAAACTCGTATCATAGGCTGTAACTCAGCACATGCACTACAATATTTTATCTCTGACAGCGCTGATGTACAAATGTGGAGGGAACCGTGTGGGCACTATTCGTTCCATTTGGTGTGACTATGAACCGTTAAATTCTTTTGAGGAGTAGTTTAACGACAGAGTATGACATCAAAGGTCACTGCCGTCTTTCAAGATTTTGTTGATTTGTCTGGATGTTCTTGTTCTCGATTTTGTTTTCACGCTGGGTTGGGATTACACTGTTTTCCCGGAAGAGTGACCAGTTCTTCCTTCGCCAGAAATCTGCCAACCGGTTCCCTCCGTCGGTCGACCGTCACTCCGACTTCAGCCGCGTTTTCCGTCTTCCTCTTCTGTCTTTTTGTCGTTTTCATTATGGACGTTGTTGTTCTCAAAGTAGTTTCGCGCCTTCGTCAGAGCCGCCCCTTCCGGCTAGAATTCGTTGTCTGGTTTGGAATTACACTGTTTTCCCGGAAGTTCTTCCTTCGCCAGAAACCTAGAGCTGCCAACCGGTTCCATCCGTCGGTCGGGCGTCACTCCGACTCAGCCGCGTTCTCTGTCTGCCTCTTCTGTCTTTTTCTCGTTTTCTTTTACTTTGTTGTTGTTCTCGGTTTGGCGCCTTAGGTGTTGTTTCTTGTGTCGGTCTTCCTCGCCAGCCAGCCTCGAAACGGCACGACCAAACCGGCCGTCCGCCCAGACGACGACTCGCGACTCACCAAATATTACTTGTATACGACTACAACGTCTGATTCTGTAACTGCTGCTAAACATATATATGCTGCATCAGCTGTTTTAGTGGTTGTCGGACTAGGACATAATCCTCCAGGACATAATACCCCGGACATTATCCCCGGACGTAATCCCCCCAGACGTAATCCCCCCGATTTTGGGTAGGACATAATCCCCCCAGACAAAATCCCCCCTCTGTGCAATTAGCCTATTTCTACATTTCATTGATAAACCTTAATCAGCTTTTGTTTGTTATGTCGGCTCAAGTGTTAATGTCATAAAGGTATAGACTAAAGCATGTTAATGTCATTCAGGTGTAAACTTAAGACTTGTTAGTGTCATTCAGTTCTAAAGTTAACACTTCTTGTTAGTGTCATTTAGGTATAAAGTTAAGACTTGTTAATGTCGTTCAGCCTGGTGGGTCATCACCCTTCGCTGTGGGAACTCGGCAGCGCTGCAGCAGGATGAGGGCATGGTCAACACAGCAATATTGCAAGATGCTCGAAAGTGGGTCAGGCGCAGCGCCAAGCAGCTACAGGCACGTTTGCTGCAGCTGTGCCAAGTTCGGCAAAATGGAAGGAAATCCATCGAAGAAACGCTGCACGGACTAATTGTTAGAATTAAACAAATTGAAAAGATATTCGATTACTGAAACACGCTTTTGTTAAACACATTGACCGCGTCTGTGGCAGGGCAAGGCAGTCCCTCTATAGATGCACTACGGGTGCTGAAAGCCCACGGTCTTAAAGGCCCAAACGTCTTTGATGCTACAAGGGCGACGACAGTGGCATGCATACTATATGCAAGCCCCGCATGGTGGGGATTTGCATCCCAGCACGATATAAATCAACTCCAAGCCATTATAAACAAGATGACTAGGCAGGGGTACCTGCCGGAGGGTTGGCCAACGTTTGACCAACTCTGTAGGAAGGCGGATGTCGGCCTTTTCACGGGGGTCTTAAACAACCCTGGTCATGTACTTCACAAATTGCTCCCACCCAAGAAACCTAAAAATTATGTTCTCCGACCTCGGTCTCACGATAGAGTGCTTAGTCCACTGGACAATAACATGAGGAAAAATTTAATTGGAAGAATGCTGTATTCATATTGATTGTGATGCTGTTGTTTTTTAAGTGTATTCTGTATTTTATTATTTGATGCATGTACACTGGAGTGCTAATCTCTTGCAACCGGTTAAATAAAGAACATACTTACTTACTTACTTACTTATTTATTAGAATTAAACAAATTGAACATATATTCTTACAGATGTCAGACTTCTTGTCCTCGAGACCAAGGTCTTGGTCTCGAGTGCACTCAAGTTCATTTTTAAAAGTCTTGGTCTCGAGTGCACTCAAGTTCGTTTTTAAAAGTCTTGGTCTTGAGACCAAAAGTCTTGGTCTTGGTCTTGAGGTTCAAAGTCTTGGTCTTGGTCTCGAGTTTCAAAGTCTTGGTCTTGGTCTTGCAAGACCAAGACCGGCTGTCAATATGAATAGTGATTTCACAAAACTCAAGAATTTAAAAATTTATCAAGCCTGTTTGCATCATAGCCTAGGACAAATACCTACGGGCGGATGCAAGTCTTGTTGGTCAGGAAAACCCATCAGCAGCAGAAACTAAGTTATATGCTGTATCTGGAAGCCCTGCCGAGACTCTTTCTGAAGCCAGATGGTTTGATAAACCATGGGAGGATTTCAAAAAGGCTCACGATTTGTACATTTGCATCTAGAGCTTGAAAAACTACTGTGTGTGCCAGCGACTTCAGCACCTGTAGAACGTATTTTTTTCACATGGCGGAATTTTTATGAGGCCTCGCAAGGCACGTCTTGGTCAGAAAATTCTGAGTGAATTTTTTTAAATACAAAAGGCATTTGGAATTTAACATTTTGTAGGAAGGACTTTTGTAAATACGAATTCGGAATTCTCTGCAGTCTGCATTTAAAGTTAATTTGACTGAATAAAAATTAAAGACTCCGTTTTCATTAAAATAGCGAGTCCGATTTGACAATTTTTTTGTGAGGAAAAGAAGTCTTGGGCTGAATGTGATTTTTGGGGTCTTGGTCTCGGTCTTGCGGTTCAAAGTCTTGGTCTTGGTCTCGAGGTTCAAAGTCTTGGTCTTGAGGTTTAAGGTCTTGACAACAAGACTGACAGATGTTAATTTAAAATTCTTATGGATGTTATTGGATATAACGTATGTATAATTTTAGCCACCTTACTTGACTGAGGTTAAGGTGATTATATCCTAGCCTGGGGGAATTATGTCTGGGTGGATTATGTCCATCTACCGTTTTAGTACCCTGTCAAAATAACCACGAGGAGTTTGTTTAGGACCCATATTCTCATATGTGACCCTTAGAACAGGCCCTTAGCCAGAAATACAGAGTAGTCTGTCCAAATGCATTCGAAGTCGTGACCACCCAACGCCATGAGCATACGAAGTCGCGACTGCCTGAAGCTGTGACCATACAAGTCCGACTGCAATGCCCCTATGCTGTTTACAGAGCCTAATATCAACCCGTGCTCCTTACAGAACTGTTCTGAATGCTCGTAGTGGCTCAAGAGAAGAAGCTGGATGGTGCTGGAGGAGAATCATGCACAATTTATGCCCATCCAAAATAATTTCACTTGTCCAAAGGACGGGTGGACAGATGGCTGGCTAAGGGCCTGCTGTAGAGAGACCATGGTCCCATCTAATATCCGTGGAAATGTCATTTTGCCAATCATCCATTTTCGCCAGTAACTCTATGCTTCTGGATAGTTTAACTGAGGACTGAAACCCAAGCTGTGACAATCACTGTCTTGTATTGTCAGATCAGGATCACTTCTGATGAGTTTCCAGAAGTCCACATAAACGTGCTTTTACAAATTACATTTGCCATCAATCGGAGTCCATCTTAGCACCACGCATTCTCTGTCGGCTGGACTCCCTTTATACATTTATGTGTAATGCAGGAGCTTATAATATTAGTCGTACTTGCACAATTGTGAAAAGTAATTTTAATTTATAAAGCTCCATAGACTTGGTCGTGTACTTGGTCAGTACATTCAATGTTTAGTTTATATCTATTTTAACCTGTCTAAACGCCGTCCAAAAGAAACAGGTGTCCTTAATCTTTCAAGAGAATTGCATATCTAGGATAGGGCACAAGTTTGGGAGACAGTTAACTACACTGATAAGACAGGGCTAATGTTTGGCTGAAGGGATTAGGCATCCAGTATCACTGGATTATTTAGTGGTATTATGAAATTTTCTTATGCAATTTGCCATGAGAATAATAACGATGAGTTTATGGTACATGTGCTTCAACTATACTTGTAATTGGCACCAAAGTACTTTGTACTTGAACCAGATCAGGGATTGGCGGTCAGGACAAATCCACTGCTTGTGACAGAATAACATTTGCAGCTGTTGAATGATTTGCAGTGAGCTCAGAATTGATCCACAGCCACTCCAGTACTAAAAACGAGACAAAGGGACAATGACAGAATTGCTGAAATGGAATGGAAGCACTGGTATGAAACAGCCCTGATGTGGTGGTGACAGCCAAACCTCAGTGTGATGGATTTAGTTTTGGATGAAGCCTTTGCAAGCCTCTTTTGGGTCGTCCATAAAGGACGTCCACAAAATATGACCTACTTTGGACCCTCCCTCCCCCTTGTCCGCATTTGACCTTACCCCTCCCTCCCCCTTTGTGGTCATCTGCATGCCAAAGCCAATTTTTAATGTCATCAGCATTATTTTTACAATTATTCCACAGTTCCGGTGCATGTTTAAGTTACAGTTCATGTTTAACATTGATCAGAGTGTACACTGTACAGTAATAAAAGGCTCTTTAAAGTTGCAGTAAAGGTTATACCATGCATGCTCACTGACCTTTTTGTCTTTTGGGGAAGGTTGAAATAGGTGGTGTTTAAATAACTATCAGATTTAAAGGTTTAGATGCAGACGTCCGCACTGGTCGTAACCCGCCTCCCCCTTGTCCGCATTTGTTCGCATTTTGATGACTGCCCTCATTGCGGACGACCTTTATGGATGGTATTTATGCATTAATCAATGATTAATTGGTTCTGTCAGCAGACAGTATTGACTGAGTTTGAGAAATTAGAACGGAAACCAATTTATTTCTTGTGTTTGCATAAAGTTCTGTAAGAGAAAACGTAGGTTTCGTTCATGATTTGTTATCGTTAATACGAACTTCAATAGTTATGAGCAATGTGCATGCCCTAAATACATATGAATTAGTATTGAGTCTATAAATGTACAACATTAGCTTACATGTTTGGCTTCAGTGGTGGTTCATTATTAATTTTAATTTGATGTGTTTCAGTGTGAGTGTCTCTTGGCCGGTAGAAAATGAAACAAGAGAGGAGCTTTGCAATGGTAAAAACATGCTCGACCAGAACTCTGAAACATGTGTCAGTCAAACGGAGAACAAGGAAGAACAGCAGTATCTTGACACTATACAACTGCTTCTCGATCGAGGATTCACAAAAGGAGATCGTACTGGAACTGGTACGTTGTCAGTGTTTGGTCACACAATGAGATTCAGTCTTCGAGACTCTTTTCCTCTTCTGACAACAAAGCGTGTCTTCTGGAAAGCCATTGTGGAAGAACTGTTGTGGTTCATTCGTGGATCAACAAATGCCAAGGAGTTAGCCGAGAAAAATGTCCACATCTGGGATGCCAATGGTTCACGAGCATTCCTAGACAAAAGTGGTTTCTACGATCGTGAGGAAGGCGACCTTGGACCAGTGTATGGTTTCCAGTGGCGTCATTCGGGAGCTGATTATAAAGACATGCATCACGATTACACTGGGCAAGGTGTGGACCAGCTTCAGGATGTGATCGAGAAGATCAGAAGTTCACCAAATGACAGACGAATGATTATGTGTGCATGGAATCCAAAAGACCTTTCCAAGATGGCACTACCACCATGCCATGCTCTGGTACAGTTCTATGTTGCTGATGGAGAGCTCTCATGTCTGTTGTACCAGCGCTCAGCAGATGTTGGTCTTGGTGTTCCATTTAACATTGCCAGCTACTCCTTGTTGACATATATGATTGCTCATGTTACTGGTCTAAGACCAGGAGAGTTCATCCATAACATGGGTGATACTCACATTTACCTGAATCACATTGAACCGTTGAAGGACCAGCTCAAACGCAAGCCAAGGCCATTTCCTCGCTTGAAGATCCTACGAGATGTTAAAAACATTGATGACTTCAAGTATGAAGACTTTGAACTGTTTGATTACAATCCACATCCTCCGATACGAATGGCAATGGCAGTCTAATGATTTATGAACTAACTAAGCCTTACACTTCAGAAGCGTTCCATTTCTTTATAAACTTAAAAGCAGAGAACTTGCAATCTATGATGGAAAGATTGCCAGTGAACAGTTAACTGATTGTCTGAGATATTGAGGGAATTTTGACAGTAGTTAAGTATTTCAGAAAAGCATAATATGCTGATAAATTACTTTGTAACAGCGTTCATTAAAACTGAACTCTGTTTTAGAAATATTAAACTTTTGATGAAAGATGGGTATTGGGATCATATGCCCTTTCTGAAACATTTGTAGTCTGGTGGCTTAGTGTAACATTGTTCAAACTGTGGGGAGTGAAAGCTAAAGTAGTACACTTTGTAATAAGGAGAGGTTGCAGAACAAAACCAGATATGTCCATTGTCCACATTCTTTATTCTTATTTTTTCTGTTTTAGGTCATTTTATGTAAAATTCACCAAAATGTGAAACCATCTCTATACCATTTCAGAAATAGAAATTATGACACTGCCAATGTATGTCACATATAAAGGGATTATGTAACAATGCTCCATGTCAACTGGAATAGTTCCTGTGTTGAAAAATCCAATTATACACTGTATCTCCAAGAAAATGTACAACACAGGCGGTTGCTATTAGTACTGGCAAGTGAGCAATTTGTTATTTAAGTTCACTCATGAGCTGCCAAGTTTAACAAATATTTTATTATGTTTTTAACTTGAACTTGTTCAATGTTGCCTTTTAATAAAAAGTCCAACTTCTTAAAATGCTATGCGTGAGCAAAGGTGGAAAATACTTGGCAACACCAATGATGAACTGTAACACCAAAGTACTGTAATATGCCAATGCACTCAATCTTAACTACTGCATCTAGACGATCTGCCTAGTTCTCTTTTCCAATCATGTGTTACTGCTGGTACATTCTGAGTGGAGATGGATTCGATGCACATGTATGTAGGCAAAAGCAGTAAAAGCTAAATGCACATTTGAATCAATTTGGTACAGTATACAAGCAGGAGCATAGCCAGACTTAAATTCAAGAGGAGGCAAAAAATCTTGAAAAAGAATTTGATGACCTTTTTTTTTGGAGATTGCTGCCCAAAGAAATTGATGACCTTTTCTGGGAGATTTCTCTGTCAAAAAATTTCATGACCGTTTTTGGAGATTGCTGCCCTAAACAAATTGATGACCTTTTTCTGGGAGATTTCTCTGTAAACAAACTTGATCACCTTTTATGGGATTTCTTCTGAAATTTCTTCTCTTGGGCCAGGATTCACCATTCAAGAAGAGGCAAAATCCAGGTGCAGGGCTATAACCCAAGGAAAATTTTTAAATTTATAAAACCAAGAGGAGGCAACTGAGATCAGAATTTGGTCAACATTTAGATGATCCCTCCTGCCTCTTTTCGTACGTCCTTATTGGACGACCCCAACCATATACCGAGGAGATGAACTCTCCAAACGTCTGCTGTGCTGGGAAGTAAAAGTGCAACAGTAAAGTCTCGCCTTGAACAACCTAAATCCACCACTGTTTCAGCATAGTATCTAATTCGGTACCAATTTTTTAATACCAAGACTATCTGAACAGAAATGCAGGTGCATGTGAAACTGGTTTTACATGCCGTAAGCCACGGCAAAAAGTGAATACCATGTTAGGTCTATTCTAATTGTGTGAAAGTAGGTTGCCGGCAATGGTGAGTACTGTTGAACATTTTTGGCAAGACCAGAATTGAAGTATGTGGAAGAACAAACCAATTTTCAGCCAGCCCTGTGCGACATAGTGACAACTAAGTCCAAGTTTCACACTGCTGAATGGTGCATTGTTACAGTAGGCATAACCAACAATTTACTACTTTGCTGTTTTTGTTTACTGCACCATATCTAGCATATGAAATACTAGAGCTCCAGAGTGTATGACATATGAAATAAGTTTGGCAGTTGGTTTTTAATTTTGCACATTGGGTACTCTTAACAGTAATAGTATTGTGATCAATGATTTCATAACACAAGTCTGCATAAACCATTTACTCTTTCAGCGATCAGGATCATTAGCACACATAAAAGCTATAATTATGGCACTTGAAAACAAACTGTTCATTGACAGGCTCTGTCCGTATGCTGTTCATCCAGGATCCCGAATTTGATGACATCTTATGGCAACAAAGGCTGTTGATGTCGACAGAAATTATTTTGGCACATTACAGCTCGTCGAGAATGACTAGGTTATATTTAAGCAGTCAAGAAAACTCATTGACCATAGTCATTTTCAATCTGCACTTTCAACTACAAAGTTTAATTCAACATTCAGGTTTGCATTTGCCAATCTATTGTACTCGATACACATAAGGTTAGAAGTTGATTAAGCATCAGTAGTAGCTGCAGTACGATTAGGTAATCACATATCTATTACAAAACTCCACTTTCCACATTAGTCCAGAGGTGTCAACCTGTTTGAAGGACCTGAGGTGAACTGAAACCATAACTGCAAGCCACCCACTGAAACCCCCCCCCCATACAGATTAAACGTTTCCAAAACGAATTATACATTTAACAAGAAGCACCGGTAGTACATTAAAGAATCAAACAGAAGATCAAGTTCACCAACAATGCAAGAAAGAGAAGACCCTTGTTCTGCAGTACCAAATTAAATGACAATCTCTGGAAATTCCCTGGAATTTGTGACATAATTAGGGCTAAATGCAACCTCCATTTACTGTATTTACTGTTTGGAATATATAGTGACCCCGTTATGATATTACCCCAAAATCTTACATTCATAAAGACCTAAAGTGAAATATGCACAGATTAATACAGAAACATTAAATTATCCCCCAAAAAACAAACAACACTGTTAAACTGACTCAATGCATACTGACCATCACAATATAATTGTATAACTGCACTACTTTATTCCACTGCTTCTCAGTAAATGACTTCGGTTACATCAATTTTCCATCTTGGACATCATTTTTTCTGTAAATCATGATTAAGGGGTGCATGCTAGTGGTTAGCATGCTGGAAGGTCAATCAGGAGATTGAGAGTTCAAATTCCTGCTAGGGCATAAAGGAGTTTTGGGATCAGGGGCGCCGCCAGGCTTTAAAAAATTGGACGCACACCCCTCTCGTCTCCTCCCATCCACACCCATCCCATGTCTGCCACTCGCAGTCATACACTGAAAATGACTAAGAGTGACTCACAAAAACGATAAAATTACAGTATAACACATGCATATGATAAATATTTATATCTACTGTATGGTAAACATTTTAAACAGTGAAATTGTCAAAATATCGATGCGATTCCATTGCCTATTCCTTGTGTGGATTTGATTTGGTGAGTGGATGCACGTGCGTCACGCTGCCGGCGCCCCTGTTCGGGATCTCTAATACACTTGCTCCTCATAAGGAACACAGCTATACAATGAGTACTATACAATGACTGTACAGTCAGTGAAAAGATCAGGTGGTGTGGGAGAAGTCTGGCCACTCACCCTCAAACTAAGGCTAAGAAAAAGGAAGTTTCAAACACTTGATACTCTTGGCTACTATTGGGGTTAGCTTAAGGGATTGCTCTTCCTGATTCAGAGGGTATCAAACTATTTGTACAGTATTAAATAAAGGTAGTTTAAAGAAATGGTTCAAAACAGTACTCAGACATTCAGATCGAGAAAAAACACAAATAGCATGACTTAGGCATTCAATAATATAAGCAATCTGCCTAAAGACTACACGTTTAAAAATCAATCTACTTCAAAACATTTGAAAAAAGTTATGCAAAAGCAGCTTGAAATATTCTGTGAAATAGTAACCAGGCAAGCAGCTTAGATTTCCAAATACTGCACTTGTTATATGCTGCATAGCAATTGACAAATAGCCAACAGAAATTAAATAGAAAAAATTCCCATAGAACAATAATATTCAAAATGAAATTAAGCCGTTAACCTCATGACCAATTTTAACATTCTGATTCCATCATGATGGCACTGCATGGATTTCAATGAAACGTAATCCAAAGACTACTATGTCAATAATTAGAAAAGCAAAAGAATCAACAACAATTCGATAACATAAAAATCTGTTTCACTTTTATAAATCAAAAGCACACCTACCATGCTGAAGTAATATACTGTACAAAATTAGGCATGTACACTTAGTAAATCAGTAAATATGAATAGTTTATTGCGAAAGTATACACACCAACTCAAAATAAAAGTTAGCAAAATCTGGTCCATGCATCAGAATATGCACTAGTGTTAACCAGTTTTGAATTCCCATTGAAAACCACGACAGAAGATGCGTCATTTAAGCCTGTCTGTGAAATTGCCATTTAATACACAAACTCTCGGATCCTATCACAGTGCACTAGGAGTCAGTCATCCTTCTGGGCCAAGTCTTCAATGTGTATCACAGATCCACCAACACTCACTGTGAGCAATTCAAATACCAGAATTACTGAATACCAAATATTTCTCCCAAAACCATGCTTAATCATTCATGCAAATTGACACTGTCATCAAAAATTTAAACTGTCATGAAGGAAATAAAATTTCATAAAGTGGGGCTGCTGTACAACAGCTCGGTGACAAAGAATAAAAGTTTGCAAGAAAAACAGGATCAAACTTTTAAATTCGCAAACTGACATCGCATTTAAATAAACTGCAGACGAACAAAAACTACCAATTCTCAACCAGATTTTTTAGCAAAACAGCAAGACTTACTGAAAATCAATTGCAAATGAACTCAATCACATTTTTACACAATTAGTATAACATTATTAATTTACATGATCACTGACAGAAATGGAGGTCTGCTGCGTTGAGCCACTGTGCAGTACAATTCTATCACTGATATAGTTAGAAATAAAAAGATGAAAAGTACAATAGCCCAAACACTTAACACACCGTGAATAAGTCAATGAAACCAGAATGTCAGAGATTTACAGACAAAGACAAAAGATCAATGCTTTACTTCCGGAAATAAAATAGAAAAGTAACAACAAAAAAGTTTGTGCATATTGCACAAATTTCACAGAAAAGCATCACACAATTGTTTTAAATAGCACAGAGGTTTTATCATATGGCAGACAGTTTAGATAAACATAGGAAGACAGAACAGGTTTAATAACCAAGAGAATCTTAATATGTCACTCCAGTTTCTCAATTGACCGCTGTCATCGTGGCTATCATTACGCACATCACAGATTACATCAAAATTCTTAGAAATACGGACTGAGAAATATTCACGTCCACTCATGCATTTCTAATTTATCACCCAAACAAATGAGATAAATAACCATTGAGCCTATTGACAAAATTAACCTGTTTTCAACAAGCACTGTGGCACATGTTGAATTTAATCTAGTGATCAGCTAAAAATTCAATAATAAATATTAGAAATCACTTTTAAAATTCATTAACATGTTTTACAATGTTACATGTAATTCACACAGTATAAGTGACAATCACTTACAAGTTGTGGAATCCTGTTTAAAAAATACGATAATTATGAAAAACTGAAACAAACTGCACACTATCACTCGTTAAAAGTGTCACGCATTTACCGACGAGACAGTCATACAAATCTAGGCTGTGTTAAGTCGAACAACTCATAGCATGCATGAGATCCTGATGTCTAGACACAACTGATAAACACAGGCAGTGCCGGCCTTAGGGGCGTGCGAACCGTGCGGTCGCACGGGGCCCGCAACTTAGGGGGGCCCGAAAATGTCACAGAAAATTAACATGAACAAGACACCCTAATAATAATATTATGGGTTTCGATTATATCTTTTCTGTTGTCAAAAAAGTCAACTTCCTCTGTATCCCAGAATTCTCGTGTATAGTTAAATTTGACTTGTTGTACTAGTTAGCAATCTACTAAAATAAAATAATTAGCAATGAAAAACAATTTGACTTGTGTTATGGGGGGCCCTTACAGTATACTCTGCATCGGGCCCGAAATATTCTAAGGCTGGCACTGACACAGGAGACATTAAAGTGTGGATTTTCATTTATGCGCTTCCGGTTTATGCGCCGTTCTGCTTAACGCAAAGTGGATGTTATGGACACCCCAGCTAATAACTTACTGGATGTTATGGACTCTGCAGCTAATAACTTACTGGTTAATGCACCATACAAGAACTGTAGTGCACAGCTACCTATTTATTTTTCAGCATTATTCCTTTTAACATGTGACCTGATTTACACACTGTATCATCAGACGACTTGGTGTTAACGAGTGCATTAAACAATTATTAAATAAGGGCAAAAGTAATTAAACTAGAATCATTTAAGAGTTTAGAACATATCCATGTGGTAAATCAAAAACTCAAATGAATCCTAAAATCAAGTGATGAGTTGATGACTTAATCAATGCGTTAACTGGTTCACCAAGCAACTAAATTAAGCTAACCATAAATAAATTCATTTATGACTAAAATTATTTATGAACAATATACTTTGCTTAAATTATTCTGTGATCCCAGAATGACAAGAATCTCGAAATGAAGTAAACTGGATTTCCACGAAAAATGACTATTGACTAAATCCTGTGACAGTTTTAAGACCATAAATAAACGCTCACAGAAAGGCATCATGCACATGACAAATATTGTACAAAAAACATAATCAAACAAAGGAAAACAGAAGAGACACAAATACACCACATCATCCAGAACTTTTACACGACAATAATTAAAAAAGCAAAATTTCTGAGTTTTGTCTAGAATGTCCAGTACCCTATTACCCGGTAGCTAAAAACAGCGATAAGATTCTTGCCTTCCTAAAATTCTGATGCAACAGTAAGAAGATGAAGTCACTCAGTCATTCAAACACTGAGATGAGCAAAATTCTCTTTTATTCCCAAGAAGAATACCCAACAAATTCATTTACTGCAACAATTGCAAATGAATTTGCAGTTAACGGAAATTTTCTCAAGATTTTTCACCTTCCTTGAAGTTACACACCACTATTAACTCATCTGACCAAGAGTCACCACTTTAACTACAAGCTGCATTGGTTCCCAGTTGCTTTTAGTATACTATCATCATTAAAGTGTTAACAGATTTTAATTCAACATTCTGAAGTCTTTCAGTTATAAAAACTCAAATTAACTCACTTTGATTAACTCATACAACTGAAGCCCTGTTGTGCTGCTGTTATTCATATGATCATTTACAGAAACACTTGAAACATTAAAATAATTTCTTTCCATTCTGGTCTCCAGTCTTGTAAACCCATTTAATTACTTTTCAGTGCATCTCCCAGACAGATAGTAAGTACATCAAATTCTATATCGCTTGATAAAAGATCACACGACTGTCTGAAATAACCATATCACAATGGTGTTACCACAAATGTAGACTACTAGGAAAGAAAATCTTTTTCCACCCAGTACTACTAAATGTTGAAATAAACCTAAATACTTATGAGAATCAATTCTTCAAAGCACTTGCTGATCTGAGCAAAATTGTTCCTCGAATAATTAATGCAAGTCTAACACCAACAGAAATCATTTCCCTACAGCAGAAACTTCTCATCATCATAATCTGTTATCAATACTTTGGCAGGCAGTCAAGAAATGAGGCAAATACACTGAAAATAAAACAGCATTCAAAATATGCAGTTTATCAAAACATTTGCTAAATAAATACACTAACCTGCTGGCTAGTTTAGCAACTAAGAAGCGAATCAATAGTCTAATTTTCTGTAAAATCTGTCCACTTTCGTATGACTAAAAATAACTACAAAATTCGCATCAGATGTAAAATACTGTTACATCTGCAACAGTTCCAGAAATCACCAGACTCAAAAACAAGCAGTGAAAGATTGCCAAGTCTGAAATTGATATATTAGATAAAAATCATGTAAATACAAAGACACTGTATATTACACATATACATGCGAACCTCCTTGTTACAAACATCATAACGCGACTTCTTACACGACACATCGTCAGGGATATGGATCCCGAATTTAATTCAGCTCGGACACACAACTCACTCTATATAGCAAACTAGAATGCAATATTTGATATGGTTCCAAAATGTAGCATTTTAAGGAGGTTCCAGCGCACATAAAATCCAGACACATCCAATGTTGGAGTTGTCTGAAACCACGAGCCATAACAAATGACTGCTGGCTGTTGGTTCCCAAGCAATAAGACATTCTGGACAATTATGTTCATATTTTCATGTAGCTCTCTATTAAGACTGCGATGATGATGGTGTAGAGGTTTCTACATGAAGAGGGTTAAATCCCACGGGCATGTATGCACTGTAATAACAAAATACAAAGTCAAATAAGTCTGTTATTATAGATATAAAAATTACACAACTTTGGCTAGACATTTTACACCAGCAGTACATCACCTCAAAACTCACTTTTTCTCATTGGTTTTCAAACATCTGGATATTTAACTGCACTTCACCTGGTGACTGACTAACCGTATCTCTAATTCACATTTCTGTGCGACCTTGTGCAAGTTAAAAATATTTGTAATAATAATAATAATAATAATAATAATAATAATAATAGTAATTGAGGTTCTCCCAACTAACCACTTGAACCTACTGTCAAGTAAATTGGCCACAACATCTCAAGTCCAAACAACTAACCTTATCCACATGAAAACATCTGATCTGAGACATTGACAATGGCAAATGTATTCAGATGTTACTTACGAATACGGTGATGCAGGAACTCCAACTACCGCAACATGATTCCCTTTAAGAAATATTCTCCAAGAACTCTGCATATACAAATGACGACATGATACAAATTATTAACAAACTTACTTTTCTTCAGAATGTGAATACAACAAATATATACAAATACAGAGGTGAAGAATAGGTACAACATAATCACTTGTAGAAAGAGGTTGTCTAAGAGATCTATAGCAACAAACTGTCTAAGGCATGTTTCTAAGAACAGTGACGACACAAGAATATCGTCAGGAAGCAAAGACTGAGATGCATGGAAGATATGATTCATATATACAAAGGCGGTAGAGCCATGCAAGTACTCAATTCAATCCCAAAAGGAAAAAGAAGCAAAGGAAGACCAAGAACTGGCCGTAGACTAACACTAATTAATTATAATCAGTCTTCCTGCATCCATTCAGCAAGCCAAAAGCCTTCATGTTTTAGAAAACAGTTTAACGGTGTATCTCTTAGCAGCTTCACTGACAGTTAACAGCGTAAAGCATCGTAAAAATAGCTTGCTACTGACGATGCTATATATAAACTGTCGGAATTACAATGTCTGGAGATGTCATGGGATGAAGCAAGAAGACTGGCAATGAACAGAGATAAGTTGATACGGTGCGTTGTTGTCCTGCACAAGAAAGACTAAGGAAGTACAGAGACCCAATTAGAAACAATGGAATTGTGCGATGTCTTGCATTCTGTAATTCAGTCTCTCTACTAATCATAACAAGATTAAGCAAAATCAATCAGTGAACATAAACGAGTAAATACTGATGAATGTGAAAAACTAACAACAAACGAGAAAAAGTACCTTGTGAACTCCTCTCACATCCAAATCCCAAATATGAAAACACTGAAAAATAAACAAAACATTATAACAGTTAAAGTCTGCGTGACATCGCATTACATTCGTTTGCCTCCCTAACAGTTTACATGTTTACAATATGAGCTGGCTTATTATCACTATTTAACCAATTTGCGATTTATTCTGTATTGCCATTGTTAACTGCATTATGGGAGCAATAAAAGCTTTGACTGATTGAAATTGTTAACAATTTAACGATGAGCTGCAATGGTTTCCCAGACGTTTATAGTACACTCTCGTCATTAAAGTGTTAAATCATGCAGAACATGAGCATACCTGTTTTACCTGAAATTTCAGACAACTGTCACCCTAGAATGCTCATTTACAATCCAGCAATTACTATTGATCACAAATTCTAAGTCCATTCTGTATGCAATATTTCCACTCACTAGACTCATACCAGAAATGTTATCACACCTGGAAAAATTTAAATACTTCAATAATTTCTCGTCTAATCCAACCGAGCCTGGTTACCAGAAAGACCAGGCAGAGGAGCTGGTAAGGTGGGTTTCGTTGAGGACAAGAAAACTTGAAGGCAGATGATTGGCTGGATTAGGGTAGAAAGTACTTACATATTTTCAAATTGTTTTTATATTTTATTTTGTGTTGCATCATTTATGCACATTTTGATGCTCACGCTACACATCTTGTCATCCCAAATATTTTCATACACTGGATGGATACTGGATAGATGGAAAGAGGTAATAAAATGCTAAAGAATGATGTTAACCTCGTGTGTGTCAAAAACAGATCAAGACATGGTAACCTTGATAAGCACAACATTTCTTACTTCCATGCATTTCTTTATTATTTCCTTCACTTTTTAGGCTAAAGAAAGATGCAAAATTTGCATCATGTCTGTAGATGAACTGAATAAGACATCACAATTTCTAAACTTTTATTTTATATGGAGTTTTACAGTAAAATCGCTCCTTATCACCTAGTTTTTTAAACAGGTGGTATTGCCAGGCTCAATCGTGAATATCATCTAAGACAAAATTTTAACCATCACAGCATTATGAACATATTATTAGTCACTTAACAGGATAAAAATACTATAATCTATTCATGTTATTTTAAACTCAATGTCTACATCTACAAATACGAATAATGCAAACAAACTTTAGCTATATATTTCCAGTTGGCAAAATCTGTCGGATGATTCATCTGTATGTAAAGTACGTAAGTTTCATCCTGAAAGACAAATCATAGAAAGACTTTAAGCTTGGAAGCAAAATGAAGGCCTAACGGGAGAACAGATTTCTCAGAGAACTGTCCATGAACCTTCCACAGGTCAACCAACGAAATCTGGTGAGACTATCCGCACGGTTTCTAATTGTCCATCTCAGGATTTCAGTCTAGCACTTTGCCTTTCAGTGGTCTGATTCAAAACACAGTGACTTTTGGAAGCAAAAAAAATTAATTTAAGAAAATGGTGATAACAACATGTAGTGACTGATGAAATCTATTATGTTTGCTAATTAACTACACTATACTAAACTACTGTTGTCAAAATAGCAATATTAACAAGGAAAGGCTGTGCAAACTTACTGTTTTGCTATTGTTTTATATTAAACTATTATTGTTAGTAGAACAGTACCACTAATAATTAAGAAGAATTTACCATCCACCAGTAAATCACTGTCAAAAATGAGATGATAGATAACACCAAGAAATTTTCTCAAATTAAATTTCCTCCACAGCCTGGAAAAGAACCTGAAACCTTATCACATGAGTCTCAATTTCATAACCAATTGATCTTCTACCCAGCCAGTCAGGGTTTGCTTCACATGTAACAGCGCCATTAAGAATCAATTACTATTACATTATTACACTGGTAAAGAGCAATTTAAACAATGAATATTTCCATGACTCCTATTTTTACAATACAGAATTTCATGACCTCAGTAACAATAATATCACAGAATCATTACTGTAATCCAAGAAAATGCTTATTGATCCATTTACCTGAGTATCAGGTACAAACGAATTGTCACACGGATCTGAGCTGTGATTAAGTGGTCGAGCAGATTGGATAAGACTTTTCATGACTTCTTCGTACTTGTCTTTCTGTAGACTAAAATGTGCAAGGGCAAGTTAGAAAAATTAGTTAACCAAAAGAGCAAACACAAAATTAAACACTACACTCGCTTTGAAAAACCTATGCTGGCATGTATTTAATTAAAGTCATAATTAAATCTTCTGTCTGACAAAACAGCCTTCTCCTATGGCTGCACCCATGGTAAATCGGTCTCTAATTAAAAGCTATCACACAATCACACATGCAGCAGCCATTTTGCACATACATAAACATTGTTTCTTTTAAACAGTATACCTACTGTTTAGATATTAAAATAGTATGTATAGACAACATATACTGTACATACAAAAAGTACACAGACATATGCACATATAGTGTTTTAATGGATAAATAATTTATAAATCTTTCACTGATACCTGTCCACATCTTTTAGCTTAACGTGTCGCACTGTGTTCAGTGTATGCTTTTTGAAGTAGACTTCTTGAAAGTAGGAGTTCATGTTGACACCACGTGAGCCAAAGTGATACGTCCGTGAAACATCTGGCACTATACACTCTCGATCCTTACGGACGGAGTTCATGCGCATCCACATATCCCAGTCCCACTGCTGCACATGAAAACAAAACACAAATACACTCCACTGAAACTCTTTACTTTACTACTAAACATTTATATTACCAGGTATTATATATTTTGTCAGGACCTTTTGGCTAATACACACACTGCTCAGTGATCATGCTATAAATTAATTACAGTGAAAAGTGAGTGCTAATATATAAGTGTTTACTAAATGCCTTTGTGAGGGGGCCATTCGAAAAACCACAATAAATGCCTTGATACACACAAACTAAGACACTGATTCTTCAGAATTTCCCATTAGGAATACATGTTGACTAAGGCATTACACATTTGCAGTCTTCTAATACAGAGATCCTGTTTCCTAAATATTTCATCACTCAAGAGAATAGGAATAAGTACCCGCACTTGTCAATCATTGTCAATCATGAAAAGATCAATCCAAATAAAAGCATCAAACTGTGACTGCACAATTAGATCTACTTTCAAAGTACACGTACCTTTTCAGGCGTTGGCCAGTTTGGCTCCAGCTCCTGTTTATAGAGAGAACGCCTGAGCAGCCAACCAAGACCAGGCATTGTTTCAACGCGATACAGTAGAGCTGGATCTTTACATGAGTGATCATAACCCTAGGAAAATATGTGAATTCAATTTTCAAGCAGTACACACAATCATTAGGAAAGATCTACACAGACTATAATGCTAGTTTTCTTGTCAACACCACACAGACATCTGATTTGAAATACATGGACTGTCCAGTAAGATTGACATTCTCAGAGTACTATGCAAAACACAAAGCTATATTGTGCATTACATTGCTATAGTATGGTCATATGAAGCCGGCAAATCAATGATATACAATGCAAAATGTATTTATATTTCCTATAGTATTCATGTAATGTCACTTATCGTCAATCAATAATGCCAATTATCAGTGCAAGAAGGGCTTGCTCAGGGTCCCTCCGCATGCAGGGAATGGTTATATACTAATAGTGTAATTGCATTCTGCTAAAAAATCTACTTGTTCATAGAAAATACTGTATACAGTTATGGAAATCTTCTTACAAGTAGTCAGGCCCCCAAAGTAGTTTGAGAATCAAATCGCTTGACAGACATTTCAGAACTCTTGTAACACATACTCACTCTCAGGCAAGAAATGAAGGTCTTAGCATTTTATTCCCATAACACCTTCAGGGAGCCTTATCATGCCGTTGTACTGTACTCAATTTATCTAGTAGGATACGCAATTGAGAAGATAAATGGATGCAGATGACAATCTGCATTCAATTATCTACTACACAATACTCCAGAAAAATCCCACACCTGATCATTCCAAGCGCTGATGCAGTAAATGCTGTCATCATGATCCAACAGATGAATAGTCTGACTGAAGTAACTGCGGAAACAGATTTAGAAACATTTAAAACAACCAATAAATCGAATCCAGTTTGTCTCTTTTGTGTTTCTCTTTTTTCAACATATTTTAAAATACTTTAAATCTTGACTTTACAGTGCTAACTTTTCACTTAATAGTGAGCCCTCTCTAGCCACAATCTATTATCCAGTAAAGCAATATTTATATTTTAGGAATTTTCTTAACAAAACAAGAATTATAAAAATAACTTAAAGCTTGGTCACTGACAATTTGCATTGTTTCATAACCTGTGATGCTATATAAATAATATTAACACGTTTTTGAAAAGATAAAAACTTTCACAAACCTGAAGAAATCCTTGGAAATGTCCAAGTCTTCCTCTATAACTATTGCATACTTTGCTTCCTAAAGAGTCAACACGCAAAAAGAAAACCCAATTTAACCATTCAGGGATTCAATAACCAATGACCAATACTGAAGACACACACTTTCTGACAGATACTGTGACAAGTATTGGTTAACACAACGTTTGCAAGAAATGCTGCCTTAAGCACTTTATATATGCAATACAACTCATTCAGTCGATTGGAAACATTATTCTAATACAAAAATGTGTTAAACTTAAAGTAGTTTTTATGTAATCATGCCAAGGTAAACTAAAGTCTTTGTCAATGACAAACAAACGTACCGTAAACAGGTTGAATGTCGCTGTTAAGCTGGCTTTATAATGCTGAGAAATTCTTGCATTCTTTGTTCCAAGTGGTGTGTGCTGAATTCCACGAATGCCAAACAACTTGCACACTTCCAGTGGAGCCTGGACCATGGAAGACATAATATGCATGGCCATCTTGCCAAAATTATCACATTCCCATTATGCAGTTGGTCAAATTTCAGATTATAAAAGGTGAGATTAAGATAGTGGCAGGAAGGATACACAGCCATAAAACGCTCCTCTATTGTACAGACGAAAATGCCAATTACCTTTTGTTTAAAAAAATTATCAGTTAACTATCCTCTATTGCATAAAAACAATCTTTACTTAATTAGCCAAGAGATAATGATACGTGCCTGGTCAGACCTTCGTCTTGAGAGCTCTCTTGGTAAGAAATGACATAAATCTTACGTTGTATGTAAATATGCAGGCCGTAGACCCATCTCAAAACATAGATATCTAATGTTAACACCAAAGAAGTAAACTTTTGTAACTAAACTGCAGCAGAACTGTAAATGAATAAGTAGATGGGTCCATGCATGTAAAACGCTTTTAAAAACATGCTGTTAGCCTCAGCGGTGTTGACCTGGATCCACACTGCAAAAACTATGGAGAATCAGACTTACCTCAAAATAGCCATCAATAAAAACGGTAACCATGGCAGGATTAACACCATCAGCAGAAAGCAGCGACTGAAGCATTCTACAAGAAAACATAACTTACTCTGAACAGAAAATAACGAGTTTTTATGACAAATATCTTTGTTAACCACGTTTTTATTATTTTAATCTAATTCTTTCCAACTATATAACTTTACTCTTTCTTAACAATCAAGTTGAACTGCAAATGAATCTTCAATTTTTGTTTGAAAATGAAAGATTAAGCACTTAAATAATGCCAGTAAATAGACTGTCAATAAAATCAGCCTAAAAGGATCAGGATGTTTAATATGGGATATATATGACATTCTGGGTCATCTTTTGTTGCAAATGCTGATACTGTTATGTTATACTGCTTTGTTTTCAAACTGCTTCAATAAAGGATTTGATTGATTGATTAATTGATTGATTGATTGATTGATTGATATGTAATACATTCACTTGGTGAATAACCAAGTTGGGGAATATTTCGTGTTTCTGTGTTTAAATTCAAATGTTTCACAACTGATGCTTTCCATATGGGCACAAGCAGCTAATTCAGATTTCTAAAAGTAGCCCTTATTCCGTGCTGAAAACTAATAACCTTGCAGTGCTGAACCGAGCTAGTCACCATACTCTTGGGCTCATGTAAACAAGGCTCCACAATTAAGCTTACCTGTAAAGGTAGTGTGGTCTATCACTGGCTATCACAGCCACAGGTACCTCAAACACCCTGTTGTCTGGAATCTGATTAAAACAAATGAACCTCAATTAAACAATTCACATTTAACTTGAATTGATCAGTTTAATTCACATATCATCAAAATATCCTAATATTCCTGCTAAATTCCAAACAATATGGCATAATTCCATTTAATTAAAGCACAAGATGTCTATATTTTATATAGGTAGATGTGGTTCTGACTGCCATCTGCCTGGGAATCTGGAACTCTTAAACCAGCACCCTGCCGGATGTGACTGAAATCAAAATATTTAAGCATCTGCTTAAAACAAACCTAAGTTTGGTCAGCTTCAGTTGAAAGACAGCTGGAGACATAGCTCCATACTGAAATAAATTTCAGGCAGAGTACACAGTGCTTGAGAGCTCACCATCTCTGATCCAAATGAGAGAGGTGCTGGATCGCTACAGCTGCAGACACTGCCATAGCCCTCCAATCGATTACAGAACACATGACGCCTTTCATTTTCAGGCGTTTCTGGCCAGCTGCACTGGTTGTCTGCAAGAATTTCGACAGCGCATATAATTCCATCACGAGGAGCTACATAAATTCCCAATTACCAGCAGCACATGCAGTTGAAAAAGCGGTTGGCTTATCATAATCTTACTGGATGGATCTTTGAAAGTTGCCTTCAAAGTTGAATTTTTGGTAATGTAATTTCTAAGTTAGTAATAGAAATAAATAATACTATCTATTACCGTGCCCCAGAATTTCATTTCTCTGCAACTTTGCGCATGTTAAAATGATATATAGATTTAGTATACATTCACACCTTTGTAAGAAATGGATCTTAGCACTTTCACAGTAGTGTGTTGTTAACAAAAGTAGTGTGTGCCATATTTACAATAACAACAGAAGCTCTGTTACAAAACTTTTTAGTAATTAAAAAATCAGGGCTAACCTGCCATTGGCCTGAGTGGTATTTCAACACTGAGTAGCACCAGTTCACCCCAACTGCCAAGGTCAGGTGACTTACTTAGCAACTCACCATACTTCTGACCTACAATACAACAAAACACTATTCAGCAATGCAATTCAACCTCAAATCAATTACTTACTTCGACAATACTGCAAAAGATTATTATTCATTTTCATATTCAGATTATTTCTTACTTAGAATGTACTCGGAATTAAACATTATAGGAAAAAAGGATATCAAACAAATTACTTCACTGTTAAACTTGTACGAAGTTAAACATAGCAGCTTTCCTTATTCCATTCCAATAGCCTTGGTATTGCTGTTTCCAAGTCTTACTGATTCAAATTAAAAGAAGCCCCAATCAGCAATTCAATAAATATATATCACAAAAATGCTTTATATGATCATCATGTCTCCATTACTTTTTGATATCTAAAATCATATTTGAAAAACTCATTGTGACTGCACCTCCTTTAACTGTAATCATGGCCCACATGTCTCTCCAGTTCAGCTCAAGAGCTTTATCGCTACCTAGACGAGAGAGCAGACGGCGAGCATCCTGCTTCAACTGGAATGAACCCTCATCCTAAATTCACAGATACACGGAATGTCGGCTGTAGTACATAATAATACAACATACAACATAATGCAAACAATTACTCAAGCCTACATCCACTATAAATGGATGAAAAATACAGCCTAAAACATGCACATTGCTTAGACGGCCAATCAGGTGGCAACAAATGGAGCTTACAATGGACTGGTCTATCAGAAGAGCCTAACTCTGAGAGACAATGAATCAGTTGAGTTCTTTTCTTGCACAGAACTCACTAAGTTGGCCATCCCCACAGACAGTCATATTAACTCTCATACTTCGCTAGCAGACTGTAGAAGTGTTGCTACATTTGCATTGATAGGGTTGCAGAGATTACTTACTTAATTACTTACTAGTTTAGAACAAAATAAAAAGGGGTTAAGTATATGGCCTATAATCCACTTGTGAAGACAGTTCTCACTATTGGAATGATCTCATAATGTAGTAAATTTTAACAAACTGACATTGACTTTAGTCAGAATGCTCCTGCTCAGTTATGTGATTTCATTACTTTGACATATTTATGCAGCATGAAAAGCATCTGAGCTAATAATGATGTTGTTGGTTAAGCATTCGAAGTCATATTCTCAACAAGACTCTTGTGCAACAGAGAAGGGCTTACAAAGTAAGCAAACCCACTGTCAACCATGGAAGTGTTTTCACTGATCATTGTCTTGGCAAGTACTTGTTAACATTCAACCGAAGAAACTCAATTCTTCTCAAAATCCAACACTGCCTTGCTTATACTTCAAATGACATTTTAGAGGTTTTTGACAGTTGCATATAACTGGTCTGTGCCTGACCTTGATGGTAAAGATAAGAATACGACCATCTGAGACCATGTTGATAAAGAGAAGCATTGCCTCATCCTCGTGGCTTGAGTATGTGTCAAAAACACGTTGTGCCATAACACTTCCCTGTAAAGTAACCGAAAATGCCACACAATGTTACGTGGGACCTCATGAATATGAATTATAATAAATTAAGAATATGTTACAAAACATAAGTTTTTACATGACAAAAAATGAAACAAAACTTCAAAGTTTATCATGAAATCTGCCATAAATTTAGATTTATAAAAATGTCCAATTAAATTTAAAGTTCTATTTATGTCTGTCAGCCAGCAGAAACATAGAACACACAGAAAAAATCTCCTTACTACATTTTTGTAACAGTTTTGTACATTTATGAATGCAACCTTAGACGATAATATCTGCACTAAACATTTATGTCTAGCCATTAAAATTTAAATAGTGACGTCCTCTTCTTTGACATCTCTTTAGCCAAATATTTCTATTCATTAACCAGGTCGAAAGCAAATAAAGTACATCATTCAGCCAATGTTGTAAAGGCTCTCGCAAAAAATACTTGTAGCATGGCAGAGGGTTCGGAATTTAAAGACAGTGAAGATGACATAACTGAATAGAATATACATGAACTCATTTTTAGATGGAAGCTTTATACCCCTGGTAGCTCTTCACCTGTTACTACAAGTTTGCTTTACCAGTGGCAATATTTAGCAGAGTGTTTTATCTCAATTCACACTGTGCATGATTTTTATGGATTTTCAAATATATAAGTCTGATTATTTCTTAATTTTTCCATCTTTTTTATCAGCTTTGAAGGAAACACAAGCACTGACCAACAGTTTTGTGAAAGGATATCGTAAAGGAAAAACGATAAGCAAAATGATTAAAATGTGTCTATATATCTACAGATTTAAATAGCTCGCATTCATATGAACAGCCAAAGATGCCACCCTGCTCTGAGAGCCCAAGATATTCGCCACTCCGTTCCTCGAGGAGGGGTGCTCATTGTGCGGTTCATCCACACAGCTACTATGCAGAACCATGCTTTTGTGGTGATGGGCCCAGCGGCATGGAATGGGATCCCCTGGAGCTGTGCCTTTTCCCAGAACTCTTTCTGACACAATCTATACTGCTTAAAAACTGTTCTGTTTGGTCGTGCTGAAGTCGGGAACACATCTGTTCTGAGAGTATGGTTCTGAGTAGCTCTCCTTGCTGCCATACAAATGTTTAATTGAATGAATGAATGAGTTAAACATTTTCCTTAGTTCAAGATTTATAAATTTACTAATCTTGGTAATGCTGTTTCCATATCTTACTGATTCACATTAAAAGACGCCCAATCAGCAATTCAATTTTTAATTTTACAGTTTAAATATTTCTTCTAACATTAGAAACAAATGGTTTAGTAACCTAAATACAAATTCTATCGCTTAAACAGGTGCAAAAACCTAATGTCCAAGAAAATTCAGTCCTAAATTCGATACAAACCGTTGCTTGATTGAGAACGACAACATGTATTCCACGATTGACATCAGGCACTGCATCATCCAAAATCTACCACAGCAGACAAAACACCAGAACAATCTTATGACAACACAACAGCTGTGTTACATTCTTTATTTTCACATTTCAGACTCACACAATTATCTTCGACAAAAGTTCACAGTTTGATATAAATCATCATGTCTAAACCAGTTGCACCTTATGCGACAACATGTGTGAATTGACAGAGACTTTTCAAATTTTATACCACAAGAAACTTGTCATAATGCATTTCATTACAAAAAAACACTTACAAAGTAATAACTTGGTTGGGTACATGGATCCCATAATTAATTCCCCTATAGAAAATAAATTCGCTATAACACAATCTCGTTAATAGACAGTACTTAATCCACAGACAGCGTTTAATTAGTTTCTGGTGCATTACATGTTCTTACCCATAAAATTTACGTGGTCTTTGCATCTGGTTAGATAGACCTGTTTGTTCAGGGTCAACTGGTGCATCTGGGGCTGTATATTCCCAAGAGGGAACCACTCTGCCTGTCATAGGTCAATGGGTCCAAAGGGGAGTTCAGGCTATGACGACATGCCACCAAATACCATCCAAACGCACACAAAATTCTCTGTAGATTTAAGGAATAAACGCAAACTGAGATACAGTCTAACTCCAGTTCAAACTGAAAATTATTATCGATCATATTCAGCACGTGAACTAATCTATCAAACATAAATAACATACAAAAAATATCCACCTTGACTGTCAGAGATTTATGCACATGTGGTTCAATACATAAAATAAAATGTACCTAGAATATTATACAACTGATTCAAATGATTAAATGTAAAAGTTTTAGCTTACTGTTGTGCCATCAACTGTTACAAGGACCTTGGATTTGCTGGATAGGACTTCAATGTGTAGACTCTTTCCAGGAAGTAGTTGAGACAGAAGGCTGTTTCCACTAGCAACACTCGAAGCCTCTGCCAGAAACACAAATATTATAAATTATAATTTAAATCTAAAAGTTATTGTACCATGTAACCAGCAAAGCCAACAAAAATATGGCAACTTATCATCAATAACTACCATTAATAACAAAATGTTGATTAGCATCAGTCTGAAGGCAATTTGTTGCTACAGCCCAAAATGGCACATTGATCTTAATTGTATTACATCCTTGGAACGTAAGAGTTTAGAAAATGAACCTGATGTATCATAAGTCAGTTTTCTTAATATCATAATAACCATTCACAGTCCAAATCCTGCTAAATTTTGCAGCACAAAACTCATGACTCATCATAGTTGCATGTATATATATATATATATATTGTTACCCTATTTGTCTAGAGGCAGAATAAAGTGGCTTAAGATAAAAATGAAGTTTAATGGCGAAAATGTACAGCAGAGAGAAAATACAATATACATGTCAGCCCTGCAGGCCATGAAACTACATTACAGCAGAATCAAACGTTTCCATCAACAAAGCACCCAAAGAACCAGCCAGTCTCAAAGAGACTAAACATGCCCGGTTCGAAAATACTGAAACGTTCTCCACACGGAGACACAACATTCAGAGACGTCCTAGCCCCACACCAAAGCAACACCAAGCAAAAAGCTAACTAAGTCTCTTTCACCACATGGCCTAACCGTGTTTATATACAGCTACAGTTTCCAACCAGTACAACCCAGCATACCATCACTTAACCAGAGCACATGGTCTGTTTGATGCCTAAATGTAACAAAATATATATATATACTATATATAATATTATATATACATATATATATACACATATATATACACATATGCATATATTATATATCTATGGTTGCCGAGGCAGTCAAGTTGAGGCAACCAAGCTTTGTGTTGGTCTTTCACTGCAGCATCCAGCTGAGGCATTGTATATGCAATCCAATGGTTGTTGATTTGCTGTCATTGTGCTTAAGTTTGAGCCAACAGAACTTCCACACCACAACTATGCTTCCAAAGACTAACAAAGGGAAACTAAAAATCCAAGGCTTCCAACACAAAATTGTACAGCTTAAATGTCATGGCACCTGACTGTTAGGACCGTAGTTGTTTATTTACAGGTTAATAAATATATTACATCTTGTGGTACCTGACTGTGAGGACTGCAGCTGTAACTTGCGACTAGTGTTGAGAATGAATGCAATGTTGATAACAACTGTGACCATCAACACAACCACCAGACAACTCTGACAAAGCATAATTAAAAAAATTTAAATTAATATGCAGTAGTAGACACAACTGCATTTAAAAATAAAACTAACAATTGCATTACATTACAAAATATTAAATTACATTAAGAACCATCATCCAATTACAGATGCCTACATATATCAACCAGTCAGTGTTGGTATCCATTTGATCAACCAACTGTTTTAGTCAGTTATCCTGGGAAAGCATTGTTATGTTTTGTTGACATTAAGTACAGGTGACATCTTATTCTTATTGTAGTTGAAAAGTTTATTTCATATTTACAATGTTAAGAGGATAAAAAGAGTCACCATGTATAAACTTTCCAGTTTTTTAATAAAGAACTCAAATCTATTCTATCATGGGGAATATGAGAAAATGAGGAACTTTAACGATTAATGTTCTTTAGAACTCTTACGAGGTTCCTAAAGGCAACTAAATAAATAACCAGAAACATACATGCAGCTTTCATTTTGCAGCTAAGCATAAGAAGAGGACAACAGGAAGCAACCTTTATTAATTACAGTGTATCAGCCAAAGTGATTTCGGAAAGTAATGTAGCTTGCATCAGTGAATAGTATCAGAATGTAATATAGCAATGGCACCATATAATGATAGCACATAATCTTTCATATCATAACAAATACAACTAATTCTTCCAGGCCTCATAAAATCATCCAAACAAACCTGCAGTAAGAAAACAAGAACCTGTCTCCTTCGACCAGGATTCTGTCGCACATGTTGTCTTCCCGGATGAAGCAATGTCCAAGCTCGCTTTGGCACCAGCGGCTTTGCATGCGGGTGGGGAGACCAACCTTCCATTGCAAAAGTGGACAATCATTGAACAGACATCATGAATACTTCACAGTCACCATGACAGCAAACCAATATCTCATTTCTGCAAGAAAAACAAGTACAATTCTTTAAAGAAGAGCTGTTCCTAGAATAAACACAGGACCCTGATTATCAGATGCGTTAATATAATGCAAATTCACGTATAACATGGTCACAGCCATCGAAATGGTAGTTATGCACACTCGTGATCTATGGAAGAAAAATTCATGTCTAAGTGCATATAAAGTGTCATGGCCATTATCACTTTCCTTGTCATTTGCTGAGCTAACAGCTGGTCAAACAGCTGTGCAGTATATTGAGTTGGCTGCTACAACATGTTCAGTTCATATTTCTAAACAATTTTCACTGGTAAAGAACTCTCCAAATCTCTGCACGAAATTTGTGTTACCATCATCGCCATTGGCACAGCACAGTGTAAGAGACAAGTGTCAAATGCAGCCCTAGCAGGCTTAGAACTTCGGCCCTCAACGGTTAGTTCGTAGCCTTCGTGGTCTTTAAAACTGCAAAATGTCTGCCTCATCAAACGCATTTATTTCGAGCTTTAAAACATTGCCTGACCGACATAATTATTTAACATTTTTGATTTGGCTGCTGAATAAAAAGTACTAGACTATAGAGAAATGGCCAAACTGAGCTTGCATTTTTTTCTAATCAATGAAGAGTTTGGCACTCAAATGGTTTGTTCGTCGGCATTGTTGTCTTGAAAGCCCGAAACATGTGCCTCATCAAAAATATTAGTTTGAGAGCTTTTACAACAAATGTTGGCTGAATGATATAATTCATTTGTTTGGCTGAGAAATTAGACTATAGAGAAACAGCCAATTACTGGGAATGGGACATAACTATTTCAATTTAACGGCTGGCTGCTAATGGACTTTAAAACAATTGTTGCCATAAGTTGCATTTCTAATTTTACCAAACCAACGGAAAAACCCACATAAGGGATTTTTTAAATGTACAGTGTTTCTTCTATCTAACAGATAAAAACAGAACTGTTAATATAGCTAATTATAGGCCAAAAGGGTGCTTTTGTTGTGCGGTTATTGTCGACCGCAATCCCTGTGAAAGAGTTAACACAGCACAACATACTATATGCAGGGGCGTCTACACCATAGAAACATTGGAGCAAATGCTCCATACAAAAAATGGGGGGATGTGTCAGTGCGTGTGCCACCATTGTAGGGGGGAACGGGAAGGGGGGAAAAAGAGGAGGAAAAGGGATGTTGCTCCAATGACTTAGGGGCAGGCCTGGTTCGTCCATATGGGCAACTGGGCAGCCGCCCAGGGCCGCCGATTTTTAGGGGCCGCCAATTTTCCATTTTTCAAAAATTATTTAATTATTATTCGTAAACAGAGGTGAATGACTAAAAAAGGTCATCAACTTTTTTGTGCTTAGGGCCGCCGGTTTGCCTAGGGCCGCTGATTTGCCCAGGGCCGCCAAATGTCTTGAGCCCCGGGCCTGCTTAGGGGGGATAGACGCCCGACTATATGGGTGATTTCTTTCGACAAACAGATATATTGCAAACAAGTAAAAATGCAACATTGGATTTTAATTTTTAAGTGCACAAAGCACATCCATGGAAACAAACAGCATATTACACAGTCAGTCAGTGGCCAATCCAAACAAGTGTGCATTAAACCTATTCTTGAACACTCTATTGTCTGTCATTTCCTGCAGATTTACTGTTATGGAGCTCCACGTGGCCAGGAAGATATACCATATAACAGGACCATGTTTTAGCATGGAAAAAACCGGTAAAACAACACAAAACTACACGGAAAAAAGGGTTCATGTTACAAGGAAAGAAGGCTTATTAAGCACGAGTATGTATGGCGCAGCACAAGTTATTCCCTCATAATTTCAAATATGTTGTTTCAACTAACATCATTTAATAAATTGCAAAGAGTAAAACAATGTTTTGTAAGAGATATCTTCAAACTAGTATGTCTCAACATTATTTTATTAGTCTGTATTACTATTATAAGTAAAAACGGACTCAATTACTTGTTACAAATCAGTGCTGTCTTAAGGCATGGGAAATGCTGGGCAGTCGCCACTCGCCAGGGGCCCCACGATTCTAGGGGTCCCAAATTTAAAAAAAATTGTGTTTTTCAAGGCTTAGGTTATATTGTTCAAAAGTTTGTGTTGATTAATCTTTGCCTTAGCCTATATGTTTCTTTATGTTTAAACATTCATCTTGTTACAAAGTGAATGTTGAAAATACCAATAAATCTAATTTTATTGACCGTTTAAATTTGATCCCCGTGGGTGGGCAGGGGCCCCAGTACATTGCTTTGCCCAGGGCCTACAATACCCGTAAGACGCCACTGTTACAAATACCATACTTATGGGGTAGCGCTTCATTTCTATACCGGTCTGAGCTAAACTTTGTCACTGTTCAATTTTAGTCGTGTAGACGCTGAATGTAAAAGATTTCCCACGTATAGAATGAACTGGAGTGTAATATAATTTCCGAAGGTTTCATGGGCTGCGATCTGTCTCGTCCACCCTACATAACACCGACCGAGCGAGGTTGTGGTACTGATGCTGAGAACCTGACGTCTTGCGCATCCTTACCCTATATTACTTTAAACATCCATGTGATTAAACTCCGTAAACACAGATCAAATTCATGCTATCTTTAAACAATACATTATTCCGTGCCTCGTGTACACTGTGAACAGTTGATTTACGATTTTCGGTTGAATGACCACAGTTTCTTAAGAAAACAAAACAACGATCTAAGAAGCAGAGTAAAACAAAGAAGTTCCGGTTCACATGTTTTCGTAACTACAAGGACCAATATTTCACAGAATCGAAGGTCCTTCTTTAATGTGTATGAATAGTTGCAGTGCCTATGCACCCCACAGCCCTAGCGGTCAGGAATTATCACGTCTTGTTCGGAGAGTTGCATTGCATTGCAGTTTAATATTGTCTAAGAAGAAAATCAACGAAAATTTATATTTTCAGAGTAAAAGATTCTGCGGATTAAAGCATCAATTAGCTACATTGGTAGAGCGCAGGCTGCGTCCCATAGGCTACTCCTCTGTCAGGCTCTGTGTAAGAGATCGTGCGGATCGCAGATCGCTTCCCGAAGGTGCATGCTTCTTTCAGAGATTTAAATCTCGTAGACGGAGACCTTAAATGGCGTGGCACGTATTCAAACGGGCAGTGGTGGTGAAGGATCTCAACCAATCAATTCATTGAAAACTGAGCAGGGTCAAAGTCATACGGTCGCTCTATAAAATCGTGTAATGTAGCCTACATTTACATACTCAATATAGGCCCTATGCTGGAATACCTACATTCATAGGCGTAGACTCTGGGGCAGCCGGGCACGTGGCCCCACCCACAATAATTGAGGAGGGGGCATTCCCCCCAAAAAAACCCGAGAGAGATTTTCTTGAAATATTAAAATATTACGTTTCAATATAGACAAACTTCTTCAAAACAGAAAAACGGAGATAAAGAAGTGAAATAGAATCAGAAATCACAATGAAAACAAAGATTAACTAATATCTTCAATATCTTCAATATGAAATGTCGCAAAAACTACCCCCTCGACTACTACGATTACCAGGCCGAGTCTTTGGTCGGGGAGATATTCGAGTTGCCCGTATCTACCTTCAGGCTCTTAGGCTCCTAAGCAGTGGCGTAGAAAGGTTTTGGGGGCCCTTGTGCAGAGCTTCGATGATGGGCCCCTTGAACCCCCTTCGATTTGAAACAAAAAAAAACGCTGAAAAAACGCTGTGCATATGATGCTTGGCGCTTTTGCGATATTTGCATATTTCTCAAATAACGAAACGTAAGCAAAACTACTTCCGTCCAAAGATTGCATAGTCATTTGAGTGTGTAGTACTGTGTAGGCCTACGCTGTTGCTAACTTGCTGTACATGTACCCATTGCTACGCCCCTGGACGGAAGTAGTTTTGCTTACGTATAAAAACCTTTCTACGCCACTGCTTCCGTCCAAAGATTGCATAGAGTAAAGAATATTGTTATGGCACACCGGTTGTTTACTAAATCATGCATTTGGACATTCCACGTTCAGAGAATCAGATTCAGCCAATTAAACTATTGCGTCGAGTCATTTGAGTGTGTAGTAGGCCTACTGTGTACGCTGTTGCTAACTTGCTGTACATGTAGATTTCCTTTTAGGTGAAAAAATAACTCCACTAGCTGCCAGGGGCCCTTTTGACCGCCGGGGGCCCTTGTGCACTGCACAACCTGCACAACCCATTGCTACGCCCCTGCTCCTAAGGTTCGGCCTCCGTGGTCTGTCAGAGGACTTATCAGGTCGATCAAACAATTCGAGCGTTCAACGTTTAATTTCATAAGACGAATAATTCAACAGTCACACGTCAGCGCCCAGCAAACTTAAAACTCTCTATGTCTTGTAATCTCATCTATTTAAGATAATAATCTTGCTTCTTTCTCTTTCACTTAGTAGGGCTTAATCATCTCTCAACAATAATCTTTTTTCCTCCTCTTCTACAATATTACTCTGTAATATTTCCTCTTAGTAGGGCTTAATCATCTCTCAACAATAACCGTTTTTCCTCCTCTTCTACAATATTACTCTGTAATACCTCTTACGCTAACGTTCACATATCATTGGCAAGGGCAATAGCGGGGAAGGGGGACTGTGTTGAGAGAAAAGGTGTGGGAAAGGGTACCGTGTGGAGATAGAAACTTCAGAAGATTTGCAGAAAGACAACAAGAAAAGCGTGGGAGAGGGGGACCTTGCGGAGATAGAAATCCGTGGAGTAGACGACTGTGTGGAGATGGAAGCTTAGAAAGATTTTCCAGCAAACAGCAAGAAATGCGTGGGAGAGGGAGACCGTGTGGAGATGGAAATACGTGGTAGAAAGAAACTGCGTGGAGATAGAAACCTCAAAAGATTTGCCAGCAGACAGCAAGAAATGCGTGGGAGAGGGGGGACTGTGTGGAGATTGCAACTTTACAGGATATGCCGACGAGCAGCCGACGTCCAATAGTGGTTGCCATGGCGACATATTATTCCCGTGGTCAACTTGCAAATGGAATCTCTCAACATCTCTCCCCGCCACGATTAAAAATGTCCTCATTTTGATCAACCGTAGATAAACAGCTTAATTACCGAATTTAACATTCATACCTCAGCGCCAATCATCTGGTGTAAAAACAGTTGGATGGTGGACAGCGTCGTTCCTTCGAGTCGTTACGAACCACGCAAAGGAGAATCCCCGAAGAGACGCCTGAATAACACCGCTGGCCACCATCCAACTGTTTTTACACCAGATGATTGGCGCTGAGGTATTCAGTACCACGCCAATCATCTTTAAAAACATTACACTGACCTTGCCTGTTTGCCTGTCCAGTTTTAAGTTCACTATGGCCAGCGTTCATCAGCCGGCCTAGCCAGTTGTGAAGTCTTTTGGATGGATGGGGAAAGTGAGCCAGTTCGGCGCATTTTTCTTAGTAGTTGCTCAATCCTCTTCCTGTCTCCTGCCCGGGTGTAGTCCCACCATGCAGGGGATGCATACATCAGGGAAGATACGGTGGTGGCCCTTGCTATGTCATGTAAGACATTTGGTGGAAATCCGTGGGACCTTAGGACTCGGAGGGCGTGGAGTGAAGAGGAAGATTTCGACAGAACCTCTTCTAGATGAGGCCCCATCCCGAGGTCAGAGGAGATGGTGACACCTAGGACACGCAGGGAAGTAACGCGGATGGTCCCCGGGATAATAAGGGGAATGGAGGGGATTGCTTTCCTTCTGGTGAAGAGAATTAATTCACGAGTTTTATTTGGGTTGAGGCGAAGGTTATTACTACTCGCCCAGGATGCGATATGTGCAAATTCTTCTTGGGCGGTATCTATAATTATTAGAGGAGCCTATAAGGAGGTAGATGTCATCAACGAATTTAGTGATAAAGTTAAAAGCATGTTTAGGGTGGAGATCTGAGTAGTTTATGGAAAAGAGAGCAGGACCAATTGCGGACCCTTGGAAGACACTGGAGTTAATGGTTTTTAGTCGAGAAGCACTTCCCAGGAATTTAGTGATATGGCCCCTATCATGAAAGTATCGGTGAAGCCAGTTATAAATTTCATTAGGGATGTCAATGTTAATAAATTTTTTGAATAGTGTGTAACGACGGACAGTATCAAATGCTTTTGACAAGTCGGTCGAGATTACTAGTACATAATTATTCATTGGAGATTAGTAGGTTAGAAATCTGTTGAAGAAGCACTGTTATGGCAGCTGTGGTTGATCCAGTAGGTCTGAATGCGAATTGGTCTTTGACATGGGCGGCGATCTAGGGGGGACGGGGGGACATGTCCCCCCACCTTTAAGAGTGGGGGGACACTCCATGCATTTGTCCCTCCACCTTTTGAAGAAACACCAAAAAAGGCTGAGAAATGTAATTGCGCGTGAGGGTTTTCGCAGCGCTTTCGCAGACTTTGTGACCAGACGAGGTAAAAATCGAAATTTAGAGGAGAAGTGTCCCCCAAAATTACGAGAAAGAAGAAGGAATTCGTAAAATAGTGGAAAAAAAGAATTAAAAGTATTTAGAGGAAATTATTGTAGAAAGAAAGGGTTACGAGGTGATTGTTATCTGTTGGGAGACGGGAAAAAAGTAGCAAAACGTGGTGAATGACTAGAAAAAAGGTCATGAGCTTTTTTCGGAGATGAAATGGAAATTTTTCGGAGATAAATTGGTGAAAATGAAAGTGGGAAAAAGTAAAAAGTGGAAAAGTGGTAGGAAAAAAGAAAGGAGAGTGTCAGAAAAAGTTGTAAAAAGAGGCGAAGGACTAAAAAAGGTCATCAACTTTGTTCGGAAATGAAAAAAATTTTTCGGAGATAAAGTGGCAGAAAATTTTTTTCTTGGGACAAGATTTTCCAAAAAACGGTCGTCGACGAGATCGTGGCCGACTTTGTCTCCCCCACCTCTCAGACAAGATCGCCGCCACTGGTCTTTGAGCATATCTTGGATAGGAGGGGAGTCGAAGGCTGGGTATAGGTGTTTGCGTACGATGACACGTTCGATGACTCTTGAGAGAACAGGAACTAAAGAGATTGGCTGGCCTGAAGTCATTTGGAGAGGAAGGATGAGGAACTTTGGAGATTGGATTTATCAAGGCGATTTTCTATTGATCCGGTATTTGAGCGAGGGCTATGGATCTGTTTATAAGGTACGTGTGTAACTGGGGAGCAGATAATTGGTGCTAGTAGTCGAAGGAACCAAGACGGTGTCAGGTCCTTCGGCAGTGGGTTTCAGATGATCAAGTAGGTGGAACATTTCACTTTCCGTAAGGAGAGGAGTATTTGAAGATGCAGTTAGTTTTAATTTGGAGGGGATGTAGGCAGTGTCTGTGGATATAGTTGCGAAGTAAGAATTTAAGTCTTCTGCTGTAATTGACTTTGTATGACTGTTTCCTTTCTAGTGTAGCATTTATAATATCGCGACCTTTTATTGCGGCGGCGGCCAACGGCGCATCGCTGGCGATGCGAACGATAGACCTCGCATCCTCGTCCTCGTTGTCGTCGCAATTGTATCTGGTGTAGCATTTATGCATTTTTGAATTTTCTCAACAAAGGAATTGATTTTGATTCGAGTCTGACTTGCAAACTGCTAGCGTTGAAATCATGCAGCTGCTTTCAAATTTCGTTGACATCAGTTTGCAAAATACGGATAAAATGTTCAACGCCCCCTCCAGTCTTTTTTCTACAATTCCCACACTATTTGAGAGTTTCTCTTTTAGCCTTACTTAGCATATACTGAGATATTAATATTTGACGTTAAAGGTCAAACGACCCGGAAAATGAATACGTCGTCCAACTGTATAGGTTGCGGCATATGAGAGTTAATATTATGTAAACCTATAGCCATCGAGTTCTTGGTAGACTATATCTATATTGCGATATAGCTGAGGTGGATTCTATATGTAAATTGTAATTGTAGGCTAATCGAAAACTTAGCATATCGCCAATTCGAAAGCAATCTAATTCATATGAAATTATGTCTCGACCATTTCAGTATAGTCCACGACACGATTAAAGTGGACACCCACGGGATTTGGGCCCAGGAAGAGAAACGATGATGATAATGATGACGACGACGACGACAATGATGATGATGATGATTAGGAATTCTTGACGTTACAGAAGCCACTATTATACGAGCGACTTGCAGTTATGTTTAGGCCTAAATATCGACACTGGACACTGGACCTTGTCCAGGAGGACTATAGCGATGGCCTGTGGCTGCAGTGGGTAGGATTTCTGTTGCACTTGTAATATCTCAGAGACGACGGCTAATATCGCGACCTTTTATTGCGGCGGCGGGCAACGGTGCATCGCTGGCGATGCGAACGATAGACCCCGCATCCTCGTCCGCGTCCTCGTTGTCGTCGGAATTGTATATGACCCGAATTGCTGGCCTTTCGCATGCAATCTGTAATAAAACAAACCAGAAATTGTCAATCTCTTATATAGACAGTCCTCCGTATTAGACTATACATACCGAAGATAAAGTCTGTATAGAAAGTACAAATAGGGATTAGATATAAGCACACAAATCATGCAAGTTCCTCTCTCTCTCTGTCTATGTCCCTTCGTGCCTCATCTTTGTCGTTTCTGTTCGCCCTTTAGCTGTCTGTCTATATCATTTACATACACATGTACATACATGTATATATATATATAGTTTGCATATATATTAGATATGGTTTAAATACATGCACATAATATATATACATGCATATATATATATGTATTGTATATATATATTACATGTATGCATGAAGATTGGTTGGGTGATTCGGTGACCATTAGCTGACCGCTGGCGTCGTCTTTATTATTCACGTTGCTGGTACTTCTCCGCTGTGACTGCCCCCAACATGCATATAGGGGGGTGGACCGACCAAGGGACGGACGGAGAAACATGGAGGGACGGCTGGATGGATGCAGACGGAGTTTGGAATGGCGAGGGGGATCGTGGCGGTCGTTGGGTTGAATAGATGGTAATTTTGTGAAGTCGCCTGACCTTAATTGGAAGTGCGTCGAGAAGAACAACAGCGTGCGACTACAGCGGGCATAAATTCTCCGATAGAGACATTCGTTTATAACACATAGAGACATTCGCATATACACGTAGGCCTACTGTAGTATGTAGGCTTACGCCAGACAGCGACGGGCGTTGTTCCAAGGCAGGCTAATGCTGCAGTGTATCTATATCTGTAAACCTATGAACCCGCTATTTCGAGAGATGCGGTCCCTTGGGTCTCTTCAGCCTTTCCGAATAGTCTACTGACTTGTATGTCGGAGGCATTTCCGGAATTTGAAATTGGGGTGGAAGAGATGGCAGAGTTCAGCCATTATATGTGGCATGCAGAGTCATTTTACGTCAGCTGGTCAGGGCCCGAAAGAGAGCATTTTGTTGAGTTATAATTATGGGCTATATGTGCGTTTTTGCATCAGGCCTTCAATCGATTTCTCGGTTACATAGATTGCATGGAAAGTCACATGGCCGTTCTTTAGTGGAAACATTAAAGCGAAGATATGGCTAGAGTAAGAATTAAAGTGCGTCACTGACTCAAGTGTACAGCCTGAGCTTTGACAGGTATTGAATGCATTCATCAGATATTGAATGCATTCATCAGGTATTGAATGCATTCATCAGGTATTAAATGCATTCATCAGGTATTGAATGCATTCATCAGGGATTGAATGCATTCATCAGTATGCGCCTAACGGTTTTACATAGTTTCCATGATCTGCTGTTGCATATATACATGTAGTTGCAATTTTGTTCTAGGTAAGTCCAATGTACGTATGCTTGTGTCATTACATTGAATCTGGCGCCTTCTAATTACTTTACAAAAACGCTCCACATATGGCTATCCAGGAGGACCGGTCCAGCACCACACGATGCACTCAACCTCAAGTGCAGAAACGCGGCCCCTGCATATCTCCACACGCAGTGCAGCAGATCGTAGCGATCGCCGACCAATCTGACTTGAGGAACATATAACTCCTTGATGTATACTGCAGAGGTGGTACGGACAAGTGAGAAGATCTTAACAGAATGCCAGTGTGTGGCATAATTATGCTATGTGCATGTAGGCCTACACCTAATCCAACTTGACCGGTGATGTTTGGTGTTACAATAATGTATGCGCAGCTTATAAATAGGCCTAACAAAACAAAGGAACTGTGAATACCAAACGACTGCTCGGTCTAATAGCCTGAGAGCCACTGTCTGCAACTTTGGTGTTGCCTTGCATATGCCTTACAGTTACACACGCTGACTTTTAGAGGAACTCGTTTGGTGGCAGCACATAGAGCTTGTGTCCTCTTTGGTTTAATTTATAGATTCTTTTCAGACATAATTAAACACTTCAATAACCAGTTCTCATGAAATCAAGTGCTCATTTTATCTTCGTAGACTGGATTATCTACCACAGAAGGCAGATCAACACAAACGCTGTCGAGATTTTAATTCCAATTCTTAAATTCTGTGCATCATAAAAACTTTTAACTCGTCTAGGCATACAAAATTCGTTTACTTCATGCCAATTTGCAACTTTCACTTTTATAAGTTTACTGTTTACACACATGTATGCGAAGGTGTGTTTTGCGTTTAATAGTTCAGCGCGCGTCTGACTGAGCTGCTTCTTGAACCAAAATATTGGAAATAGTAGGCCTAAGCTATAAATAAAAAAGAATTTTAATCTGCTTTGAGCTTTCAATATTGACGGTGCTTATAAGTTTGCTATACCAGATATTCACTCATGTTAAGAACTGATTTGCTTGTCATGAGTCTAGGGCCTCTAGGCCTATAAGCCCTTTGTTCTTTTTTCCACTTGCACCAGACACATATTCTATAGCGAACGTCTATGTTTTGCATTATCTCTGCGTTACCGACGGCTTTTGAACGACCTTCACTGCCATAGTTTCCAGTCTTGTTGTCAAGACCTTAAACCTCAAGACCAAGACCATGACCAAAACCTTGAACCTCAAGACCAAGACCAAGACTTTGAACCTCAAGAGCAAGACCAAGACCAGGACTTTGAACCTCAAGACCAAGACCAAGACCAAGACCAAGACCAAGACTTTGAACCTCAAGACCAAAACCGAAAAAAAGACGCAAAAAACCACAACCATATCCAGACTTTTATTCTTATTTTTAAAAAACATTGTCAAGTCGGACTACTCGCTATTTTAATGAAAACATGAGTTCTCCAAATGCAGACTGCAGAGAATTCCGAATTCGTATTTACATAAGTCCTTTTGCGAAATGTTATTCCTATTGCATTTTATAAAAACCAATTCGCTCATAAAAATTCTGCCATGTAAAAAATACGTTCTTCAGGTGCTGAAATCACTGGCACTGCCGCACTCGATGTAAATGCACAATTTGTGAGTCTGTTTTGAAATCATTCCATGGTAAATAACCGGAAGTCAAAATAACTGTCCAAAACAACAGTAAAGTATCATTCACACTGTGTAAATACTAAGCAATTTTATTAGTAATTACTGGATAAATTTTTAAAATTCTTGCGTTTTGTTAAATGACTGTTCATATTGTCAAAAGTTGTGGTCTTGGTCTTGGAAGTTATTCAAAGTTATTCAAAGTTGCCCCCCCCCCTAGTGTCGCCACTGACAATATATTTTTTATAATTTCAGTAGGGGCCTAACGTAACACAGGCATTTATTCTCGAAATCTGAAATTAAAAATAATAGACGTTTTTAACAATTGAGATGACGTAACTATAAGCCTTTATTTTCTAAATTTAAACTTATAATAATAACACTAGAGTACTTTTCGTAGCTGAAGTGACGTAACAAAGACCCTTATTCCCTAAATGTAGGCTAAACTTATAATGACAACACACTTTTCATAATTGAAGTGACGTGACAAAGGCCTTCATTCTCTAAATCTAAAAATTACTAACAATAGATGTGCTTCATAATTGAAGTGACGTAACAATAGACCTTGTTCTTAAAATTAAAACTTAATAACAATAGACGTGTTTCATCATTAAAGTGACGTAAAAGGGCCTTTATTCTTACAATTTAAATTTATTAATAAAAACGTGGATTGAAATGACGTTGCAATAGGCATTTATTCTCTAGATTTAAAATCTATACATATAATATCCATATAGTGTCCGTCTGTCGGGGGACGCTACGTCACAAACGGGTTCTGTTCTATTGTGAAGCATAAACCGTTGTCTTGACGACGGCGGTCTTGACGACGGCGATAACCAACGATACATATAGGCCTATAATATGACGTCATAATATGACGGGCAAATACACTAGTTACAAAATAAAATAGAAGTGTTTCGTAATTGCAACAAAAAGGCGGAGAGTGAGAGCGATGTCAGATCTTTTCAAGCCGTGGTCCTGATCTGTGACCCTGCGGCCTAAGGGCCGGTCTGTCGAGTGAGCTGTTTGGCTGAAAGTCTGTCTGTCTGACTGCCTGTGACTCAGTTCGTCTGGCTCTCGGTTTACATGTGTATCTAAGTACTTTCGTACTTTTGTGGTACATACTCCTCCGCTCTGTCTACATACACGAAGCAAGGTGGAGACTGCAATCGCTGGGAAGGCACAATAATAAAATATTGATTGGCATTGTTTAAATGGTGGGGGTACGGGTACCCCTCGTACCCCACAAATTACGCCTATGTATATATAAATACATATATATATGTATGTATTTATGTATGTATGCGTGTGTGTACATAGGGTAGGCCCTATATTTACGTACTTAAGGCCTACGTATGTATGCATGGCGGCTTATGAGCAATTATAGGCGCCATGTGAAATTCTCATGGAGAAGAGACGTTGAGCCGTTGCCCTATTACTGCATGACAATCAGGACCTTTGTGCAAACATCGAGCATCATATAATGATGATTACGATGACAATGATTATGGTGATGACCAAGCCACACATATTGCACCTATATATCCTGGTGCGCAGGCTCTAGTGGAATAATTATGTCTCTTTGATAGGCTGTCTGTCTGTCTGTCTGTCTGTCTGTCTGTCTGTCTGTCTGTCTGTCTGTCTGTCTCTCTATATCTATATTGCTACATATGTGTTTCTATTCCGTCTGTTTGTCTGTGTCTGTCTGACTCTTCATATGTCTATGTGTCTCTCTCTCTTTCTATGTGTCTCTTTTTCTGTCTCGGTCTTTTGCCCATTTCTGTAAGACTGTCTCTGTATGGCTTTCGACGCCTGCAGATGGTCCCTCAGTCCACGCTAAGTGTTTCGTTGCCTCTGCAGTTGAACATCCTTTGTACGCGTGCATCTGTCATTCTCTCGGTGTCTCTCTTTTGGTTTGTTTTGTGTCTTTTTGCCCTACATTGGTTTGCTCTATTTCACGTGACTTCCATTGGTGGTTATATCTTTCATATTTGTCTCTGGGCTCGTCAATAAATGACGGTACACTATATGTGCACAAAATTAACCCCCGTCGTCACATTTCGAATGAACTTCTACATACATTAGGCGCAGAAGTTAATGCATAGTGTCACACTAGTCTAATATAACCCCCTAACCCCATCTGGACGTGACGTCATTTATGGACGGCCCCTCTGCTTGTTTGTCTGTTTTCTTCTCTGGCGCGTAGCTTACTCGTCGCGTCTGTCCCTGCCGATGTATCTCCAATGTCTGTCTTTCAGTCTGCGTCGATCTGTCTGTGTGAGATATTGTCGTTATAGTGTGATTAATATACAGTCAGTCATTTGTCCAAGTGGCCTAATAGTCATGCGCTCCTCGTCGGAAAACACGCCGCACACAATTACCTCACATTCGAACCTCACATCCGCCTACGCGTCCCACATACGCATGCACGCAGCTACTGTGTGCACACATATCCATATATATGTATATGTAAGCATATATATATATTATATTATATATATACATATATATGTAATTACGTGACACGTAATTGTCACATGCACTCTACACTAGACTGTTATATATCAGAATATTTTGTATATATCCATGCACAGAATACTATATAATTATACATACACATATATTATGTATATGTATATGAGCGTGATGCACTTGTTAGACGCAGTGGTATAGGCCGCTATAATACATTTATGTATCCGTGGAATTAGACAGTTTATATGCACATGATGTAGGTCATAGCCACTTTATGAGTCATTTAAGGTTAAATCATAATTATGAGGAGGGTCATTGTTTTGTCGGCTTTTCTTTCCTTTGAGTTTCGAGTGAAATGTATATATATATCAGTGCTTCATATAATCACTCTTTATGTTGTTCAACTCTATGTGCCTTTGGTTTTCATTTTGTCCAATTCATCGTACTTCCGTTCCTTCTTGGCTGGCTTCAAGTAATGGCTATAATCGACAGTGTTACTGGTATTAGTTAGATCACACATTGGCAAGTCCTGCAATACCTGCATTTTATGCCTGTCTACGGCCTGACTCTGTTGTTGTCCCTGTTGACTAACAGTCACTAACTGACTGAAAAATTATGGTTATAATGGTCCATGGTCTAGGTACCATAGTTATCTCATGGCACGTCCTGCATCTGTATTAGTTAGCTATTAGTTAGCTCACATACAGGCACGTCCCTTGTGTACGGCTTCGGCCCCGTTGTGAGCCAAAAAAGTGAAAAACTCACTAAACTTATTGTTTGAGCCTTTTTACTGCATCACCAACAACAGTAAATCGCAAGCAAACTGAATATTTAGAGAAATATAACTACCCCGCTAATGATGTGTCCTTGAGGACAAACCCTCAAGGGTTGTTAGACCGACTTAGTTCAGGGTTGTCCCGTATACAAAATGATTATATTACAGGCGGTTTGTTTAATTTACAATCTTAAGAGGTAATTTTATATCTCATTAGCCCACAGCAGCAAAGCAATAAAAAAGTACACAATACGAAAATTACGAACACAGTCCTCAGTCAGTTAGAGATCAAATAGATAACTAAAGAGATAACGTTTGACACTTTAACGACGAGCTAACTAAATAGATAACCCTTAACCAGTGTGGGAATTGTAGAAAAAAGACTGGGAGTTGCAAACTGATGTCAACACATTTAAAAGTAGCCGATTTCAACGCTAGCAGTTTTGCAAGTCAGACTCGAATCAAAGTCAATTCCCTGGTTGAGAAAATAAAAAAAATGCATACATGATACACCAACGGTTTTCAACCTGCGGTACGCGTACCACTAGTGGTACGCCAGGACCTGGTGTCGCTAAGTGGTACGCGAAATTTTTTTAAAGTTTACATTCTTAAAATTATATATTAATTTTAAAATTTGTCTACCTAGGGTCCTTCGCTAATTGCAAGGGGACTACGCGCTCGCCTGTTGTTTCTGAACAAACCTTTGCTGGTTGTACACCAACATTCAATTTTTTCACCTGGTGGTACAATAAAAATAAAGTTTGGAAACCGCTGTTATACACCATGGAAATTTTTTCTCTTTGTAAGAGACTCAGAGTCAAATTATGCTAAATCATACTAGCATCACCTCTCCTCCGCTTGCACTGTCCTTCGCTGCTTTCCACTCACGACTGAAAACCGAACTCTTCAAGATATCCTATCCTGACTCCATTCCTGCGCCACCACACAACCGCCATAATCACCGATTTCCACCGCAGCACCCTGCTGTCTCCTCGGCTTGACCTCCCGGACTCTGACCTGGCACCGGAACGGATAAGGCGGATATGGCTATTGCGGATTTGATTTGATATAGCGCCGGTGAATAAGCTGGTCTCCCTGACGTGGCTTTTGTGTGGCGCTGAGAAATTTCTGAGATTTACATTACATTACATTACATTACATTACATTACATTACATTACATTACATTACATTAGCACAACTGAGGGGGTTGAAAACGACCCCTTTGGGTATGCAATGAAGACTTAAATGTGAGGTCCTAAGAAAGACTGGGGGTTGAACCCCCAACCACCGACATTTACCACCCTGCGTTTAACATTTTAACGACGAGCTAACTAAATAGATAACGTTTAACACTTTATCGATGAGCAGCATTGGTTTCACAGTCGCATCTAATGCATGCCCATCGTTAAAAAGATGAATTTTATATTGAATCAATTTGACCTGCTATGCGAAGATAGGTAGCGTGAGCAGGTGTGTACAATCTCATCCAGCTTCTCGACTTCTTCACCTTCAGCTGCATCTGTTTGCTTTATTCTCCAGCTCCTACTTTACACGTTCCCTCTCTTCCACCTATTTCCTCAAATCTTCAACGTTTGTTGCTTCATCCTCAGTATACATCCTCCCCATTTATCAACCTCCTGCGAGATCAATTGCACGTTCGATCGGCAGCAACTTTCCCCTCTCTCTCTCTCTCTCTCTCTCTCTCTCTCTCTCTCTCTCTCTCTCTCTCTCTCTCTCTCTCTCTCTCTCTCTCTCACTCTCACTCTCTCTCTCTCTCTCTCTCTCTCTCTCTCTCTCTCTCTCTCTCTCTCTCTCTCTCTCTCTCTCTCTCTCACTCTCTCTCTCACTCTCTCTCTCTCTCTCTCTCTCTCTCTCTCTCTCTCCTCTCTCTCTCTCACTCTCTCTCTCTCTCTCTCTCTCTCTCACTCTCTCTCTCTCTCTCTCTCTCTCTCTCTTTCTGTCTGTATCTCTCTCTCTCCTCTCTCTCTCCTCGCTCTCTCTCTCTGTCTGTATGTCTGTCTGTCTCTGTGTCTGTCTGTCTCTGTCTCTTTCTCTGTCTCTATCTGTCTATCTGTCACTCTGAGCGTCTGTCTCTCTATGTCCCCAAGCGAATTCAAGCGAGCGTAGCCGTACACGCGTTGTGTGGAACCAGGCTATCATGACCTAAGTCTTTCTCTATGTAGGCAATGTGAAGCCTAAACACGTGTCGTTTCAAATCATTTTCGATCCTTCTAGTCCACGTGGTTTCAACTTTCTTCGCCGCCCACCATACAGCTGGGTGTATACGCTTCTTTGCTCGACTGAATGAGGAATAGACGAACCGACACCGGTCAGAATTAGTATACAAGCACTTGGCGTTGTACGTTCATTTGTGCATAATACAAATGCGGTGCAACGTAAAACGGGAAATAACCAGATATTTTGAAAAAATGCTTAATAAAATTCTGAACAACTGTGTACATATTCCTATAGTATTTGGTCCTCAGAGGCGCCGTTGTTCGGCAGAAACGCAGTCTGTAGAACATCAAATTCCCATCTGGAAATACTGCTGAATGGCCTAAGTAGTGTGGACATTTTACGGGAGGGAGCCTCGTGATAAATATTCATGAATTTTCACTAGGGTCCTGGCCAAAGTGTCTACCCTCCACTGCTTCCGATTACAGTCGCATCCTGGCTATCGAGCTATGAACCCTAAATCTAAGGCCAGTCGTATTCGCCGGGCCACTACGCACAAAACGAGACAACTAGATCCGTTTAAGATCAACCGTCAAGGTCGGTCTGATATCGTTAGATCTAACTATGGTCGATCCGTTCATCCTCTGCCCCGTGCGTTTTGTCCTAGACCGGACTCGCCCTATGCGATGCGCCCTGTCTGACAAATGAACATCGTAAAGCGGCGCTATAGAGGCGACCCGAAGACAGACAGACAGATAGACAGACAGACAGACAGACAGACAGACAGACAGACAGACAGACAGACAGACAGACAGACAGACAGACAGACAGACAGACAGAGTAGTCCAGTCAATAAAAGGAGGATAATGCAATCAGGCTGTCATGAATTACGTCCAGTGCGCATGACGATGGACGGACGGACGGACGGACGAACGGACGGTGCATCAGTTGGATGCGTAAAGCCAGGAGGACGTAATCTGCTGCTCCGTCTGTGTTATATCTGACTGTTTGGCTGTGTAGTGTTTTCTTGGCTATGCGTCAGTCTGGCTAATTTGCCTGTCTGCCTGTCTCACGTTTCGTCTGCTTATCGATACGAGTATCTCTTCCTCTGTGTGTTTGTATGTGCGCTTGTCTTAGGCGTGCCTGCATTGGGTCTTCACATCTGTATTGTATCGGTTGATCGTCCGCATCGGATGTATTCGCTGCGTCTCACAGTTCTGCCACAGAGTTGACGACGCCTCAGACACCTCAGACTCCTCACTCCTCCTGTATGCCTTCGACGCCATAGAGAAGAGTCAGAAGACACGGAGCCGTTGTCTCGTACACTTGGACCTGTTGGCTGTTGATGCAGACGTCGCGTCAAGGAAGACGACGATACACGCGCTGATGCTTAATTGTCGGCTCACAAGCTGTCTTTTCTGCCCCTTGGATAACAGAGGCTGCATGCATCGACCGGACAAGGCACAGCCAGCTAGTCTTGCGTCATAGGCGCTGCAGTCGAGAACTGAAGGAGGACCAGAACTAGGAACAGGAGGAGGACCAGGAGGAGGAGGACGAGGACGAGGAAGAGGAGAAGGAAGAGGAGGAGGAACAGAAGGGAGGAACAAGAGGAACAGAACTAGGAACAGGAGGAGGAACAGAACTAGAACAGGAGGAGGAGGAGGAAGAACAGGAGGAGGAACAGGAAGAGGAACAGGAGGAGGAACAGTAGGAGGATTAGAAGGAAGAGGAGGAGGAGGGACAGAAGGAGGAGAAGGAAAAGAGGAGGAACAGTAGGAGGAACAGGAGGAGGAACAGGAGGAGGGCAGGAGACCAGCTGCCGAGAAATTGGGTTAAATCTCCACAATTACGACCGCAAACGACCAGCGGACGTTGCAATCATTGACTGCACGCAGACAATGAGAAAGACAGAGAAAGACAGAGAAGGACAGATGGATCAAGAAGGAGGAGGAACAGGAAAAGAAGGAGGAGGAGGAGGAGGTGGTGGAGGCGAGCAAGTGAGCGTGGAAAAGCTGTCCACTAACTGCGCAGTGTCTCTGTGTGCCAAATGCATGACTGATAATTCGAGTTCTGTGTTTTAGTGGAGACGCTTTCACCCAGATTACAACGACCGACTGCCCCCCCCCCACCCCATCCTCCTCCGGCCAAAGCAGCCGGTCAAGAACGGGAAGAAGAATACGATGACGACGACGGGCGTGGAATTTATGGCGTATCTTCGGAATGAAAGAATTCCGTCTAAGGTAGGACGTGTATACATTAGGCCTACATGCAATCAATGCATCGCCCGTATGCATGATCCGTGTATAGGTCGTCTCTCCGTGTATCTTTGCTAAGGGAGTCTTTCCCGGTTGCTAATCGACACGCAGCCGTGTCATCCTACATGTATATTCCAAATGCAAAAATACCACGAAGGCAGAATATCGGGTTTGTGACCGGTTATTTGTTTATATAGGCCTAAGTTATTCATTCTTTCTCTGTCTCTGTCTCTGTCTGTCCCTGTCTGTCTCTGTCTCTCTGTCTGTCTCTGTCTCTGTAGTTTGGACGTTTGGATGAAAATCCACACATTGCAGATAATAGAGATGTTTATGTCCAAATTTATTTTTCAATATCTGTTTTATCAAAGACCGTTGACGTGGACAGGTCAATAAATATTTATTTACGTAATGTGTCATGTATTAATACATATATTTCGATCTATGTACATAAATACAGAAGATATTATAGGCATGTTATTGCATGAAGCAGTCACTCTTATTATGTCCACATATCACAGAACTGTGTTATTAAAATCGGGCATAAGCGATGTCCTCACGGATCAGACGATGTTATTGGCAATCGCGACTCTCGAATTAGACGCCTACAGAGGCACATGGGTCTATGTCCGGACCGGCATTTGCCTAAACGCATAGATAGGCAGATAGGTCTAAACGCATAGATAGGCACATAGGTCTAAACGCATACGTAGACTTGCATCATGTCTGTAGACGAACAGTACTGCTAATGCCTGAACAACAATGATGTAAAATGCTGGTGTGATCGGTTGTAGAAAATTGTGCTACGTTAGATCCGCCAAGTCAACGCTGCACAAGATAAACAGGTGAGCCTTGAAAACACACAAACATACCTACACACACACACACACACACACACACACACACACACACACACACACACACACACACACACACACACACACACACACACACACACACACACACACACACACACACACACACACACACACACTCGCACACACACACACACATTCACCCACACCCACACACACACACACACTCACACACACAGACACACACTCGCTCACACACACACACACACACACACACACACACACACACACACACACACACACACACACAAACACACACACACACACACACACACACACACAAACAAACACACACACAAACGCGGGCACTCTCTCCCAACATAAACCTGATTTCAGAACGACTAAGAATTAATCGATGGCGCTAATTGGCAACCCACTGTAGCCTATACTTGCCCAAGTCCTGACATCGCGAACAGGCCCGCCGAGAGGGGGGGGGGCAGAGGGCAAATGCCCAGGGGCCAGGCGACTTTTTATGGGCCCGGGCCGGGCCCGCGATCAACTTATGAAAAATATTATAATCAGTTATACAAAGTTTATGATTTATACATTTTAAAATATATTATCTGACGCTTAACTACAATCACTTTAAACTTCAAGCGTCTGAAAAAATCATAGTTGTATATAGTCTCCGTATCATAAAAGGCATCAATCAGTGGTCGTTTTAACTAAATCCACATTCCAAAATAATCACGATCCTTTTAGTGGAATCACTGCAGTTCTACTCCTAAAGAGTAAATGCTTCTGTAAAATTGGTGCCTTCAGGCAAAAGCATATTCGGAACATAGAATGTAAATTGAGCCTGTCTATTTGCAGCTAAGTGAAACTCACATATCTAATCTTACGAGAAGCAATGTTTTATATTATGGGCTTCTGTAATTTAAGGCATTTTGGACATATAACCGAGTAGGTAAACAGGTACTAAAGTACTATAATTATATAGTATAACATGTATAGTACTATTTTAAATAAATTAAGTCCGTGTTGCACTTGGGTGACTGCACGAAAGCCTTTCATCTTCCGTTGCCATTCAAATGATTTTGTGATACTTTAATGGCGAAAATTCTCAGTATATGTTGAACGTTATGTGACAGAAAAATCAGGTATAAAATTTGTTTGTATACTACATAGGTCCGCAATGGACCTATATAGTGGACTATACGCATTGTGTCTGGCGATTGTGCGATTTGAATTTCGCTTAGGATCAGTTTAAACCAAAATCATATTCACCAGTAAAGCAAAACTCCCAATAAATATAAAATTGCGAAATCTGAATGTTGGCCTAAGTCGAAGTCCTATATATACAGCTGTCGAGTCACTCGATGGCTGAATAAAGGGTTTTGACAGCTTGCAAAACGTTTTCGCCTTAGAAAGCTTAGTAAATAAACGCAAATCGTCGAAACTCAATTATTCACGCTATCTAAGAGAAACATTGGTCGGCCTTATAAGTTCAACGTTTGCAGAAAATCCAACTTTAATGGTTAAGAGAATTCCTTGGCATATATCCATCCCAGAGCCAATATAGGTCTATAATTATGCTGATGGCATTCATGGCAGATAGGCCTACACAGATGATTAAATTAAAGTACTCCAATTTAGCTTGAGCTGTTTTAGTCGTCACAGAGGAACAAACTGTTGGAAACCTCTTTCATCATCTGAATCTTTCATGCCAATGCCATTCAAGGTCCATTTCTTCAAGTACATTCTCATTCTCATTCAAGGTCCATTTCTTCAAGTACATTCTCATTCTCAACCAAGGTCCATTTCTTCAAGTACATTCTCATTCTCATTCAAGATCCATTTCTTCAAGTACATTCTCATTCTCAACCAAGGTCCATTTCTTCAAGTACATTCTCATTCTCATTCAAGGTCCATTTCTTCAAGTACATTCTCATTCTCATTCAAGGTCCATTTCTTCAAGTACATTCTCATTCTCATTCAAGGTCCATTTCTTCTAGTACATTCTCATTTCCGTGTGACGTCTTTGTTACATCGGAGTTGCCGTCTGGAATCGGCTGGATTGAGGAAAATTCCGCGTTCTGTGTGACAAATTCTTTGGAACTTTTCAGATCTCCCTTGCAGTTTGACCTCTGTAAAACGAGCAGAGGTCTAGCACGCCGTTCATCATAGGATGGAGACAATTGACTGCAAAATACACAGCTCTGAGTTTTGAAACTTAAACCTGTTCTTAGATGTAGGCAAAACTCTCAGTAAATATAAAACACTCCTGATCACATTCCTAAGTAAACAGGTGACGCTGGAACAGCTTACGGCACTCCTCTTCATACTCTGTCACCCACGGACGCCTATTATTACTGTCATTATTATAACATGGACATCAAATTATCCATCCCGGCTAAAGAGATTAAATATATACTCCAGAAAGGCATTGTACGCGTAATTGCAGGGTTGTCAACCTATTCTATGGTACTGGTCAATATTTCGTAGATCTGAAAATTCTAAAAGTTGATCATATATTAAAAAAAAGCACTTTAATGAATTTGTGTATCCATATGAACACCATCAACTTCCATTCTCTATTAGTCGCTATTTTCCGATTTATCTTGAGCGTCATATCTGTTTCACTAAATAGAAAAACATGTACTAGAGAAGGTCAACCCGCACAAATGCTATTGGTTCCTCATCACATCTTTCTCTATCTCGGCCTACAATCTCCTCATCTTCGAAATTCTGCAACTGTTCCTTAATCTACGTTGCGCCAGCTCTTTGGAACTGGCTCCGAAAAGGTTTCCACCAGTTGCTCATCCCCTGTCACGTCTACCAATTTCTCCTCCGCTTGCCCTCTCCTCTGCAGCTTTCCATTCGCGACTGAAAACCAAACTCTTCAAGCTATCCTATATACAGTATAACCAGTCTATACTGGTTATACTTCTGCACCATACTATGACCACCACCACCACCACCACCACCACCACCACCACCACCACCACCACCACCACCACCACCACCACCACCAACGATTTCCATCGTAGCATCATGCTGTCTCCTCGGCTCAGTGGCGGATCCAGAGGGGGGCGATTGGGGCGATCGCCCCCCTAAGAGTCCAAAAAATAATTTTTTAATATTTAAAATTTCAAAATTTGATATACTATGCTGTATACAGGATAAATGTTATGTGATTATTATTGCGAATGTACAGCGCCGGACTGCAGTTTGAATATTACTTCTACACGCCCTTGCTTTAATCATGCTCTAAACTTGATAAGTAATTTTAATTTTAATTCCTTTGACCTTTGGACGTCCATGAAATCGCCCCCCGTAATGTAAAAGTCTAGATCCGCCCCTGCCTCGGCTTGACCTCACTGGATTCTGACCTGGCACCAAAACGGACGAAACAACCTGGCTACAGCAGACTTGCTTTGATATAGCGCCTGCATATATAAGCTAGATCAGCTTATATATGCAGGCGCTATATCAAAGCAAGTCTGCTGTAGCCAGGTTGTTTCGTCCGTTTTGGTGCCAGGTCAGAATCCAGTGAGGTCAAGCCGAGGAGATAGCATGATGCTACGATGGAGGCGTCTTCTCCGATATTTCTCAGTGCCACACAAAAGCCATGTCAGGGAGATCCCCTGACATGGGTTTTGTGTGGCACTGAGAAATATCGGAGATTTACATTACATTTTACAGACTGCAGGTAGATGTAGGCCTACTTCGCTTACAATTTGCCTGAATACATTGTCATCCATTTTTAAGTACTTTACGAGATCCCTCATCACCATCTCATTGAATTCTAACTGTCCAACTCTTAACCTAGAGAATATAACAGACTTACCTTCTATGAGTAGGTTTAAAAAGTTGTCTCTAAACTGGATGTTTTTGTATAGAACAATTATTTCTGCACTTGCACATACATGCATGCATGATACATACAAACACACACATACACGCATGCATACACATACATACATGTATATACATGTGCATACGTGCATACAGGGGCGTCTACTCCATAGAAACCTTTGAGCAAATGCTCCATCCAAAAAATAAGGGGAGATCTGTCAGTGTATGTGCCATCATTATTTGGGCGAAGGAAGGGGAAGGGGGAAGAGGAGGGAGGGGAGGGGAAGTTGCTCCAATGACTTTGGGGAGGATAGACGCCTCTGCGTACATAAATATATACATACATAGCACATAGTCCACAGCTGGTACCAATTATAACCTATTTACTATATTTATCTACATTTATCTTATATTACTACTATATCTCTCACCGACTATGTAAATGGTATTTCAGGTCGTCTTATGTGTACATTCGTGACAGGTGTTATGTACCAAGTCTTCAAGTGGCACTGACTATAGAACTACTGTAACTCGCTCGTTGTTGCTCTTACAAAGTCAAACACGAAAGAGTTAGACAGTAAATTCAGACGCAAGGTTGATCGTTTAGTTTAGGAATTCTGGAAAGAAGCGAAGGTCATCATTTCGATTCCTTATGCTTGGTATACAGATGTAGTAGATAGGCTGAGTTACACGTAGCTTCGATGACACCAAATCCGATGCTTCGCAAGTTCGACCGTTTGAGCGTTTGACCGATTCGTATGCCAATAAAAATTATGTGGACAAACATCCACTCCAGCTGTATCGCTGTATCGCTATACATCAAACTCGATGACCGAGTTAATTTTTAATTCAAAACGTCGAGCTGATATCGATGAAACTCCCTCTGCAGTCGACCAATTCCTCCTCCACTCTGTCTCGAAGTCTTCTGACGTTCATCTCCCATCAAACCAGTCCCACCTTGGATTACATTCGACGCAGAGTCATAGGTTTCGAAATTGACCGTCATCATCGTCATTATCATCATCATCATCATCATCATCATCATCATCATCATCATCATCATCATCATCATCATCATCATCATCATCACCACCACCACCACCACCACCACCACCACCACCACCACCACCACCACCACCACCACCACCACCAACGTCGTCGTCGTCGTCGTCATATTTAGTTCAAATAATATACCAAAATTAATTCTGTGTCTATAGGCCTATATGTGTTTACCTATAGTTAAGAATTATTATCCCTAAAGGAACATCTTTAATTAAATCAATTATCTTATAGAAAGAAATAGGCCTACTGAAATAAGCAAAAAAGTTATGTGAATGGAGTGAAATTGCTGCATATACATGCAAACATACGTACGTTCATGCATGCTGACATACATACGTACATAGGGCGTGGTGGCTCAGTGGTAAGTTCGGCGCCTTGTGACCGGAGGGTTGCATGTTCAAATCCCACTCTAGCCGCTGCGTACGGACCTTGGGCAAGTCCTTCACTCGCAATTGCACGTGGCGCTTCGGCGTTAAAATTCCGGTACAGTATCAAATGCTGTAGTCGGGAGCGCCTCTGAGTTGTATTTGACTTCAAGAGGCGCTATAGAAATATCCGGAATAAATAAATAATACAATTCCATACAACCATACATAGGCCAGCATACGTGCATGTTCTGCATTCTTACTAGAACTGACATTTTGAGTTCATGCTCTGTAGCCTAATATGGGTGAAATGTCAACGTTCATAAATACTGGTTCGAAATTAGCAGAGGACAAATTGTTCCTTCTGGTTCTGTAGTTGTATGAAATCCTTGTTGGAAATATAATGAACTTTTATGTGGGAGTCTAAGTTTTACTTGTTTTAAAGGAAGTTGGTGCTCAGTAAAACTCGAGTTCAGCTGAGTTCATCAAGGTAAGATTTGTGATTGGTGAAAAGACCTGAGTGCAAGATAAAACTGTGGGGGGGGGGTCTGACAACGCGAAAATTTATTTCATTGGGAGAGTATATATATGAACCTCGTCCATCTCCGTGCAAATCGCACCCACAGGTATTAATCGATCCCTCACTTTTCCGGATGGAATTGACGTTGGAACTTTGAACGGCCGTGAACAGGTAGTTTGAGCCAGCCGCTGCAGCCCTAATTAAGCCTATTATGCCCTTCGGTCGCATCCGTTAGTGTTGCCTCTGCGGGCGCCCGCCTTTTTGCCTCGTCGTCCTAGGATAGCTGATGCCAATGTACGGTCAACATTAGGACGCCTACGTAAAGACCCAATCGACTGACTGCACTCTGCAAAGCGTTGTGTACAAGTTTGCATGCATGTGTACACGACTGTGCGTGTACTTGCGTGTGTACAACTCTCTCTCAGCGCGTTCACATGATATAGGATATAATTTACTAGCCACGGATATGACAGCAGCAGTGACTCTCTTTTATGTTTCTCTATATCACTAGTTTAATATACATAGGCCTGTATGTGTATATATATATGTATATATATAATGTATATGTATGAATAGGTCCGGGATCGTAATGATGCACGGCGGGGTGGGAAGGCGGCTGCTGATGCTGCGGGTCGTGATGTGTGCATATATAGGCGTCACATGCAGCAACAGCAGCAGCAGCCGCGACAGCAGCAGCAGCAGGAGGAGAGCGAGCGGCGAGCCATCCCGCGACGCGTCGAGTGACGGGACGGATATAGCGGCGGATGATGAGAGTGACTTCAATTAACTCCCAGCATCCTGATCTACAGACCAAGTATCCGGGATCCGAACGCCAATATCAGTAGACTCGGCGGCGGCGGCTGAACGACCGACCGACCGACCGTCCCACGGACGGACGGACGGATGGACGAAGGGACGAAGGGTGGATTTGTCTTCGGCGCTCGCAGTTGATTTGGTGAATAGGTCGAAGCGAGACGGAGAGAAAGAAGAAGCGATGAGTCGGAGACCGGAATAGAGACAGACAGCAGAGACTCATCGGCGATGCCTCGGACACAAAAGAACGCAACACTTTATCGAATTAAGAGCCGTACGTATACTCGATAAATTATACAATCTTTAAAGTAATGTCTCTTAGCATCCGATACTTCAAATTGTGGCGCCAGAACGCTCGGTCGATCATGAGCATGAAGTGTCTGGCAACAGAGGAAATCTTTTGTATTCTGTAGCTATGCGGAAATGTGTTCTCTGAGAAAAGCCAAACTGGGCCATGTCTAAAAATCGCAAAATTGTGCGTTATTATTAGACAATTATAGTGTCGTCCTGGACTAGTTTGTCCACACTACTTTTAAAGTGTACTTTATTTCGCTCTGAAATATAACTATCACCCGCAGCGTTCGTAAAGTGTGCAGTTGCAGGATTAGGCCCTACATTGAGTTGTATGTGAACATTTTAGTCATGTGCATGCGATGACCCGTCTCTGTAGGTTATTATTAGTACAATATGCTGTGCTTGGGCACATTGGGTCAAATGCATGAATTGAGTCGTTTTCATATAGTCTGTCGACTTGCTAAACGACTTGTCTAATGCGTAGCTTTCACATCCTGATCTACGTAGGATTTGGCTTTCGGAGAGAAAACACTCGCAGTGCTTTTGTTTGCTAACGATTGAGACTCTACCATTAGACCATCGCGTCTTCGTCTAGCCAACACGTAGTTGTATTCGTTGGCTATGTATGATTGGGGAATAGTTTTCTTAAAAAACTCCTAGGCCTAGCTAACGAAGACGCAGGTCCAGTGGTTGAAAGGCACAAACACTTCAAGAACTTCATTACCTTTTGCAAAGGTCGTTTTCATTGAGCCACAGATATTACTTTCCAATGACTTAACGGGATATGAAACCCTGCAGACGACACAGCATCGAAAGACTGCTGTGCATCTGCAGCGCCACGTCATTCAAGGATCTGTGTTAGGCTGATCCAATTGAAGCACAGTCTGTCTTAGCTGCGAAATTGGTGCATTTACAATAATAATGACCCGCAACGGACTATTTTTATCTCCATCACGCGCAGGGATATGTTGAGTGTGCATGTTCAGAGAGAAAGCCCAATTATTGTGCCGGTATGGAGATGGTTCTTTTGTACATTTCTACCAGCTTTGCCTCAAATATATAAGACTTTTTCTGTCCAAATATTCTGTTTAAAAACGTCGTGCTAGAATAACAGATCGCATGCATATGTAGATTCAAGGAATTCATTTGCCTGACCTCTGACGCCTTCGTTGAACTACGACGGGATTCAATAGGATGAATTTGTATCGAAGATTTGAATCGACTTGAGAGACTACTGGACAGCAGGGCTGTAGTCGAGGGTATACGCGGGTATACAGCGTATACTCACCTCTAGAGAAATTTGAGAGAGTATACTCGGGGCTCTAGACGAGGGTATACGCGGGTATACAGCGTATACTTACCTCTGTAGAGACACTGAGCAATGAAATTTTGAGAAAAAAGAGAGGTTTTGAAAGGTTTTAGAGCGAATGACTAAAAAAGGTCATCACCTTTTTCAGAAATCGTAAAAAATCAAAAAAAATTTCAGAGAATTGGTAAATGTCTGAAATTTCCCTTAGACGAATTCCTAAAAAAGGTCTTCACATTTTAGGGTCACACCAGCCCTAGTGACACCGCTGCTCACCGGTAGCGTATACTCACCTCAAATTTTATCACTACAGCCCTGCTGGACAGTATGAAACTTTAGCTGCAGGGGTAAGAGAACGCAGAGACAACTCAGACCCAGCAAGAGTAGGAAGAGAATAACTTTGAAACTGTGAGGCGGATATTTAACTAGACTCAGCTCCACACGATGCCATGCAGTTTTGGATGTTGGAATGCGGTGTAATGTATTCTTGAACAGGAGTCATTGTTCCACCATCGGCCATCTCAATAGACCAGCCATTTGAGACAGTTGCATACGAGTCTTTGTGACGTGTGAGATTTAAAACAAAGTCAACTGGGAACGAGGCACTGACCAGAGAAACAAAGACATAGGAACACTATTTAAAGTAGACCTACAGTCAATCTTCCTTCCTATAGAATCTACTTACTTATCAAGTGTTGGCATTCAGATCGCGACTAAACAAATATGTTTTGTAGATTGTATTTTCCTCTGCGGGCTGTTTCTATCTCTTTAGATTGCCCTGGTGGACTTCAGCCTGAATCCTAGAATGTAACCGTTGTCATAGTTAGATCCGGAAGGTGAGTGACACCAGAGGGCATCCTAATTTCTATCTGTCATGGGGGATCGCGACCCAACATTGTCTTTCAGGAAGCTGTGCTTCATTACTAAATGGAATGTGTAGTCGAGGCGGTTAATGTAAGGCATAACATGTCTCTTAATCGCAAGTTACTGTTGTCCTTTCCTCCTTAAAGACATCAGATACAACCCTCGAAATGGGTCGAATCTGATCAACGTTGTGATGATGACCGTTCTGTATTCAGAGGACATCGGTGGTCGTCGTCCGAATAAAAGGCGAAAATCAATTTTAAACTTATCAAGTCGACCGACGACGGTCGTTCCTCTTTATTGTTGCTGTTGTCATTCTTACGGTTGTGGCCGTTGTCGTTGTCGTGTTGCTTGTTGTCTGGACGCCAGCAGAGGAGGGAATGACTGCTGCTGCTGCTGCAGCGGCGACTCATCTGCCTTTGGTGCGGTGTGACCTAAGTTCAGAAGATGAAGCGGTCATTTGGTCGAACGGAGGAGGAGGGTCATCATTGACACTGGACAGAGCCCTTGATGAATGGAGAACAGGAAAAGTATAACACATACGGCTCCCTCCATTCCTCCCTCCCTACCTATGTATCTGCGTCCCTGCTACCATCTCTCCTTCCCTTCCTATCGTCCTCCCTCACTCCATATCTGCCACCCTCCGTCCCTGCAACCCGCCCTCCATTACTCTCTCCTACAGTCCGTCCGACCCTCTGTCCGTCCGCCCCTCACTCTTTCGATCTGAGGCGCAGATGATCAACTGCTGGGCTTCTGCTGCAGATATATGGCAGCCCATCTCCAGCGATCGATGTTAATTCCCTGTCAGCTGCTAACAACGAAGCGTCGCTGACGAAACCCATCAACCGGCGCAAGCAGCAGCAGCGGCGGCTCTCCAAGGCTATGGCGGCGGCGGCGCAGGCGGCGGAGGAGGCGGTGGGTCATAAGGGGAACCAAGGCGGCGACGACGGCGGCGGAAACTGAGTCCTCAGTTCTGACCTGAAACTGCTGACAGGAACTGGATGCTGAGACCGACTGATCGTCCGCTTAACTCCTGTCGCATCTTTCCCTTTTAAAAAAGGTAACAGCTGTTTAATAAACAGACGGGCAACCAGTTCACTTAACGACAGCGAAGAAGCCTACATGGATGACGATAGGGTCGGCGTCAGGATTTGCATCATTCCAGTCCGTGCTTCGTTTACAATGCAGACCAGATACACTGCGTGCAAATATGCTAAGATTGGGGTTTGCTCGTCCGGAATTTGGAGCACTCCATTAATGATCAACGCTACAAACGCATCTGAGGTTATCGATTGGTAAGAGTTGACGAATAACAACCTGTTTGATGGACCGAGAAAAAGACCTCCCCTGTCTTAGGATTTCAGTGGTGGTTCTCATGAGTCCTATTTCCTTTGATGTTACTGAGAGATCTTTGTCAAGGAAAAGAAGACCGAGATCACGTACATCGTTCTAAGGTTCGACAGCATCTGCACCAATGAGAAAAAGGCTGCGACCTAATTTGTGCAACTTACTTGAGAACGAGAACCATAGGGATTGAGTTGCAGTGGACTTCATCCAGGAAGCGATGTCTCTAAAACAGCTCATTGAAACAGTTACTCCAGAACGACAGAAACCAGGGATCTATGAGTACCAGCATAAATGTCGACTGCCTGAGAACAAATTGTTAATGTTGAGGTATAATTAATGAGTTGCCGGGCTACAATCCTTTCCAGCATCTCAGACATAACAGACAGGTTAGAGGTGGTTTTGTTCATATCTGCGGTGCCTAGGCCAGGTTGCTTTAGCAACGAGTACCGGTCGCAAATTTGAAGGCTGCTTGAACTCTACCTGTTGCGACGGAATGGTTAACTAGTTAAGTGATTAGAGGCGCAATCGTAGCAGCATATGACTTTAGCAGCCAAGTGAGTAGCGAAGCGGCTTTTGACTGCTCGGAATGCATTGGATGAGCCCCAGATTGCAGGGGCGTAACTTTAGTCTAAAAAGTGGGGGTGCCAATTTCTTCTCCACTTTCGCTTTTCGCATGGTGGCCATTTTGAACATATTCCCTGTCAGTATTCTCATTAATTTTGGCTCTCGGTTTACATGTGTATCTAGGTACTTTCGCACTTTGGCGGAGACTGCATTCTCTGGGAAGGCACAATAACAAAAATATTGATTGACATTGTTTAAAAGGTGGGGGGTACAGTACCCCCCAGTCCAAAAAGTGGGGGTACGGGTACCCCTCGTACCCCCCACAAATTACGCCTATGCCAGATTGTCACCAATAGAAACAGGCGAGAATGAAGACAGACAGTAGATATCGTTGAGTAGGTTGGAACCGCAGCAGTGAACTTTTATGTTAGCCACTCTTTTGACGAATAAGTTGTAGCATTCGTCAGCTGAAATGAGATTATCCGCCGGCGTGTGTTCCCGACCAAGACACCTTATCAATAGTTTGCTACAGTTTGCGAAGTGTTGACTGCTTGGTACTGATCGTCTGTGACCAGATATCATAGCTTTCAGTGTTGGAAATGTCGCAACATCGACCCTGTCGAAGTTCTTCAAGCCAAGCTGTACGCCGCAAAGATATCTGTCTGCTTATTCTGAACACTGTGAAAGCGGTGCTCTAGGCGTCGTTATTGCTGGTATCGGCAGACGTAATCGAATTATGGATCGGATGGTCTGTTACGGATAGTCACGGACCATCCTATCCAAGACGATGGCGATGACGGTGTCGACGACATTGGCCAGTAAGTAGGTCGAGGTCAAGAGATCTGATTTAATCCATGTCGCTTAAAGGCGACATCTGGAGAGCCAACCGGAGTTTCTGTGACGTAGAGCAGTATAGAGGTCGTCGTAGTCTGTGGACCATTTGATGAGTCGATGGTCTGACAGACAGGTGTCAGTCACGTCAATACGAGGACCTGAGAGATCGCTCCATGTTATAGCAGGGCCTATAGACTCTAGAATGCCTTCCTGGTGAATTCATATCAGACAGAAGAATAAACGATCTAAAGGGTTAAAATCTAGGTGAAAGTATCCGTATGTAATGGTATGTTTATATCAAAGTCACCTTTTTGTTCTATTTTTGGGCATTGTGAAATTGTGAATGACGGAAACGTTTGATAAGCATAAGAAAATACGCTAAGGCTGTCATGATTCTATATGAAATACAGGAGTATTCTATACGAAAGTGTCGAGTAGGAGGAAGACGGTTTCCAAGAGCAGGTATTCATTCTATACTCTAAGACCGGCTGGAAGGGCTACTCCGGTTGTTCCTCTTATGCATGCATCAACTGAACCACAGGCAAATGATACAGATCCCGTTAACGTCGGCCACAACTGCAACTCCAGTAGAAGTATGAGAATGAAAGGAAGATGCTTATTGCCTCTGGAGTTAATGAAGTCTGAACAAAGAGCCAGTAACTTTGCGATTAAGCCAGTACATGAACCGTTTTAATCGATGCACAAACCTCATTGGTCTGTTATATGCCATATCTGATGCCGTTCTATACTAACACAGATCCCGGTATCTAATGAGCCATAACAGACCAGACGAACGGAAAGACGGGCAGATGGAGAGACTGACGGAAGGACCGATGGACGGAAAGACGGACAGATGGTCGGACGGACGGACGGACGGACAGATGGAAAAACGGACGGACAGATGGTCGGACGGACAGACGGACGGACAGATGGAAAAACGGACGGAAGGACAGCTGGATTGACGAACGGACAAATGGACAGACGGACGGAAGGACAGATGGACGGACGGACGAGCGGACAGATGGAAAAACGGACGGACAGATGGCCGGACGCACAGATGGACGGACGGACGGAAGGACAGATGGACGGACGGACGGAAGGACAGATGGACGGACGGACGAGCGGACAGATGGAAAAACGGACGGACAGATGGCCGGACGCACAGATGGACGGACGGACGGAAGGACAGATGGACGGACGGACGGAAGGACAGATGGACGGACGGACGGAAGGACAGATGGACGGACGAACGGAAGGACAGATGGACTGACGAACGGACAAATGGACAGACGAACGGAAGGACAGATGGACGGACGAACGGAAGGACAGATGGACGGACGAACGGAAGGACAGATGGACGGACGGACGGAAGGACAGATGGACGGACGAACGGAAGGACAGATGGACGGACGGATGGAAGGACAGATGGACTGACGAACGGACAAATGGACAGACGAACGGAAGGACAGATGGACGGACGAACGGAAGGACAGATGGACGGACGGACGGAAGGACAGATGGACGGACGGACGGAAGGACAGATGGACGGACGGACGGAAGGACAGATGGACGGACGGATGGAAGGACAGATGGACGGACGAACGGAAGGACAGATGGACGGACGGACGGAAGGACAGATGGACTGACGAACGGACAAATGGACAGACGAACGGAAGGACAGATGGACGGACGAACGGAAGGACAGATGGACGGACGGACGGAAGGACAGATGGACGGACGGAAGGACAGATGGACGGACGAACGGAAGGACAGATGGACGGACGAACGGAAGGACAGATGGACGGACGGACGGAAGGACAGATGGACGGACGGACGGACGGACAGATGGACAGACGGACGGAAGGATAGATGGACGGACGGACGGAAGGACAGACGGACTGATGGACGGACGGACGGACGGAAGGACAGATGGATGAATAGACGGAAGGACAGATGGACGGACGGACGGACGGAAGGACAGATGGATGAACAGACGGAAGGACAGATGGACGGACGGACGAACGGAAGGACAGATGGATGAACAGACGGAAGGACTGATGGACGAACGGACGAACAGATAGAGGGACGGACGGAAGGACAGATGGACGACGGATGGAAGAACGGACGAACAGATAGAGGGACGGACGGAAGGACAGATGGACGGACGGATGGAAGAACGGACGAACAGATAGAGGGACGGACGGAAGGACAGATGGACGGACGGATGGAAGAACGGACGAACAGATAGAGGGACGGACGGAAGAACAGATGGACGGACGGATGGAAGAACGGACGAACAGATAGAGGGACGGACGGAAGAACAGATGGACGGACGGATGGAAGAACGGACGAACAGATAGAGGCACGGACGGAAGAACAGATGGACGGACGGATGGAAGAACGGACGAACAGATAGAGGGACGGACGGAAGAACAGATGGACTGACGGATGGGAGAACGGACGAACAGATAGAGGGACGGACAGAAGAACAGATGGACGGACGGATGGAAGAACGGACGAACAGATAGAGGGACGGACGTAAGAACAGATGGACGGACGGATGGAAGAACGGACGAACAGATAGAGGGACGGACGGAAGAACAGATGGACGGACGGGTGGAAGAAAGGACGAACAGATAGAGGGACGAACGGAAGAACAGATGGACGGACGGATGGAAGAACGGACGAACAGATAGAGGGACGGACGGAAGAACAGATGGACGGACGGATGGAAGAACGGACGAACAGATAGAGGGACGGACGGAAGAACAGATGGACGGACGGGTGGAAGAAAGGACGAACAGATAGAGGGACGGACGGAAGAACAGATGGACGGACGGATGGAAGAACGGACGAACAGATAGAGGGACGGACGGAAGAACAGATGGACGGACGGATGGAAGAACGGACGAACAGATAGAGGGACGGACGGAAGAACAGATGGACGGACGGATGGAAGAACGGACGAACAGATAGAGGGACGGACGGAAGAACAGATGGACGGACGGGTGGAAGAAAGGACGAACAGATAGAGGGACGAACGGAAGAACAGATGGACGGACGGATGGAAGAACGGACGAACAGATAGAGGGACGGACGGAAGAACAGATGGACGGACGGATGGAAGAACGGACGAACAGATAGAGGGACGGACGGAAGAACAGATGGACGGACGGGTGGAAGAAAGGACGAACAGATAGAGGGACGGACGGAAGAACAGATGGACGGACGGATGGAAGAACGGACGAACAGATAGAGGGACGGACGGAAGAACAGATGGACGGACGGATGGAAGAACGGACGAACAGATAGAGGGACGGACGGAAGAACAGATGGACGGACGGATGGAAGAACGGACGAACAGATAGAGGGACGGACGGAAGAACAGATGGACTGACGAACGGACAAATGGACAGACGGACGGAAGGATAGATGGACAGACGGACGGAAGGACTGTTGGACGGACGGAGGAGCGGAAGGACAGATGGATGAACAGACGGAAGGACTGATGGACGAACGGACGAACAGATAGAGGGACGGACGGAAGGACAGATGGACGGACGGATGGAAGAACGGACGAACAGATAGAGGGACGGACGGAAGAACAGATGGACTGACGAACGGACAAATGGACAGACGGACGGAAGGACTGTTGGACGGACGGAGGAGCGGAAGGACAGATGGACGGACGGGCGGACAGACGGACAGATGGACGGACGGATGGAAGAACGGACGAACAGATAGAGGGACGGACGGAAGAACAGATGGACGGACGGAAGGACAGATGGACGGACGGACGGACTGACGCAGGGACGGACGGACGAACAGATGGAGGGACGGACGGAAGGACAGATGGCGGACGGACGGAAGGACAGATGGACGGACGGATGGAAGAACGGACGAACAGATGGAGGGACGGACGGAAGGACAGATGGCGGACGGACGGAAGGACAGATGGCGGACGGACGGAAGGACAGATGGCGGACGGACGGAAGGACAGATGGACGGACGGACGGAAGGACCGTACAGATAGCTCGGATGAAGAGAACAGTGATTTCACACTTAACGACCTTATATAGCTGCAGACAGTTCATGTACATTTTGTCTCTTATAGGCTTATACGTTTGCATCTGTCAATAATGATTTACATGTCTGTCCTTCATATGCATTTAGATATTTATACATATACGTACATTGATGCGGGAGGCATATATATGTATGGTATATATGCATTCAAGCTCACTTATATAACTATCTATGTATCATCTTATTAGTTTCAAGCCATGGAGCTTTAGTACAGAGAACACTGGCATCCAGTTGTTGCTGGCATGGATCTATTATCCGATCAGATTGGAGCGACGGCGGCAGGAGGAGGACGACGACGAGGAGGAGGACGACGAGGAGGAGGACGAGTAGGAGGACGAGTAGGAGGAGTAGGAGAAGGAGGAGAAGGAGGAGGTGGAAAGCAGACGGAGCCACAGCTATGCGCAGACAGACAACCAGACTGACAGGCAGCGATACACGATAGACTGCAGACTTTTCGAGGACAGCCTCTCCGCCTCTCCTTCCTTCCTTTTAGGACGGAGGAGGAGCTGGGTATAGATGGAGACGACGCCCTGACCGGCTCTACCCCTCGGCCGCGGGGTAATGATAGGGACTGTATCTGCCCCCAACGGCCCCTTAAATCTAACTATGAAAAGGTTCTTGTCTAAGCGCTGGACGATGTCACATGTCGCAGCCGACTCTGTGGCTCCTCTCGTCGCCAGAATGACCATCGCGCGACCTACGAGATTCCGACACAGGACCCACAGAGAACGCACAGATGGACTAAAGGACAGATGGACTAAAGGACAGGCGGACGAAGGGACATGGACAGACGAAGGGTATACGGACTAAGGAACAGACGGACGAAGGGACAGACAGACGGAGGAACGGACTAACGTAAGAAGGGACAAAGGACAGACGGACGAAAAACATACGGACGAATGGACAGACGGACGAAGGGACATGGAGAGACGTACAAAGGGACGAAGGGACAGACGGAAGAAGAAACAGACAGACGAAGGGACAGACTGACGAAGGGACATGAACAGACGGGCGATGGGACGAAGGGCTGGACGGGTAAAAGGAGACTAAACGACTCCTACCCTCATCGATTGTATTCTCTGCATCTGAGTTTATGTTACGGGTGGATTCAGTACTTGCTACGAGTCACAGATATATATAGACACAGAAAGACTAACCGTTTAAGTCTTGGACGCATCATATGACATATAGGATACACGAATAATGATGATTACACGTCTCTCCAGCCAGCTGTGGATTTGTCTATCCATTCAACAGATGTGCTCCATCTAAAGCCTGATATGTTTGATATTTGGTTTGTTGAAATGATAACCAACCGTACATCGAACATATCACGCCAGAACGAGAGCCAGTCACCGTGAAGTCGTCTCAGAACAACCATTTCACATTGCATGGCTGAGGATCAAACCTGTCTTTGCCATCAGCTGTTCATCTTTAAAGTTGGTTTGGTCGACAGTGGTCTGCTTACTTTCTATTATCTACATTCAAACGTCATATTCATGTCTTTCAGTAAGAGCGTGTACAGGCCCGGCCCTAGGCTGTGCGGGGCCCAAGGCAGCAAGCGATGAGCGGGGCCCCAAGCAAAAATGGCATTGCGGGGTTTATTTCCTGCGAATACGGTATTGGCAATACCATGTACTAAAATAATGCAAAATCGAAATTAAATGGGTTGACACAAAATACTAATCAGGCTCTTAATACTAGCATTTTACTATGGAAGCAAAGCTGTGTTTTATTTAATTATTTGAATATCTGACAACTGGAAAAGGATGTTATTAATTTAAATATTTTAGCATGCTTCTAATTGAAAGTTTGTCAGTCACTGTAGCAATTATAGCGTGGGTTCTATCTTCTTAGACGTGTCTATTCACAAGCAAATCTTGCGAGCTTTGATGGATGCAAAATCCGCAACGATTTAGCTATAGTCCAGATCGTTAACAACATCATTCTCAATTGACAAAATAGCTAAGTTAGTGAGCCGTTCTTGAGGCATCGTTTATCGCATGTAGGTTTTGATAAGTTTTAGCTTCGAAAAACGTCTTTCTCCAGAAGCTACAGCGACAGGAACAGTCAGAAGTATTCGAAGTGCAATGTAGCCTAATCCTCGAACTTCTAAAGCGCCACTCGAAGGCCAAGTGCAGGGCATCAACCATTCACGATGTGTGTGTTATAGGAAAGTTACTATATCGCTTAATTGTTTCTTGTAAGAAATTGCAAAATCTTAACAGGATCATTGTAGATCTCTGCAAGAATTAAGCTTATATAACTCCTCAGCAGGCATGAAACCATCAAGATTCCTAGTTTCGCCGGCTGTAAGTTTTTTCTTCAGATTCATACTGCAAATTAGTAGGTCAGTTTGTTAACTCGTGAAATTTGTAAAGAAATCCAATTAAACGCCTCATAATGCATTCTCTGTTGTTCAAAGCGGCTTCCATCGACATGATTGCCATATCAACTGGTTGAAGTAATTTATGCAAAATATTTCTTTTGCATCTGAAAATCCTTCATCCTCGGCTTCATACGTAAATAGCTTTTTCCTTTTGCGCACTCTCGTCTCTTTGAAAACTGGTTCTACTACTAAGTCTGTCCCAATTTCCTTTGCATTCGATCGCCCTCTCTGTAAAATTTCAACCATTTGCAAGTATCTTCCATGCTGTTACTGGCAGTTGCTAGGTCGACTGAGATGTTTTGATTGCCAGTATTCTTGTGTTGTCAGTGTTCAATATCATCACAGGGAAAAAATTATAGCCAGCAGCGCGGGGCCCCTGGAAGCGCGGGGCCCAAGGCGGCTGCCTCGTTCGCCTTGCCCTAGGGCCGGGCCTGAGCGTGTATGGATGAATTCAAGAGAGCACTCGTTCATCCAGCATCTCATGTTGTTCAGGGTTCCAGGTTAATTCACATGAACAAATGTTCTCTTCCACTCTCATCACCCTCCTCACTTATACTCAGCATCATTCATTCACTCAGTCGTTCTTTTATTCGTATCTTTATTCACGCATTCGTTCTTCTCGTTTCTTCGTTCATTTGATGTTTCTTTCACTCGATCATTAATTTACTCATTGCTGTAATTGAACAAATTTGTTCTTGAGTCGTTGACTACAAAATCTGTTTCTATTCTTTGTACACATGAAAGGGAAACAGCTAAGAAAGACGAGTCGAGATAATCAAAGAAAAAACGCAGATCCTCCGAAGGTATTCAGTGGTCGCCTGCAGCCATTTCAACGATTGGTTGCGAAATCAACTGATCAAGACATTGCTCGTATTGCTCATCGACAGCTCACAAACAACAATCTGTTAAATACTGCATGAAAAATCTCATTTTTTATATTTTATTCTATTGCAGAATAACAGGGGCGTATTTGAATTGTGTTTGTCATGTTCAACTGTCATGCTTTCTGCACGACATTATAGATTTGCAAATATGCAGAGTTTTGATTGGAATATATACGTAGGTCTATAGGCCTACGTAGGGTTGGATTTGCAGTGTATCCATATCCTAAACGTTAAAATCCAAAGGTAATTAAAAATTTGGCCTTTGAGTTGGTCTTCTTCTCCCTGTGAGACTTACCAAAGTTCATTTATAGCTAGTTATGGGCCTAGTTTGGTACACATTCTAATGGACGGCGCTGAGGTCAAGTTGAAAGTGGCCTGATGGGAGGAGAATAGCATAGCAAGTTTTAGCATAGAGATGTGTACAGTTCTGTAACTTTACATATTCTATCATACAGTATCTGCAGAAAACAGTTGAATAACGGACTGGATGTCTCTTACAGTTAATTGGAGATTTCAGCACCAGGTTAAATTTCGACCAATAGCTACCAAAATTTCACAAATTCGCATCCTGGCTTAGGCTACATGAAGCCCATAGGTCTACTCTTAGCTTGATGAATGTGCGACCAATGCATAATGTTTATTCACTATACATCTATGTATGTATTATATCCACTCTGCAGGCTCTATGCATTTGCATATGCAGTGGAGCAACGAGGTCAGGATGGGTCACTTGATAAGTTGATAACCCATTTCTAAACGCACGGGGTCGTTGTGTCGTCATCATCTTAGTCAAACTAGATATTAAACTTCGTCTAATTTAACAATAGGGTGTCTATTTAAGCATTCGAATAGACATTAATTGACCGTTCAGACACAAATGTCAATGGATTCATTAAAGCTTATGATAAATGGAATTAACCTGTGGTATGTGCTGAAAACAAAGGAATTGCGCATTCATATTTTAGCGTAAGGAGTCGATTTTCAGTCATATCTAGGCGGCGGTTTGGAAAACTCAATACGCTCACCCACATGGGCGGCGATCCCGGGGGTCGAGGGGGACAAGACCCCCACCTTTGACAGTGGGGACGGGACACACCAATTACATCTGTGCCCCCCAAATTTTGAAGACACACCAAGAAAAGGTCATAAGATTTTTTCGCGCGTGAACCCTACACTTTTCTTTAGCCTCCACCGCTCCTTTGTATAATATAAAGACAATATTTAGTTAACTTCGCAAGGGTATCGGTATAATTAAAATGACGAGCATAACGTGATGACGATACACAGTTGTGCGTGAATCACTTGTTCACGGTCCCTACAACTGAAAATGTCTGGTTATGGTGAGGTTCGCTCGAAATCGCTGTGGACTAAGCTTAGGTGAGATACAGGCCAGATGGCCATCACGCGATGCTGCTTGAATATGCAAATAGGCTTCATTTTGTCTGAATACGAAAATGCGCTATACAAAAATAGGATTCACGACTCAATAGACAAACAGTAGGCATGCTGATATGTTTGTATTTATATGTTAACTATTTATTTACTATTTGTTATATGCGATGTAGTTATACGAGATGCATCTAAGAGAAATTTGTTATATGTTATTTGTTATATATATATATATATATATATATATACATATATATATATATATATACATATGCTACTATTTATTTACTATTTACTATTTATTTACTATTTGTTATATGCGATGTAGTTATACGAGATGCATCTAAGAGAAATTTGTTATATGTTATTTGTTATATATATATATATATATATATATATACATATATATATATATATATACATATGCTAGGCTTATATGTCACATGCAATACATGACTCACCCGTTTCTCACTGGATCGATGAAAAATCGACATACATCTTTGAGACGCAGCACAGAGTATAGTTCTCCGTAGGGTTTATTATAGGAAATCGAAAGCCTTAAGGTCAGTATTTTGTACTCGGGACTTTCTCTGGCTCGCTTCAAAGACAAGGTCAGTATTGTATGATGAACGTTTGGCCATTTGTTGACATTGTTCGTCGCTGGCAAAGTAGACCCATTGCCTTTTCGCCGACCTATAATCATTGCCCTAGGCGAGCCCTTACTCGGCTGATCTAGTCATTTTCCTATTCTGAACTTCCTGAGTGTTAAACTGTCACTCTTGATAAGCTTGCCAGAACTCAATAAAAACGATCTTGGTCTATATATATATATATATATATATATATATATATATATATATATATATATATATATATATATATATATATATATATATATATATATATATATATATATATATATATATATATATATATATATATATATATATATATATATATATATATATATATATATATATATATATCAGCATTTATTTCATCGGATAGGGAGCGTCACTGCAGTTAAACTATATATATATATATATATATATATATTTATATATATATAAACTGGGTCAATGGTCATAACATCATTAGGCTTTAGGAGTTTCTTAGAAGCGACAAATTAAATATCCAAGTACGTATTTGCAAGTAATTGCTATGTACTAATGACATAATTTTTGCACTGTTAGGAGATCGTCGACTTTGAGAGATAACGTAATTTTTGACAAATGTATGTTGGAGATGAAACTGCTTTTAGGGTCTAGCGAATTATTTTCATTAGCTTGTGTACGCAAAGTACATTTGTACTTCTGTTCACAACGTACTCGTTGCAACTCAGTTTATGCTGATGCATGCCTATGCAACATCGTCTCAGGAAACCAATTAGCCTTGTATCGCGCGACACAGTTTGTCAAGCTTGTACTACAAAGTGTGCGTGCGTGCGTGCGTGCGTGCGTGCGTGCGTGCGTGCGTGCGTGCGTGCGTGTGTGTGTGTGTGTGTGTGTGTGTGTGTGTGTAAACGGTTTATGAAATAGTTTGTAGCTTGAAGACGATTTTCTTAACGCAACAGACGCTCCTCTCCCATAACTGACTGAACGCTTTGGCAATCAGAATTAGGGTCTGAACAGTACTGAATACAGATTACTGCGCAATAGCTCAAGGGTCATTAGGAGTAGTGATCGAGGCTGGTTAATCGGAACATCATCTAAGACCCAGTGTGGTTCGATGCATGCACGCCTATTGGTCGTGCAGCCCCCCCCCACGAACGGCGGATCGACGGACTCCATCGTTTTCCGATAATCAGTAAATAATGCCAATTGTAGCGATCGGTCCCCACTGGATTTGAGATTCTCTTCGCCTATATATGTCCTAATGACGAATGCGGAAATCACTGGCTTCGGCTAACGACGACGTCTATAGCCTCAGCAAGAATAGGAATATGGCTGTACTGCCGTATAGTACTCTTGCTTCTTCTGCAGCCAATCTTTCGTTCTATGCACGTCGGCTAAGACCGTTTTATTTGCCCGGTTGCTGCAGCGGTCGACGTAGTTCGTCTCAGCTCCACGACGACGATGATGATGATATCGGGAATTGTTCTGCTGTGGTAACGTTATGGCTGTTTTATTGAACACCGGCTAAACGCTAGATTCTATTCAGCGGCGTGTACATTGCAATAGACAGAGTTGCGACAATCATAGCAAACGTAGAACTTAACTTGATGTTCACGTACTACATGACAGGCAGGGTCTGTTTCTGAAATTAAGGTCTAATAGTAGCAGACACTCTGCTACAGTGCTATAAGGACTTTCATGTAAGCAGTTTTCGTTTTACGGCCCTTACAGGATTGGCTGTCACGCCCATAGAACCTTCATATGCACAAATCGTGAGTTTAAGCGATATTCGTTGTAATATTTCGCACAACAACAACCATTTTCAAAGCAATCAAGCGATGATACCGGTTTGGCAGAAGGCTACAGTGTCCGTCCTTTATGGTACCGGTGTGGTGGTACGACATAGTGTCAAGGTGGAGATGTGTCCGACAGTCCGACCCCGCTCACTTCCGTTGCCAAGACAGTATTTGGCACGACATATGAGAGATATTGTACGAGTGAAATGTGTCCAGACCAGTGTTCTCGGGCAGTTAGACGACGTTTGAACGCTTGACGTGTTTGAAGAAAAGTCAGAGGAAATAAGAAGTCCAAAAAGTGTGAGCAGTCGAATCATTATTTTGACCAGCGATGCTGTCGCTGTGGCTAGAGTAACGCGGGTTCTATTTATAAACAAATAATAATAATAATAATAATAATAATAATAATAATAATAATAATAATAATAATAATAATAATAATAATAATAATAATAATAATAATAATAATAATAATAATAATAATAATAATATTAATAATAATATTCTTTATTATTTCAAATCGACAGACGCAGTAAGATTACATTGAAACATGAAAGTACAATCAAGATCTTAATTAAACACACGGTTTGGCAGCCATGCAAGGGCCCGCCCTAGAGGGGGTTCCGGGAATCGATCCGCGTACCTTATGCTCTCCTGGCCATGAGTGTTACCATTACTCAATGCTGAAAAGCGCTGATGGAATTTGGTAGCGCTTTACTACAGTAAATGAACACATACTGCTTTGAAATCCTTTTACATTATTCAGTGTTTAACTTTAAACCTAATTCAATGTTTCGTTGTTTCCAAAGAAACGTCTTTTGTATACTTGTACAATCTACCAATGTTTGATGTTTAATGTAAACGTTGATTAGATTAGATGAGAATTAAATTGCCAACACTGTAACACTGAAAACCAGCATCGCGCACATTGTTTCTGACTTATTTATGCTAATTTATTTCTATATAAATACGGAAATTGTCTTAGAAATATGAAGCCTGATGAGCGTCTGTCATGAGGAAGTCGCGACGTCAACGTGCGGTCTACCGAGCATGCCTCGATCATGAAGTGTGGCCTATGTCGCGGCGGCCACCGCATCCAAGATTGCGTTGTCAGGCTACACCTCAGTATGAGGAGAACAGCTAGGTATCATCTATTATGTCAGCTAAACACCGGTTCGCCCTTGGGACTGGATGTCGCAAAGCAAAGGTCTTATATTCTGGTCAAGCAGTTCTATCACTTGAAGGCTACCGGATAACAAGACGTATTGGACGCTTACCAGGTTGATCGAAAAGCAGCAGCTACGATGGATGCTATACTTTAGGCAGCCCATGACCGTCTTGGCGGCCACTGGTGGATGGTCTTGTAGGCATGAATGGGCTGGCCACGGCCGTCAAGTCTCTGAAGACATTGCCCACACTTGCTCAAGAAGCAGGCCGCTTAGCAAATCTATCTGCTGAAGTTCCGCGCCCTAACGTTCACTGAGGATCAACAAACGCCATGCACCACGACAAAGTGGACCGTAAGACATAGAAGTACTCCCTCGCTGTTGTCAACGTGGTCTCGCGATACCAAGACGCGGAACCGTTGGCTAATGCTGCAATGGTATTCCAGCATTGCACCAGTTTCATTCAGTTGATTTGACATTACAGTATTACGATAGATTTCGCATGTGCAATACCTGTTTCACACTAATGCGCTAATTAATGACATAATTATAAGCCTAATGGAGGCTCTATAGTGCAGCAAGAAAATACATGAAGTTCACGAAAGGCACCCGATACGTTTTTCAGCAATTATCCAAAGCACAGTAGCATAGTACCTATAGCTGCTAACGCCAAGGTACCAAGTTGCGTGGTGGTTGGGAGTTGCCAGGCCTCGCAGCCACATTCCTTGATCTGGAACTGGCGGGCAAAGTCCATTGGTTGACATTAGATTTGACCGGACTTCGTGATTTTGTCATCGTTTGACGTTGATCAGCACTTTCTGGATTCGGATAGGATTTCCTCGATGGACTGAGATCTGGAAGAAAATGGCCAGTGTCTGTTGAAGTTTGACTGATAGTTCTGTCTTGCCTTGATGCTCTCCTTGATAGCAACCTGTTGGTTGGTGGCTGAGGCCGTCTCCTTTGCAGCTCAGTCACCGGCAAAGTATGTCTGTTTCTCCGACACAGTTCTTCTGGCTCCGCTTTGCTCTCGTTACTCGTCCAGGCTGCCCTGAAAATATACGTCCAAAAGAAGACATTAAACTTGATAGGTTAATTTAGTGATTGCTTCGGATTCACCAAACGATAGGTTCTGTTGCACGGGAGCCATGCACTCGAACACACTAATCCCTAACAAGAAGAGCAGTTCCTTAAGCTAACCGCGAGTGTTGATGTCCAGTCCTCTCGTATACGCCATCTGATCTCCCCACCGATATTGTACGGTCGATGTACTCATTTTGGGTTTACTGTTTAGCACGCTTACCACTAGACAACCGCGCACCCCGTTATTCCTTAAGCCTAAGGCATGCAGTCACTGTTTGAAAGAAATGAATGAAGTACGCCGCTGCATTTCACAGAACTAGTGCTTTATCGTGTACTGCTTCGTGGTACATTACATGTAATGATAACGTTGTACGTGTACCTTCGATAACATTGTAAACTACGTTACTCGTTCATGTGTAATGCTTGAGCATTGTATAAAACGGGGAAAAAACCAGTATAGTCAGGACAGTCAATGTACCTACCAACTACACACAGATTACCATTTCTAGTTGTAGGTTTTAATCAACTGTGTCTGTGCTGGAGCTGCTGTTTGTCATTCTGGCTTTCGATTGAACTCACCATGGATCTCGAAACGCAAATTGATCGATTCTACTTAGCAACAACTATCGACCGACGCGATGTCCATAACCGGTGGCGCCTCGCACAGTTCTCGAATTACATATTGATATACGAGTACAACATCGCTTTGTGTCAGTTACACGCAAGAATTGCAGCTTATCTTGTGAAGTTATCATGCTGTGCCATATATGCGACTGCGGGCAAACTATATAGCACTAAACAAAGACAATGCAGCAGTAGATCAGCACAGCCATGATCATTTGACCTACAGGTGGCCAATATATTGTGCGCTTGGTGGAAACTGGTGGCCGGTTAACGGCCCAACTCTTAGGTTGATGCGCTTATCTGTTGGTTAGTTATTCAACTAGACACTGCATGTACTACCTTTTAGTACCTTTAAAGTACCTCTCAACTGTCTGGCTAATGCATGTTGCATAATCTCGCTAACAAGCCTTACAGCTGGCTAGTTTGATGACAGTTGAGAGAGAAGGTTTGCGAAGACATTAACAAATTTAGTCCTATACGTATTTTCAGAAAATGGCTACCTGCTTCTTTGTAGCGTTGTTGATCGTCCATCTCTCGGTTTCGTAGCCTGTGCGTCGTTTGCTGACGAATGTGGCAATGGTAGAACTCTGGAGAGTCTGTCTAGTTTCTTATCGATGTTCTTCATCCACGATTCGAGAAATTCATCACTTCGTTTGTGTGGCGAATCGCTCGTGCTGAAATATTCAGATGTAATCGCTCATAGTATGGCAAATCGAAGACGCCATGACATTGTGCAGAGGATTATGGCAGTTACGCACACTTAAAACTGCCGATGGTTTATTACCCTTTCTTGGCAACGAAACTCATATACCCTGCAGAAATAAACCAGTTCTTGGCCATGAACTGATACCGGTTACCAATTTAAAAACTTACACTTGTATACAAATTAAAGTAACGCATTGCTTAGCAACACAAAACATATACCTACAAAATACAGTATGTACAGAAAGGTAATAAAATAAAGCTCACATTTCTTTCTTGTCATCAGTTCCTTGTTTATCGTTACTTTTCTTTTTCTGTTTCTGAAGGTCACCGTCGTCTATTTTCTGCCGAACTCGATTTTCGATGGGTGTGTTTTTCATCGCTTTGGCCAGTCTCTCATTCAAGTGGTCAAGTTCCTGTTTTCTTATAGCTTTGGTCGGTTCCCCTTCACTTTCAAACGACCTTATTTCGTCTCTCGCTTGACCCGAGACGTTGAAACTGTCGTCTACTCGGTTTTCGGCTTTGCGTGTAAACCAGTCAGAATTGTCAGGTTGTCGTGATCGATTAATTGGTCGTATTCTAACTGCAGTTCGTTGATCTCCATAGGAAGAAATCCTGCTATAATTGTTTGGTCGATTGACACCTTCTTGTTCTTTCGTTTCAAAATGTTGCTCTGCTTGTAATATGTTTCTAACATTTCTGTCGACAGAGGTCGTCTTTCCAGAGACCGGAAGAGGATCTAAGAATAATTCGTCAAGGTCGCTGTCTTGTTCGTTCAGTAAGAAACGTTCTTCTGCTTTTCGATTCTTTTGGAGTTCATTACGCTCGATTCTAGAGCGTCTTAGTGCGCTTGTTCTAACTGCTTTCCTTTCCCAATATTCGTCAGGATCGCTATTCTGCCAATTCGTGTCAAAATTCTTTTCATCCATGTCACGCCAACTTTGTATTGGAACATTCGTGGTTTCCGCTCTTTTAGATTCCTGTTCTTCGGGTTTTAAATCTTTGGCGTTTATAATTTTTATTTCACTGGTGTTCTGCTGGCGCTGTTCTATTTCATCCGTGGTTTCAGTTTCTGTGTCATCTGTGTTTTCATTCTGTAGGCCTACTGAACTTGCGTTTAGCAATTCGTCGATGTTCTCACTTTTTGCTCTGCTATGCTCCTCTGCTTTTGTCTCTTCTAGGTCTTCACTGTTTTCATCTGCTTTTGTCTCTTCTAGGTCTTCACTGTTTTCATCTGCTTTTGTCTCTTCTAGGTCTTCACTGTTTTCATCTGCTTTTGTCTCTTCTAGGTCTTCAATGTTTTCATCTGCTTTTGTCTCTTCTAGGTCTTCAATGTTGTCGTCTGCTTTTGTCTCTTCTAGGTCTTCAATGTTGTCGCCTGCTTTTGTCTCTTCTAGGTCTTCAATGTTGTCGCCTGCTTTTGTCTCTTCTAGGTCTTCAATGTTTTCATCTGCTTTTGTCTCTTCTAAGTCTTCACTGTTTTCATCTGCTTTTGTCTCTTCTAGGTCTTCAATGTTGTCGCCTGCTTTTGTCTCTTCTAGGTCTTCACTGTTATCATCTTTCTTTCCAATTGGACTAATCGATTTGGCTGATTCTTGTTCCTCATATTCTTCCAGCTTCATGTCATTTTCGTGTTCTTCAGTCGGTTCGTTTGATTCAGTTTCTGTCGCTTTCTGTGGATCTTTTTCATTTGTCCTGACTGAATTAGGGATCGATGAGTTTGATCTCTCTGATTCGTTTTCGTCTTTCTCTAAGTCACTGACAGTTTCTTCTTTTATTTCGACGTTTTTCTGCCCCTCATCTTCGCCTTCTTCTTCAATTGTCTGAATTCTTTCAGAAATTGATGAGTCTGTTCTGAACGACTCCTGGTCTTCGCTTTCAAAGTCGCTTTCAAAGTCGCTGTAGTTTTTCGTTTCTTCAAGTTCAAAATCTTCTTTACTCTTGCTTTTATTTTTGTCATCTCTTTCACGATTTCGTGTACTTGTTCTGCTCGTCCTTTCTTCCTCCACGTCTTCCAGTTGACTTAACTCATCTGATTCTATTTCGCGATGAGATTCTTCATCATTACCTTCATCATTTTCCAGAGTTGGATTCATTTTTTTGAAATTCACGTCTTTTTCATATTCCTTCGGACTATTGGCAGTCTCTTCGTCTTTTACACTCCGATCCAAATTTCTGATATGCTGTACTGCTTCTTCATTTGAGTCCGATTTCTTTTGTGTCTGATCTCTATCTTTTTGCTCTTGGTCAATTTCCATTTCACTTTTTTGTCTTTCTAAATCAGTTTCACTTCCACCCAGCGTCTGATAGAGGTCCTTTAATTTTTCGTACTTTATCCGTCGGCGAGATTTAAACATTTCGTCTGTTTCAGTGTTCTTCGAATCGCTTCTTTTCATCAGGAACGGTTCTGCTTCATGATTTTGCTTTTCCTGAACGGTTGGCCGTGTTGATCCGTGTCTCCGGTCATCGGCTCTTCCCTGTTTGTTATGCAGATGAGAAATTCAAATGAAACAACTGGATAACGTGGCAATTAGAGACAGCAACTTCTACCTGTAGTTTCGTTCTACTGGGCAAACAATGAGCCAAATCTACCATTCTTAGCTTGGAGATTCTAACTCAATAATTTCATTTAATGCGGGGAAATAAAGAGAAGTATATACATGTGCGCTGTCATTATTGAAAACAATAGGCCTATAGTTTGGATCTACAGCTGGCGAAAACTGATAGAACAGGGGATAAGGGATAGGTCCCTCCATAAAAATTAAACCTTAGACCTCTGGAGTAAGATTATTCCAGGTAGGCCTAAACGTTCCTAGAATGCCACGTTTCATTGTTCGGAACAACCATGGCATTTTGTCTGAATGCTCTAAGCTGATCGAGGGATCTGCGACAATTAAGTCAGTGCTAAAATAAGTCGATATATTTCCTGATTTTAGACGGGGCATGACCTGACACAATGTGACATCGCAAGAAAATATTACGGTAGACACCCATAATACGAAACATTATACATTTTTGAGAAAATTGTCCAGGTTGGAAATCCCCGTTGCGGATGATGTTGCATTTGTGTAAGAGAGCGTGCGGATCGCGGTTCGCCTCCCTAACGTGGCTCATTTAAGAGATTTAAAACTCTCGGGCTAGCACGATCCGTACACGGGGACCTAAACTGCCATGGCGTGGCGCCTATTCAAACGGGCATCGGTGGTGAAGAATCTCACCCGATCCATTCATTGAAAAATGAGCAGGGTAGGGCCATGCGGGGGGGGGTCCATGGAGTAGTGGTAACATCACTGGTGTGAAGAGCAAGAGGTAGCGGGATCGCTTCCCGCAACCTCCTCAAATTTAGGTCCACTCAGCCTTTCATTCGCGAGATGGCGCGTTGTTAAAATGAGATGTAGGACGTGATGGGCGCCTTGCATGGCTGCCGTGTACAGTTAAATTCGACTCCTGTAATAACTTGTGATCATCCGTTCATACTGATTTGTAATCATACTGCGTTATTGTCAGTTTGAAGATATTAAACGAAGATTATTATTATGTAACTTTATAATTATAAACACAGATTATACATTGATACTGAACACCGAATATTTAGTACACTGAAGGAGAATTTGTGGTGATACCTGGTGATTGTAAGATTGAAACCTCGAGGGTCCGGCGACCATTCCATCAGCGGCTGTCGACAGATGGCGAACATCAGTGCGGTCGTTCATCGTCCTCAACAGAACTAAGGATACAACATCATATTACAAAGTATTCAAACCTCGTGTTAGGCTAAAGGAGCGCCTGTGGATTAAGCTTAATGCGTTTAACAGTCACCATACGGATATCCTCTTACATTGCGTGTGAATGTGTATCCTCCTACACTGCGTGTGAATGTGTACCGGTATCCTCTTACGTCATGTGTGAATGTGTATCCTCTTAGATATACGTGTGAATGTGTATCCTCTAACATTACGGGTGAATGTGTATCCTCTTACATTACGTGTGAATGCGCATCTTCTTACATTACGTGTGAATATGTATCCTCTTACATTACGGTTGAATGTTTAATGTTTATCCTCTTACATTACGGGTGAATATTTAACATATTACATTACGTGTGATTATGTATCCTCTTACATTACGTGTGATTATGTAATCATACTGCGTTATTGTCAGTTTGAAGATATGTATCCTCTTACGTCATTGCTCTTACATTACGTGTGAATGTGTATCATCTTACACTGCGTGTGAATGTGTATCCTCTTACTTTGCGTGTGAATATGTATCTCGCTCAAAGACAGCTTATCAACCTGATAATTATATGCCATCAAGTGGGAGACGTCTGCGGAAAGCAATCTATACAGGTAGCACATTCGCAATACACCTTCATACTACGAGGTCGAGTAACTGAAGTCGAAAACAAGAGATATTTGAACTACTGGTACTAGCCTACCTTAGGCAGCAGTAATGGACCTTTTGTAAGTCTTCTGCAGTAGCATATTGATCTGATCTCAGGCCTACCTTATAATAAATAAAATCCCACGGCAATAACATTCCACACTGACTATTTGTCTGTGGCCACAAAAGCTTTAACGACGAGAGTGTACTAAAAGTGACTGGGGAACCAATGCAGCTCATCGTTAAAGTGTAAAAAAGACTATTATTGATTGCACATGCTATAGTTTGATTCCTCAACCCCAGCTACTTTAGGAAGAGAATCATCTTTCTAGAAATATAATCATTCTGACTGCTCTCTATTCCTGAGTTGCAGATCCGCGATTGATAATGACTCAAGTCATCGCTTCTGTAATCCATTGGTCATACATCAGTCGGTTTGGGAGATACTCTTCATCTCTTTTTTTAATCTAACCTCTGCTGCTATGAACCCACGAGGACTAAATTGCAAATTCATTAAACCTAAAAAAAACTACCCGCTTCAAAAAGCCGCATCTTAGGTCTCTTAGCAATCTTGTCCTTCGTCGCCTTTGGTGGTTCGTGTTTTACCTCATCGCCAAATCCAAACGCTGGCGCCGTCAATGGTTTGGGCTTGGTCTCCTGAAAGTTCCCGAGGCTGCAGGGTGACTCCAAATTAATCCTGTCACCAGTGCAGCAGTAAAATAAGAAAGAACGAAGGGATTTTCTGATTTTACCTTAAATGCCTTTACTCGTATATAGGCATAGCCTACACGGTGTAAAATATAACTTTCTTAAACCTACCTCAGCTACGAGACAGATTGCGTATAGCGATCATTTCAACACCGACTGTATGTCAAAGTTCAATATGCAGCCTGGAAATTTTCTGTAATTCAACATGTTTAAACATCATGGTCGTCGTTCAGAGGCTTCAGCACACACGGAAGAAAACTATTAACATCCAACGCAGAAACTGAATCCAAAATATCTCTGAATATTATCCACCTGTAGTGGAGATTTCGATAACAGATACAGCCTAAAGCCGTTAAGTCTTCAAGTGCTTTGTATGAAAGGCGTAGTTGATTTGCTCTTCTAGGTCACGATAATGAATCCTATACAGTTCTACTATATCGATTCCCTCAGTTGTCGCAGAGGATTTCACTAGAGAGACGTCGATAATTTCCAGCTACAATTCTCCTGCAGTCGGCTCTGGCTTCGATCCGGGCATTGACATCCGACAACATGCATATTTAGACTGTGACCCGTTAAGTGAAATACAACAGAGCGATCAAGCCCAAGTATCCGTCTGTTACATTGTGCGGAATTCGTTGGATCGTAACTCATTCATTCAATGAAAGCCAGGCATTCATTCGAACAATAATATCGCGCTATATTGTTATTGCTTGCTGAGGATGGATCTGCTTCAGCGCTTAGTATCGTATAGTCTAGCCATGGAGACAGACGAACCACGAACACCAAACACGTCGTTTCCTATGGATAAATATGCGCTTCTAAACCAAAAGTCAAGAACAGAGAACAAACTACGCAGAATAACAAGAAAATCATGTTACGCTATAGGTAAAATTAATGAGTAATAGCCAATGCCTCGAGTCTGAGATGATTGTAGATAGGCCTAATGGTTGATAGAACATGCATGGGCATTAATTATTAGCGAATGACAAGCAACATCGTATAAGAAGGAAACCCTCACTAGTGTTAAATAGTTCGAACACTGTGGAATATTCCATTGAACCAAGATATTTTAACCAATGACCTTTTTTATCTTCGTTACTGGCAGGTGACATAAACATTGGCCCGGTTAGCTACATTGGTAAGAACGTACGCTGCATCACAATCAATAGGTTCTGGAGTCTGGAGACTCTAGAACTTTTGCTGCCTAGCTGCTATCAGGATAAGCGCATCTCCGGGCTCTATAAATTGGTGCTGGAGGGATTGCTGAATTGCTGATGCCTTGAAAGTGATCCATGCCAGGACAAAAGCTAAAAGCCTATATATCCAAACTGAAAGCCTCAGAACTTGATGACTTAAAAGAATTTGTGCAGGATCAATCAATCAATCAATTACACTTCGTATATAGCTCCCTAATTAGAGGCTCTCGTGTAGAGACGCGATCCTTGAGTGAAGAGATGACTGGCTGTAATGCCGACGTTGTGGACGGTAGCTTGAAATGACTTTAGCTGTTCAAGACAGGTTCGTTTGTCACCAGTGCCGTTCATTTTACTTTGATAGCCTGTGGTTGTTTAAGCTGCTGTTTGAGAAAATTTTAAGCTACAGTTTTGAATTACAGCATATGCTTGTCCATGTCTCAATTAATGGTATTTGCTATTCGCTGACGGAAGTCCCATATTGATCCCATATCAATCAATCAGTCAATCAATCAATATTCTTCTTCTTCTTCTTTGCCTTCAGGATGGGATTAGTCCCTCGCTGGGGATGGGTCAGCCACTCAGATCCTCTCTCTCCATCCCGCTCGATCACCGGTGTCTTCTTTTTTCAGGCACACCAGACAAATCCAATCAATAAATCAATCAATCAGTCAATCAGTATACGTTAATTCAACTTAAAAGTTGACTAGAACGCAACTTTTTACAATATAGTGAATATGAAATTATATGGCACCCATAATTTATTTGCCCAATCCAAGAGTGCCTCATGACTTGCGGGTAGGTTTTTATGCCGGTGTCACGAAATAGAGTATTCCCCATACAAGTATATCCCCTTAGCAGAATGGAGTATCCGGCCGGATGAATGTGAACGGGAGGGACTATCCCCCTCGTGCAAGAGTATCCCCCATGAGTCGTACGAAATTATCCCCCCCCCCCGTCGAAAAATATCCCCTGCAACATAATTACAAACGTTGCGATTTAAGTCAGTTTAGAACTGTATCAGTCGTGTTCATAGCCTCATAGGCAAAGGTATATATGCTACTTATTGTTGGCACGCGTGGGCAAAGCAGATTCCAGTGAAGTCAATGATCCTCTCATTACTCTATACTCTATTTACCGGTACTCTTAGGCAAGTTGTGACAGTGATATCAGTCGATTCGTATCAATTGGTAGACCAGCAAAACGAGGAAGACAAGATATCAGCAGTCACAAACGACAGTGTCATGAAAAGGGACTAAGGTGCTACTTAGGTAAATTGGTAGCTCGCGCTTGATATCGGTCGATTCGTATCAATAGGCACACCAGCAAAGCCAGTGAAGCCATTTGAGGCTATGAACCAACTTCAATGACTATTGTGTTCTTTGTGGTATTGTACTCTCGCGCAAATTAAACAATGTCTATTCGCATTATTAGTTGCGTGAAGGGCTTGGTGCGATGGATGTGTCTGAAACAGGGATGACAAATATCAGCAATCATAAATGACAGTGTCATGAAAAGGGCCTAAGGTGCTAATTAGGTGAATTGGTATAGCTCGCGCTTGATATCGGTCGATTCGTATCTCGGCAAATCTTGGCCGACAATTGCGTCCGCCCTACACAAGGCACCTAATCACATCGGGGTACCTACATGTTAGAGTCCTCCTCTGCCAGAAGCAAATGGACTTCTCTTCGTGTGGGTTGTACGCAGCTGCCTTTCCCTTTGAGATGGCTTCCGGTTCTGCCACGCTGGATGTTGACTTCTGTGAGCCTTAAGAAATGCGAAAATATCTTGAGAAATGCTTCAACGACAAGGTAATGCTGTCTTTCTCTAATATCCCTCTTAAGAGAAGGGGAAGAAAGCCACTTCCGCGTGTGGTTATCCTTCCTACTGCAACTTCGGTTTGATTTGCTCTGAACATAACTTAAATTTATCAGTTATACGCATTTTTCAAAAATACCTCATACCTGTGAATTTTTATCCCCCAGGGGGATGATTTAACACGATGGGGGATATAAATGATTTATCCCCCGGATACTCTATACCGGTAGATTCCATCCGGGGGATAAATTTATTCATCCCTCCGGATAGTTTTTGGACGGATAGTCTGTCACGCGACACCGGCAGAAGTTCTGTCGAGGTACTAACAAATTCTTCCTAAGAAGCAACCCTAGTTTCCAAGATGCACCTTTGGGCTTGAGATCAGCCTGTTCCCAAGATGCACCCTTTCTGATTTTAGATAGGCCTATATTGATACATTTAGCTATTACAAATCCTACAATGCAATTTTTGTCTTCTGTAGCAGTGGACATTAGGGTGGAGTGAAAAACATAAAAATTCTAGAAAATAATCGTAATAGTGATGGGCATTCACTTGCATCACCAGGATTCGATTAGCTGTGATTACCCATATGGAGTGCGACACAGCACCTTGATTACGTCTGGCCAGAGATTGAGAACAATATCCTTTATTAATGCCTTCAAAAAACTTCAGAAAAAGTATAAACGAAAAGTACAAGAAAGTAAAAGAGTAAGCAAATATTTAAAAACCAATGATCCCAAAAACAAAATGGCAGCAGATAATTTGTCAGGATCTAACACAGATAATGAAACAAATAATTCTGATCATGATGAAACTATTGAGAATGAACCTGCTGATGGAACGGTCTTCATGTCAACATCCCATTCTCCAGATGAAACATTATCTCCACCTCTACAACTACGTAAAAAATTGCTGGCATTTGCAAGAGCGTATGACAGACATGCAATTTCGGATCGATCAGCGGGACTGTTAGCTTCAGTTGTTTTGCAAGACTTTGGCCTTATATCAAAAGCTACCGGTATTCCAGAACTTCACTTTGCTGCAAAGGATTTCCAGAATTTCCATTCCACACATAATCGGTTGAGCGCTCTGTAAAACTTGTTACTGAGGCATCTGCTGCTGTGGTAGGGCAAACATCTAGACATGGTTTTATCCTTGCCAGATTGGAATCACGTTAACTAATTCCTTGTTTTAATACAAAAGCAGAATTTCAAACGAGTTAAATCAATGGAATAAAACAAGTATTGACTCACTCTTCAGTGATTAACAAGTATAGTCTGTTGGGATTGTTTATTGTTTATTTAATATTGCTAACATACAATAAATTATTAATTTTATTTTGCATGGTCATTAAATACATCACAATTAAATGCTTAAACACTATTACACTTAGGATTTTTGAATTTTTTAAGTTTATACAATTGTTACAAATTTTGACAAATTTTTGGAAAATGTCAAATTTTAAAACTCGTTGGGGCACATCTTAGAAGGCAGATTTTATAAATTTTCTCTTGCATGGTCACTAAATACGTCGTAATTAAATGCCTAAACACTATTACAATTAGTGTGTGACATTATTTAAAAATTTTGAAATTTTCATAAATTTGACATTTTTTCAAAAATTATCAAATTTTAAAACTCGTTGGGGCACATCTTCCCGAACGAATTTAAAAAAAATATTTTGCATGATAACTAACGATACCAAAAGGCAACTATCCATCACTATTACGATCATTTTCTAGAATTTTTATGTTTTTCACTCCACCCTAGTGGACATGCCTTAGCCAGAGGAATGCCACTTAAAAGTGCACATTTTATGTTTCAAACTAATATTGATAATGACTTTACAAGCTAGATCAGAAAACGGGATACGTCTCGAGGCACTCCCATAAAATATGGCAAATTAAATATCGAGGCACCAGCTGTTTCACTGTTATAGGAAAATAATAACATATGGATCATATTAACACTTTATTTATTAAAGTATAATTTCTTTAAATTCTAATCTGATGTTAAAACCTGGTTGCAAGTGTAGAATTTACTGAGGCATTCTTCTGGAAGAAGTAAGCCTGGTAGTTCTGGCTCGAGATCATAAATTACAACGAAGAAAGATCGAATAATGAAAACCGAGACTTAACATTTCCTTAAAGGCTAAACATTCTTACATTATACCACCTGGCTGTTAACGAACTTCATGTTGAAAGTTGCGCTCAGGACCGGGTACTGCGCGCAGCGGCACGCCTTAGTGGTCGCATCCCGAGATTTGGCCATGTCACTGAGTACATGCGGGATGTTTTGCATTGGCTTCCTAGCCCGCAGCGTATTGCCTATCGGGTCTCTGCCCTAGTGTGGGGCTGCCTTGTGGGAGAGGCCCCTGTGTATTTGCGAGAGCATTTCCGCTCCACCCTGAACATCCAGCGCCGTGGTTCTCTGCGTTCTTCTAAGCAGGCTGAGCTTCTGGTTCCACGCTCACGGACCGCCCTTAGGCAGCGCCGTGATTTTTCCATCGCTGGCCCTGCAATCTGGAATGGGCTCCCTGTAGTGCTTCGCTTGATCCCAAGCACCCATTACGCCACATTTTATTCAAATCTCAAGACTGTACTCTTCAGCCGGGGTTGGGTCGGGAGTGCTTTTGAGTAGATAACCTTTAAGAGGTGCTATATAAAGTCTCCATATGAATGAATGAATGAATGAAAGTATTTTGAATGGTGTTTCGCTAAGCCAAAGTGCGTTGTCTTATGACCAACAATAATCATTATTTTAAACAATTGGTTGCACATATATAGGCCTAAGCTTCAAGCACTCTCAAAAGCATTCTCTTAAATAGCATTTTTGAGTTTCAAATGTGCTAATTTATATGAGAACATTGCTAAAATTAATGAAGTATTTAAATTGCATTATCCAAGTTCTTGTTTATACACTATATCGGGTTTTGTGACACTGCTGTCAATTTCATACATCAACTATTTATTTATTTATTTATTCCGGATATTTCTATAGCGCCTCTCGAAGTCAACTGCTACTCAGAGGCGCTCCCGACTACAGCATTTGATACTGTGCCGGAATTTTCACGCCGAAGCGTCACGAGCAATTGCGAGTGAAGGACTTGCCCAAGGTCCGTATACGCAGCGGCTAGAGTGGGATTCGAACCTGCAGCCTCCGGTCACAAGGCGCCGAATTTACCACTGAGCCACCACGCCCCACAACTATAGGGAACTGCTACACAAACGAGTGGTAACAAATACACTTAATCACATACTTGAGTCCGCTTTCATTTATATAGCTCAAGATGCCTAGATTTTCTATAATAAAGAATCTATAACTGTGATTCACATGATATCATAAAGATTACCCTACGGAGTGTGGAGTCAGAAAAAAGTGAGCATTTAATAAACGATGTAATCACTGATACGCAAGCAAAACAAAATCCCAAATGTTTCAAGACAAAACAATAAAAGCCGTCAACGGAATAAAGCAGACACTAGTAATAGTGTTCCTTGATCATGCGAATAAAGCAGACAATACGTATTAGGTCACTATTCAAGTGAATAAACAGACAACACGTAAAGGCTTAATGTCCGTCTGATCATGTGAATAAAGCAGGCAATACCTATGGGCATAAAGTCGATTTGATCAAGTGAAAAAAGCAGGCAATACGCTTAGTACCGGTATGATCATGTGATTCCTGAAAATGGTCGTCATTTGCATGTGAACAAACTCAACGGACGATTGAGTTCATCTAAATATCACTCAGTTTTTGCCGGTTTTGACTTCTGCTTTCGCCGTTCCTCTAATCGGTTGTTGATCAGCTGCCTCTGTCTTTCCTTCTCTTTCATCTGTCTGCAACATATATAAATCAATGACACACACACAGTTAACAAGAAACAAGAAACAACAAGTCACAGTTAACAAAATCAAGCGATGGCATGTAGCAGAAGGCAATGGCTTACTTTTTACAATATGTCTTGTCGATAATTTTTAACGGCTGCCCTTTCGGATCAAAGGATCAAAACTTTATAAATCGTTAAAACGACTTTTAGACAGGAAATTTTTCTCTGTTTCTGTGTTTCAAATGTGATATACAGAGACACGACATTTTTTGTTTCAATTTGTTCTATCAATAAACTTGCGCTTTTTGCGATATGTTTCGTGTTTATCAGTATAATCGTAAGCGTCGTATAAACTAAAAAACATGTGTAGTATACCGAACTAAATACGCATTCTGATGCGACTATTAGTAATAGCATGAATAGTTAGGAGCCGTCTTCGGTCGCTTATATTCACTGCAGTTAAAACAGCGGTTAATAGTTTCGTGGTAGTCCAAGTCGACCGCTGCAACAGCGGGATATCTACTGGACAGGCTCCAGTCTGTCCTCAATGTCGCAGCGAGATTACTTTGCGGCCGCCTGAAGTATGACGACATTACACCGTTGCTCAGAGACGTGCTGCACTGGCTTCCGGTACCATACAGTATCCAGTATAAACTAAGCTTAGTGCAAGTTCCTACTAGTTCCTATCTCACTTACATATATAGTCAACAAATTACGTGAATAAAGGCACATCATACATTTCATATGCTATTGCTGATTTGTTTTAGTTGTTCGAGAAAAGACACGGTTTCTGAAGCGAAAATAGGTTCTACATAATATTTGAACTTTTCCACGTGGTGATTTGACGGACTGTTCCACAGTACGTTAAAAGGGTTCCAGAATACATTTGCCTTTGGTGTGTAGACTTATGCATGCTGTTCCCATACAAACATACCATGCAGTGCACTCAAATTGCACCTATTGTATACATTGTATTGTATTCGGATAGGCCCTATGTATAAAGCACTTCTAGCGGGAGAGCCATTCAGAAGCGCTCCCAGTGCGAGAGCCCTGAGAGAAAAGCAAGTTTTAAGAACGGTAAAAGAGGAAGAGACGCTACCCGAGAGAATAGAAGAACGAACGAACGGAGGAAGCTCATTCCAAAGAGCAGGGCCAGTCAGGAGCGTCTATCCCCCCCCTAAGTCATTGGAGCAACGTCCCTTTTCCCCCTTTTCTTCCCGTTCCTTCCCCCTCACAAGGTGGCACACACACTGACAGATCCCCCTATTTCTTGGATGGAGCATTTGCTCCAAGGTTTCTATGGTGTAGACGCCTCTGGGGCCAGTGGAGGCAAAAGACCTCGATTGAGCCAGTGAAGTTCTGATACGGGGAACGAGGAGGTCCAAACGGTCAGATGAACGAAGAGGACGAAGAGAAGCAGCAGAGTGAGGGCGATGAAATTAAGTCGCATAAATATTTCGGAGCGAAACCAAGTTGAGCCTAAGAGACAAGGATGAGGACCTTGAAAGGTAGACAGAAAGCGGGAGCCAGTGGAGTTCTTCTGCCATAAAGGTGGTGATATGAGAGAATCGAGGAAGACGGGCAATTAGTCTAACAACAGCATTGACAAAGGACTGAAGAGGAACAAGTCCTTGGGAAGACCTAGGACGTTTTGGGCAAGCAATTGTGTAATGTCGGCATCTAACTCTAACAGGACAATCAAGTTCCAATGAAATAGGCCTAAGCTTACTGGTACTGAACTGGCCTGAACTAAAGGAATACAAGGATTGCCGCAAAAGCATAAAATATTGTTGCGCATAGTATAAACAAACAATAGAAGCCTAAATAAGATCGGTGTTAGGCCTAAGATCCAGTCTTGTTGTCAAGACCTTAAACCTCAAGACCAAGACCAAGACCAAGACCTTGAACCTCAATACCAAGACCAAGACCTTGAACCTCGAGACCAAGACCAAGACCTTGAACCTCAAGACCAAGACCAAGACCAAGACCAAGACCTTGAACCTCAAGACCAAGACCAAGACTTTGAAACTCAAGACCAAAACCGAGAACAATTCCCAAAATCACAACCATATCCAGATTTCTATTCCTTACTAAAAAAACTGTCAAGTCAAACTACTCGCTATTTTAATTAAAACACGAATCTTTTATTTTATTCAAACAAAACAATTCCAAATGCAGACTGCAGAGAATTCCGAATTCGTATTTACAGAAGTCCTTCGATCGGGCAAAATCTTGTTCCATATGCCTGTTGCCTTTTATCCAAATCAATTCGCTCAGAATTTTCTGACCAAGACGTGACATGTGGGTCCTCATAAAAATTCTGCCATGTGAAAAATACGTTCTACAGTGCTGAATTCACTGGCACACAGCGCAGCTTTTCAAGTACCGGATGTAAATGTACAAATTGTGAGTCTGTTTTGAAATCATTACATGGTAACTAACCGGATGTCAAAATAAATGTCAAAAGCAACAGTAAAGCCTCACTCACACCGTGTAAACACTAAAGCAATTGTTTGAGTAATTATTGGATAAATTATTAAAATCCTTGCATTTTGTTAAATTACTCTTTATATTGTCAAAAGTCTTGGTCTTGGTCTTGCAAAACCAAGACCAAGACTTTGAACCTCAAGACCAAGACCAAGACCTTGAACCTCAAGACAAAGACCAAGACCAAGACCCTGAACCTCAAGACCAAGACCAAGACTTTTAAAAACGAACTCGAGTGCACTCGAGACCAAGACCTTGGTCTCGAGGACAACAAGACTGCTAAGATCATAACAACTGACGCTGAACACATTAGGCACGGTAATTCAAGGCCCTAAAGTGCTAGCCTAAGCATAGGGGCAAACGGTCTCAGGTCTTAATAATCTGGCATAATATGTTGTGCATGATGTGGAATTAACAAGAAGTTCGTTAATTTGGTAGCTGATTAGTTAATCTTGCAATTTTGTGCGTAGGAATTAGCTGTGGCAGCAAATGCGAAAAAATTATTCAGCAAAGAGGAGCATGGCGCTGCTGAGCACCGGTTGAGTGGCGCCATAGCAAGTATACTCTGCGAAGATGAAGATGGAGACGAAGATGAATGCAAAATGGCCTTAACTGTAGCTATATAGCCTGATCGCTGATGTCGATGCTATTCAGCGCTCGTGAGTAGAGTAGCTTGGCTTTGGAATAGCGCTTTAGGAATTTGGAGTTTACCATTACGAATACGATTACGAATACGATTACGATTACGATTACGAATACGATTACGATGTCCTTACTGTTCTTCAGCGGCTGCCACGTGACCAACGAGCGTGTTCACCATTTGTTGTGACTCGTTTCGCCCCGCCTTCTTCATCTCCCTTCTCTGGCGCAGCAGCTCCACCTGTCGACTGCGTTCGCATTCCACCCATGATTGCGCCTTAGTCATGCTTTGCATTATCAAGTCCTTTTCCTGTTCAACAACACGCAGACTTAGAAGCACAACTGCAATCATAATGTCAGTCTTCTGATTTCTTCAGCGTCCTATAACCGAAATCATCTTATGAGCAGGCACATTCCCCTCTTATTGAAATTTCAACTCTTCTACACTGTACCGGCGATACAAAGCCCCATCTGCTTCAAGTCGTCCTCATACCCACATTTAGATCGTCAGTTCATTTTAAGCAGTATTCAATATAAATACGCTATAGAAATAAATGCCTCATATAATGTTCGTTCAATTGGATTATTATTGTATTCTTGCTGCTGTTGTTATATTGCATTCATTACGCGCGCAAGGCAGTGAATCTGAAACCGAGGTGACAAACAATTGTGTGAGACGAATTTCCTCACGGTCGCAGAGGATGCTGAAACCCGGACTCTTCGAGTGTCAAGCCAAGCGCTCTAACCAATCGGCTACCTTGCTTATCTGTTTCATAACATTAGGTCTACATAACATGATTTTATGACACTGTTGAGATGTTTGGAGGCGAATAAAAGTGATTTATAGGCTAAATAAGGTGTTGTATAATTGCGGAAATGACTTTGACCAACCGATGTGTATGAAGCGCTATAAAGACCGAACTACATGTGTGAAATGTTTGTGTGAAATGTTTGTGTAAAATGTTTGTGTGAAATGTTTGTGTGGAATGCTTGTTTGAAATGTGAAAATCGAAGGTAGGCCTATGCTTTTCGAGATATAGGTTGTCAATAAACAGTTTATACAAAGTTTTAAAAGTGAATAGGGCCTACCTCTTATAATCGCACGTCTCTTGGCAAAATTCAATGGCATAGACCTACCTTCTCGTAGTCGCTGTCGTAGTCCGTGTTATGTTGTGGTGAGCTTTGAGAGGGAGACAGAATACCACCACCAGCAGTAGCATCTCGTTTATTTTTTAACTCTACTTTGGTATCTGCATGAAAACAAAGCACATCAACTCAGACCAGAACACACGACCAATTCATTCGACGAAACCGGTTATAGGCCTAGGCTATGGATAGCTATAGGGTCAGGATTACAGTAGGCTAAACTATCACAGGCTTATATGCAATCTAATTATTAACACAAGAGACACATTACATTTTAGTTCAGTCCAATCTGATGAACTCGAATCATTCTAATTGTATTGTAATTATTTGATTTCTATAGTAAGTTCTAGAAAAGTTTTCTAAGAAAATTAAAATTGCTTCGAATATGACAGTCTTTGCAACATATAGGCCTATAGCTGCAAAGCATTTTGATTTGCGCAGCTAGAAAATAGACTACTGTATACATATATAGGCCTACTTGAACAGCAACTAATATTAGGTCTCTATGGCTGCGTGACTGCCATAACCACGTAGGCCTATGTATCAAAATTATATAAGTACCTAGTAAGCCATCTACATACCTGGCTATCTGTTTAATTGCTTGCTCTCTTATACATATGTGCACTAGACCTACTGTCGACGCAGTAGGTTTAACGATCTGCACAGGAAACGCTAATCTATCTGTTCTAATTACATCGGCTTCTTCCTCCGCTTGTGATCCTTCTATCCCCATCATAAGGCCTATAGGTAAAATATTATCCTCTCACCGAGTTCGATGCTTGTTTGATGCCACGGGTCGACCATTGCGACACTCTCTTCCAAGGACATCTTAGCAACCGAGCTTTGACAGGACCCCAGCTTTAAACAATAGTTGTGATTAAACAGCCACTCTGTTCAAATTTATAGTAATGCTGATGATATGATTATGTTGTTTTGGTTGAAATGATAATGACGACGACAATGACGATAAGATGAATTTTAAAACTGCAGAACAAATAAGCTCGGTGTTCGATAGTGTAGCCGTTAGCGCACTGGACTGAGAGGTCGGGGGTTCAAATCCCCGCCAAGGCAGGAATTTAGTTCGTAATTTCTGCTCCACCTGCACCTCCTAGCCAACCAGCTATAATGAGTATACTGACCGTACACTGTGATGAGGAGACGGCGAAGGAGAGGACTGGCAACCCGCCCTCGTATGTCGAAGTTAAGAAAATGAGGTCGTTAAGCTAGACCTGAGGCATCATACCCATGATGCCTCAGGTCTAGCTTAGGGGACTGCTCTTCTTCTTCTTCTTCTTCTTCTTCTTCTTCTTCTTCTTCTTCTTCTTCTCCTCCTCCTCCTCCTCCTCCTCTTCCACTTCCTCTTCCTCTTCTTCCTATTCCTCCTCCTCCTCCTCCTCCTTCTCCTCCTCTTCTTCTTCTTCTTCTTCTTCTTCTTCTTCTTCTTTTTCTTCACTGACAGTCAATTTTGAGGCTTAAGCTTAACGAATAGATAACCACAATCCACAGAAGACCTTATGTCTGTCTGTCTGTCTGTCTGTTTCCCTGCCTGTCTACCTGTCTTCAATAAGTTCGTCCAAACATATACATAAGGCCTAAACTTTACACCAAAATCTTCTACCTTGTCAGACATACCGTCGGTTCTGCAGATAAGTTCGTAATGAGAATCCACACATACGAATATGGTATTGCTTCCTGGGTCAGGTCAGACGAATGAATCGAAATTTGGTCACCAACTATAGTGTGTAAGATTCGTGTACGATCTTCAGTCGTCCTTTCCTCCTTCGTGCAGCACAGAGAATACACGATGATCACGCTCCTTGCAGTCACTGTGCAAACGAACCATTGGCCTAATCGATTATCTGCCTATAAACTCCCGTCCGTCCGTCCATCCGTCCATCTTTCCGTACTCCCATTTGTCTGTCTGTCTGCCCGTCTACACGACAAGCGTGGTCATGTAACTAATGGACATCGGCTGTGGGCAATTGATCGCTCTGCCTCTGTTGGCGTCTCTCATGTGTTACGGGAACTCATGCACCGGAACGAGAGCTCAGGCTACGCTTGAAGAACGATCTCCAGTAAGTCTTACGTCTGTCGGTGGTAGGGCCTACAGTGTGCACCCGTTCAACGAAACTCAATAAATAAGAACCAATTGAAACAGTCAATAGAACGTTCAGTGAAAGCCTCAAGTAGACCTATAATGTTTCCGCATCAACAGCAAAGACTTAGCCCAGCATGTAATTGCACAAATAGCGGCGCTTTGCGATTGCCATTTTTTTCCATTACTCTTCTTGTTTCCATATTGCTATTTCCTGGCGTTTGTAGGGCTCTCTCTCTCTCACACGCACGCACGCGCGCGCACGCACGCACACACACACACACACACACACACACACACACACACACACACTCACACACACACCTAAACACACACACACACACACACAAACACACACACACACACACTCACACACTCGCACACTCGCACACGCACAAACACACACACATACACACGCACGCACACACTCACACAAACACACACACACACACGCACACACACACAAACACACACACACACACACACTCACACTCTCGCACACTCGCACACGCACAAACGCGCGCGCGCACACACACTCACACACTCGCACACGCACGCACACACATACATAAACCCTATCCTGGGCTAGTTGACATACTGTGCTACTGTGTTTACGCGGAGAGGCTATAGAAGCCACACGCCACCCGTTCGGTTACAACGGGAACGGATCGTTGACCAATGACATTTCAACGACTCCAACGTATGCACGTGCAACCTCTACTCAATGCGCTGGCTTCCAATCGAGCGAACAGCTATTTAGTTCCAGATGAAATATCCCGCGTAGACTGTTTCTCTATTAGGCAGCTATGGTAGCTAGGCTGCCTGTTTCTCGAACTGATAGACCTACTACAATTTCATATGATAGATTGATGGTGTAATCATTTTAATGCACATGATTAGAACTATTCTTGCATAAGGAGGTGGCGCCAAACAAGTTTATTTAGATTAGATTCGTGTCTCGGTCGATTTCCCTATCCATGGGCTGCAATATTTGGTCCATTTTGGCCCAGAATTAATTATCACAACCATAGCAGTTCATGGATCGTCTATAATATTGACTCGGGGTTTGTACAATGGCACTTAATTTACCTTTATAACGCTTGCCGTTGTGTTAGGAGATCAGAAAAGAAATTAAAAAGCAATTAGGATGTAATGAAGCGCAATGGAGTTACTGATGAAACGAATTTTATTAGGTCTACATTGTCGTATAAATTATAGGCCTACGATACTAAAAGCTTTTCCGCAGAAAATTAGGCAGCGTTTTCCTAGATCCATACGCAAATAAAACAAAGCAAATGCCGTCCGTGTCTTTGATGGCTTTGACAGGAACATAAAGCCCTGTGCATAAGCCTCTATAAAGTCAGTCATAAATAATAATTAAGAGGTTGTATTGTTATAAGCTATAGGCCCATTTACATCAAACCTGTAGGACTATTGGCGCTATAGCAGGAGATCAGTGGGATTAGGGCGCCCTATGATGCTATGGTGCCATGCAGCTGCAGTAAACTCCTCAAATTTCTGTTCAGCAGCATCCAAGGTAGCATCTCCAGTAAACAACTAATTCATTTTAAAACGGAAGTCTATAGAGCTAATATAATTAGAAGAATAATATGACCTCATAGACGATTCAAAAATATCAGATCCACACTTCCGTCCTGATTACCTGCATTTCAGACAAACAAGCGAATGTATCAGGCACGTTGAGTAGGCCTACACTGCCAGATGTCATTGGCAAGGTGGACTCGGGCTCCAAGAACTATATATATGTTACAGGGAATGTGTATTTTCAGGGAATATGTATATTCCCTGAAAATTTCAGGGTATATGTATATTCCCTGATTCACTGAGGGAATGTATACATTCCCTGAAAAAACCAGGGTATATACATATTCCCTGAAATCTTCAAGTGATTTCTATACACATTCCCTGAAGGCTTTCAAAGACACAGCGACATAAAGTCAACAGCAGGCCTAGTGCTTAGCTAGGGTTATAATTGATCTTGAGTTTTTATCCGAGCTTGGGAAATGGAGGTTTTCCTGGACCTTGGTTTTTTGTTTGGCTTTTCTTGTTTTATTTAAACCCTGTTTTAAAATTCATTTAATCAATTTTTTAAACGGTCTGGATGGTCGAGGTCAATAAATAAATGGCGCAATATGCATGCTATACTAGTTTATTTATATTTAAAATATTACTAGTCGAAAGACTGAAGGAGACTGCAGACTCAGACTGAACTGTTTTGGAAGTTTTCTGGAAGTAAACTGTTGCTCTTTTCAAAACTTAGGAAATTATTTTTTGAGTTTCATAGTCCGATTTCCAGGAGGCCAAACCAAATCAAAGGGGGTTTCCAGAGAGTAGTCCAAAAGAGGTCCATGTCCGATTTCCAGAGTACCAGATCAGGTGAGGCAGAGCAGCTGTCAAGGCGGGTGTCGTTTACGGCGAGTGTAATTGGAAGGCGGAGTATCAGATGAGTCAGAGTAGGAGTATTTGAAAAGGTGAGACTTCAGTTTTGAGTGCACCCGATGGCTAGGGTTTTCTTTAGTTATTTTAATGTTGTAGCTTAGGTTTTTCATTTTTCAACAGTGATAACACTGATTACTACTAAAACCTTTCTTCTATGAAGTGAGATGTTGTTTATTCTGAAGATTTGATCCTATATTTACGTACAGTTATTGAACAATGGGCGTTTGCGCATCAAAGGAGGTACGCAGTGATAGAACCTTCCAATTAGCGACCAATCATAACCCTAGCTAAGCACTAGGCCTACTGTTGACTTTATGTCGCTGTGTCTTTGAAAGCTTTCAGGGAATGTGTATAGAAATCACTTGAAGATTTCAGGGAATATGTATATACCCTGGTTTTTTCAGGGAATGTATACATTCCCTGAGTGAATCAGGGAATATACATATACCCTGAAATTTTCAGGGAATATACATATTCCCTGAAAATACACATTCCCTGTAACATATATAAGTCGATCTTTGTCAGACCGGCCGTTTACAAGACGCAGGTGCTACAGTAGTGGCTCGACAACTGAGCGCCGTGGGTCAGCGAATGTGACGTATACCCACAGGACCGAGTTGTGGGAGCCAACTGATGGCTACCATATTGTTGTCTGTCCATCTAGGAAAGAGCAGAGCCACTCCAACTACTGCCTTCAAACTCAATTTATGGTGTTTAACCTAATGAGCAGGATGTTTTGATCCACCACACGAGCGTGTCTAAATGGAAATCCGTGACCTTATAGCTTCGGCATCTCTTGTCGTAGCCTCTGCTGTCTTTCCAGAAGACAACTCGACTTTGGGTGCCTTAACTAAAACAGTAACGGGTCTACTGTTACACAGATCTAAAGCTCTACCCGTTAATAATGCACTCGAATTAGTTTCCCAATCACCTCAATCCCAACCTTGCGCTGTAGCATACAATTCAAACCTCTGCAAATAAGCATCAATATCATCAACTGCCAAATTTAAGATCGGTAATTTAGGAACACGTGCCCCTCGTTGTACATCTTGTCTAATCAATTCCCCATCCTGTGGTACATTTTCTTGTCTTATTCTAGTTATTTCTAGCTCTTGCCTGTTTTTCTCAGCCAACATCCCATTTCATGTCTTCTAGCTCTCTCTTTATCTTCCAATTCAAATCTCTTTAATTTCTCTCTCTCTGTCTCTTCTTTCTCTCTGTGTTTATCTTCTCTAGCTCTCTCTTTATCTTCCCATTTAAACCTCTTTAATTTCTCTCTCTTTTTGCTCTCTGTGTTTCTCTTTTGCCATGCGCCTGTCCTCTCTTTCCTCATTCTCCTTGTCTTTCTTTACCTGCAATTGCTCTTTCTCAAAGTCTCGCTGCTCTCGTAAATTCTCAGTTGCGAATTTAATAAATTCTGCTCCTGTTAGTTCCAATTCTTTGCACTGAAGTAAGAAGTGTTCCTGTCTTGTCGGGGTCAAGTGAGTCCTTATGATAAAAAGAGTACACCGACAACCCAAGTTCCAAGTTCCGAGCATGGGCGCCTTCAGTCCAGGTAATTTAAGGCTTCTGCGATACATACATACATAAACACATACATAAATACATATATGCATACATGTATACTGTGAACTGAGTTTTGTGTACAGTCTTGCAGTGCGAGATATTAGCGTATATATTTAGTGCGCTTACTTTAGTTTCACGTGTATATGTATATATGATAGATGCATAACGTTTAGTTGTACGGTCTTAGGAAGGATAGGGTTGACATATACATACATAAATACATACATACTTACATACTGGCATATATGTGCAGTGGGTAGACTAGAGAGAGACAGACAGAAAGAGACAGACGGCGTGGAAGAGATGTGGAGAGGGACATGAAGCGAGACGGACAGATGAAACGAGAGAGACGAGGAGAAGGAGAGAGAAGGGGAGAGCCGACCGAGGAAGCACAGAGCCGGTAGTAGCAGCGGGATGACTAAGCTTGCACCTGGAATGCAGCTGGTGTGATGGTTAGGAAAAAGGATATTACCTTATAGTATTATACGGACAGACTTTAGCTTCCAGAGAGCAAATAGACATGCAGACAGAATTTATTTCAGGCTGCAGATTAATAATTACAACCGTTGGAACTTTGCCAATTTGAGCTGAAATGGCGAAATTTGTACGTCTCTCTGCATGTCTGCCTGTCTGCATTACATATATCTGCAAGTATGGGCTTACGTATGTGTATCAAACAGACAGAGAGACTTTCTAGACATACACACGTACAGAGAGACAGTTAAATTAGGCTATTAACGACAAACGTTGAAATATTGACAAAGACCAAAATGACGTAATGCCTGCGTCATTGTATTGTTTCGATTTTCATTCGCAGCTCAAATCTCGAAGAAGACAGAGTCAGTTGAATATTTTCGGCAATTTGCAGAAATCTCCTATTCCTTGTCGAAATTCTTTCAATTTCTGCTCCATGAACTGTTGTTTCGATCGCTTCTCCGTCGCAGGATATCAGGTCAATCTAAAGCATCTCAAAATTAAGAATTTTTATATAAATTTGCAAAATCCATATCGATTTCGTGATCTGTAAGCTACAAATCGAAGTTATTTGCCTCCTTTGAATGAAACTCAGTAACTTCCGGAGCGCCACAATATAATTCATCTCTTAGTTTCTAATTTTCAAATTGAAGTTAAGCCTATTTACAATTTTTTTATTTTTGAAGTGTTTAATTTTAGTTAGTTTAATTTTTTCACTTATTGAGCTGGTTCTCTCGAGTTGTTAATTCTTGGAAGAAGTGCTTCTCTTATCTTGTTTAAAATAACCTGATGTTTTGGTCTATTTACGACATATTGTTAGTTCTGTCGACGCTGATCGCAGGTGACGCCCAAATTTTGGTCGGCATAATTATAGTTTACGGCGTTCCCAGTCATCTCAGACCAAAACCGCGGCTAAATGACATCCCGGACACGTCGCATCCAAGACGTCAAGAAAATCTACCAAGCAAAAGCTCGTCCCACACGCCCAATTTTCGGTCGGCATATAGTTTACGGCGTTCCCAGTCATCTCAAATCATTAGCGCGGCTAATTGAGTCGATTAATTGACAGCCCAAAGAAGCCGTATCCAAGACGTCAAGACAATCTCCCGAGCAAACGTTCGTTCCGCACGCCCAAATTTCGGTCGGCATATAGTTTACGGTGTTCCCAGTCATCTCAGACCATTAGCGCGGCTAATTGACAGCCCAAAGAAGCCGTACCCAGGACGTCAAGAAAACCTCCCGAGCAAAAGTTCGTCCCACACACCCAATTTCGGTCGGAATATAGTTTACGGCGTTTCCAGTCGTCTCAGAACAATAGCGCGGCTAAATGACAGCCCGGAAGCCCCGTATCCAAGACGTCAAGAAAATCTCACGAGCAAAAGTTCATCCCACACACCCAATTTCGGTCGGAATATAGTTCACGGCGTTCCCAGTCGTTGCAGGCCATTAGCGCGGCTAAGTGACAGCCCAAATCGCCGTATCCAAGATGTTAAGAAAATCTCTCGATTTTATTCGTCCCACACGAGGTAGCCGTATGCTGTTATGGTGTCATGGAAAGACACAAGGGGCAACACATAGGCTGGATTAGGTCTCTGAAAAACAGCTATGGGGCAGTCCCTATCTTTTGCCTCAATTGGTCCCTCTCTCTGGAAAACACTGTCTTCTTCCTCTCGATCAAATTTTAATAGGTTAACCCCTCGTCATCGTTTGCGTTCATCAAAACTTATTTCTTTTCTCATAGCCTTGCATACTAGGAGCCCCTCTGAACGGCTCACTTTACTTGCGGCGCCTTATAAGTGAGTAGTAGTATTTAGACTATTCTGGAACAACCACCCAATAACTAGGTTCATAATGCAATAACCACCCAATAACCACGCAATAACCACGTGACGTCACGACCATCGTATGACGTCATCGAAACTATTGGAAATTCCCGCAGTTTCGATGACTCGCCTATGAGTCATCATCGCGAAACTACTAGAAATCCCTACGGTTTCACAGCGTCATCAAGTTATCGTTATCAACCCAAGAATTGAACGAGTCTGAATATCCTAACCATTTAACGAGTGATTTCTTCCCACGTTTTCTAATCACTTTTTCGATTCTAAATATTTCTTGAGTCGTCTTCTGTAGCTCCTGTTCATAGAATGAGCCTTGTATTTCCTCACCATTAGAATCATTAATCTTATAAGTTGGAGGATCCGTGTATTGAACCTGGGATACTATAGAAACTTCCTCCGTCCATCTGGGTGTATATCCTTTCGAAAAGATATTCTTCTTTTTAGTTATCCTGACTTTATCTCCGATCGAGAATCTAGGTGTAATAGGCTGTGAGACCTCTTCGCCGTATAAATTCATAAATACAGTCTTTTCATTCGTTTTCATACTAGCCTTAGCGGGAGTCATTTTAATGGAAGAATGTCTTGTATTGTTGTAATTACTAACCATTCCGTCTAAAACGTCGATATATCTTCCCGTCGAATTAGCTGTAAAGTACTTAAACATTTTATCTTTCATCGTCCTGTTCCACCTCTCGACAACGCAAGATTTTTCTTCATTCTCCGTAGAGTACACCTCGAGCAAATTCTTAACGTCTTTGTTATAAAACTCTTTCCCCTTATCTACCCATAATTTAACAGGCTTTCGTCCACTCTCGAGTATCTTCAAGAAGCCGCTTGCTGTAGATTTCCCACTCTTATCATTCAATGGCACGATCCATCCGTACTTTGAAAACACATCTATAACGGTTAATAGGTATTTCACACCATCGTTTTCTTTAGCGAAGGCTTGCATATCAACTAAATCAGCCGCCCATATCTCATCTATCCCACTAGCGTACACTTTTCTCTTTCTAAAATGCCTTACTACCGGTTTATGCAATTCATCCGCTAATTGATCGGTCCATTTCGGATCGGGGCTTTTTTTTAAACCTAACCCGAGACTCGATTTAACAGACAATATAGGTTTAACTACCGCTCTCTCCATACGCTCTCGGATAGTAGGATTAGGAATATTATTCAAATCATTAATCATTGCTCTATCGGCAACATTCCTAGAAGCCGTATCGGGGTGTCGATCGTAAGCCAAATCATGATGGTAAGCCGCGTTATCTACTCTGTTGATGGGGTTACTCCAATCTTTAGGAGTGCCGTCGGGATTCAGTCTCAAATCTAGTCTTGTCCCGGGTCCTGTAAACGAGTGACCTGGAAGATGCATCTCACCTGGATATTTAGCCCAAGGTAACTTTATCTTACTAGTGGCTGCATTCAACGAACCAACTACATCTCCGCCTTTCGCAGTGGTTCCTTTTACGAATTGAGTTTTTGTTTTCCCACATACAACGCATACACCTCGTTGCATGGGTCTCCCATTCTTAGCCACGACATCTTGTATATCTTTTGTTTCAGTCTGTCTTTTACACTTTACGCAATACATTTCAGTTTTAATATAGAAGTTTTATATATTTAAAATGGAGGTGAAAGACTTAACGTGGAACGATTTATCGTTGAAAAGATTTAATATCAACCTATTACCTAAAAGTATAAGGGGTGTAATAGTAGGAAAATCGGGATGTGGTAAGACGACGTTATTGTTAAACTTACTTTTGAGACCCGGATGGCTCGACTATGACAATTTGCAAGTATTCGGAAAATCTCTATTTCAACCGGAGTACAAAATTCTTAAGAAGGCATTCGAAGAAAAACTACCAAAAGAAACGATCATCAAGCTGTTTAACATTCGAGATGAGATAATGAGGTCTAATATTTCTCCAGCATGCGTTGTTGAAGAGATAGCGAAAAATTTAAGAGACAAGTCGGATATCGAATGCAGATTTTACGAATCCGCGGAAGATGTACCGGATCCGAGAGAGTTGAGCCGTGACAAGAAGAACTTGATGATTTTTGATGATTTACAATTAGAAAAGCAGAACAAATGCGAAACGTATTATATTAGGGGCAGGCATAGTAACGTCGACTGTTTGTACCTCGCCCAGAATTATTTTAAATTGCCTAGGCAGACTATCAGAGAGAACGCAAACTTTATTTGTTTATTTCCCCAAGACATGAAGAACGTTTCCCATATCTACAACGATCATGTAAGTACGGACATGTCTATAGAGGAATTTAAAAAACTATGCGTGGAGTCGTGGAAACAACCGCATCAATTCGTAGTTATCGACTTAACGAGTGAAAGGAGCAGCGGTAAATACCGTTGTGGATTAGATGAATTTTACATCCCTGAATTAAAATAAAATATACTAGTAAAAATGGAAGAACTCCTCGTGAAGATACAGGTGAACACAGCACAGACTGCGACTAACACGAATCCTAAATCGTCGTTTTACATTTTAGTGGGTAACGAAAAGGACAGAACCGCACGAATAATAACGAGGAACAATCCTGTAATCGAACTAGATAAAACCAAAAAGTATGAAATGGCTCTAGTCGATTTGTATACTTACTACGTGTTTCCTAACATAGACGCGAGCAACAACAACTTCCGGTATTCGCCGGATCATGGCGTGACGTGGTTCGACGTAGATATTCCGGAAGGGTCCTATGAGCTCGAGGATATAAACGACTACGTGAAGAAAATCATGAAAGAGAACGGCCATTACGATGCCGGAAACGAAGAATATTACATTACGTTAGAAGCAAACACCAACACGTTGAAGGCGGTGTTGAATATCGCGCAGAATTATGAGGTCGATTTTAGAACCGCGAACTCGATTAGAACCGTTCTAGGTTTCGAAAGTCGTCTATACATAGCTGGGTATAACGAATCGGAGAATATTGTGAACATAATGAACATAGACTGCTTTCGAGTAACTAGCGATATAATCGGGGGTTCGTACTCGAATGGATCGACGACGAACGTGATATATTCGTTTTTCTCAACCGTTGGACCTGGTTATAAGATCATCCAAATCCCGGCTAATTTAATTTATCTCCCCGTTACGATGAATACGATTTCATCGATGGAAACGAGACTTACCGACCAAAATGGAAAACTAATTAACATTAGAGGGGAAGCAATGTCGATCAAGTTTCATATTAGAGAAGTGTGAAGATTATTAAAAGTTTATCTTAGTTATATATAAAATGACTCAGTACACAAATTTCTGTGTTAATATTTCAGAAGGACAAAAAGACAAGATTAAACGAGCGCTCGAAGCGGGAAGCGATGGCGTTAGTATTAGACTATCTCACGATGATATGGATGGAGACCACGTTTTAGCTTTTACGAAAGCGCAAATTAACAAAATGAAGAATGCTTGTCAGAACGGAAAGGGCGCGACGATCAAAATGAGTAAAACGCAATTAATATATAACGCTAAAGTCGAAGGCGGTTTTATCGGAGCTCTATTACCATTTCTAGCTACTGCCGGAAAATTTCTTCTTTCTAGCGTAATACCTAGTTTAGCACAAGGCGCTTTAACGGGTATAGGTTCCGCAGCTGCATCGAAAGTTGTAGATAAAATAAGCGGATCGGGAGTATTGTACGTTAAAAAAGGGGGCCTGGCTTGTAAAGTAAGACAGGATGGAAATGGGTTGTATCTATCTCCGTGGCCGAAAGGCGGTTCGATTGGAGCGGGATTGTATATGAAAACGGGTAGCGGGATGTATATGCAAACGGGTAGCGGGCTTATACTAGGTCCTAATTCGCCTTTCCGAGATATTCCGATTCTCGGCATGTTGCTTTAAAATAATCCTCGTATAAATAAAATGTCGGGATTCAACAGGCCTATCCATAAATTTATAACGAAACCCACTCGACGGGTCGAAGTTAGAACTCAACCGAAAGAGGTGCGTTGGACGTTGAAAAAAGTGACGCACACACCCTGCAGACAACTGGGCGGACTAAGATGGGAGATTTTTACGCAACAACTGATAACGATTCAACCTAGAGAAACAGCTACGGTAGCGCTAGGACTAGGTGTTCGAATGACTAAAGGGTCGTGTTTAGTTTCGCTTAGACAGGAAATCGAAGCGAGTCTACGAGATGGAGTCGTTATCGGACAAGTAGAAGACATCGAAATTACTATTCAAAACGACTCCGATTCCGTAGTTAGTATAATCGAAGGCGATTCGTTATGTTTCGTTAATTATATCGCAGTTTAAAAAATTATATCGCGTTATTATAAAAAGAATGGAGATCCCACTGAAAATCGATAGAAGCGCCCATGCTTTCCGACTTTCGAAAATCACTGAAATTCAACAAGAGCTCGAGCGGGAACTCAAAAAAAGAGAGACTCTAGGTAAAAAGTATCGTAAAGGCGTTAGGATTATCAACGTAGTAGACGGTATATCGACTCTAGTCGCGTTGGGCTCAACTGCTTCGGCAATCACGGTTCTGTCTACGATAGTCGCGGCACCTATCGCGTTAGGTCTACAAGTACTGGCGGTTGGAGCGGGTGTTTTCAGCGTGATCGGGCGCGTAATCAACAGAAAGCTCACGCCAAAGGCGGAGAAGCACGAAAATATTAAAACGTTGGCTGAAGCGAAACTCAACACCATCAGTCACTACATCTCGAAAGCTTTGGAAGACGGTAATATTTCAGACGAGGAATACTCGTTAATTCTAAACGAACGCGTGAAATTTAACGAAATGAAAGAAGAAATCAGAAAATCGAGAAATAGCGGAGAAACTATAGCCGAGTCGTTGAAGGACGCGTTTGCGAAATCGAAGGAAAACGTAGAACGTGAAACGTAAAACATAAACGTAAACGTAGAACGTAAAACGTGTGTAAAATCACGTTCGTTATCGCGTTTCATTTCAATGTTTTAACGCGTGTTCCAAAAACGCTTTAAAACATTATACCACCTATTTAAAAAATGTCATTTCTAAAGATTAACGATCCCACCAAAAGAGACTTTATCGTCGAAGAGTTTCTGAAGACGAAGAAAAACATTCAACGAGATTATTTATCCGAGAAACTAGGCGATATAGGATTGCAGCGAGATTTGGTAAAGTTGTACAAGCCGATCGTGGACTCGCAATCGACCATATCGAAAGAACAAAACGCTTTGTTATCGACTATTAAGGAAAACTCAGCAGCCACGTCTAACGCTCTAAACGCGCTTCCCGCATCGATATCGTCGTCGTTAAAAGCCATACAGCTTCCGCAGTATCCCTCGATATAGGCTTACGAGGATCCTGTAGAAGACGTTAGAATGTTAGAATTAGGAGACGTGGCAACGAAATACTTGTCCCAATACGCCTCTAATAAAAAGTCTACCGATACGACGTTCGGTCTAAATTCAAAAAAAGACGGGAAATTTTATATCGGAGACACACGCGTATCGTTCCAGAACGACGATATAATAGTCGGAGAGAAGACTTATACAGGTACTCCAGGACTTTGGGAGCTAGTGACTATGGCTAAACCGAACAGTTCGATTTACGACGACAACGATGTGTCCGATTACGTCGAGATTCTAGACGCGACGAATGCGATGAGGCAACCTAACAATCCGAGTAAACCAAAATCGTCTAGAAGCGAAAAGTACAGAAACATCATTAAACCGATATGGGAAATGAAGTCTGGAAAACAGACGCCGAAGACGGGTAAAGGAGTCGTCGTAATTCCGCAAGATCCGAATGCTTTAGTAGAAATGTTGAGTCTACGATTCGCTAGCTACGACGCGGGTAATACGGGAGTGAGAAACGAGATCGTTGGTATATGCGATGAACTATTACAACAAAAAGAGATCGGTAAAGAACAGTATAAAAACTTAATGTCGCGATTATAAAAAACTTTGAAGAGTTACGGTCGTGTGATTCTGTAACTCGCTTTAGTTACAGAATATCGTTTACATAAGTGTCGTTGTCGTATACATCTCCCATATTTCATCGTTTATACGCTCATGAAACGCAACCTTCGCCGTGAAATACCTCTTTTCCAAGCTATTGAGCTTGTTCTTAAGGTCGTGAATGATCGACTCGAATTCATTAGCAACGATCTTTTTGGTAAGCTCATCCGAGTCGTCATCCGAGATCTCTTCAGTATTATTCTCCGCGTTAGAGACTACTTTAATGTAGTGGCAATCGCTATACTCACTATCGCTATACTCGCTGTCGCTATACTCACTATCGCTATGCTCGCTGTCGCTATGCTCGCTGTCGCTATACTCACTACATTCTGAAGCGTCTCCGACTAGGTCGAAAACGTCGGTTACGAATTCACTACAAGCGTCTTTCACTTCAGAAATAAAAAGGGATATAATCTTTGCGTTATTAGAAGCCATAGTTAAAAATGAGCCGGCCGATTTTTCAACATATTCTTCGTAGGAATCCATTTTATATTCTCGTGTTGTTTTTATATTAACAGGAGAATATAAATACACATTCATAATTCTAACATCAAACTGGATATAAAAACTTAATGTTGCGATTATAAAACATGCTCGTCATCGCTAATAGAAGAATTAAGAGAAAACACGTTATAGGAGGAGCGGGAATAATGGATTCTATTACGGGAGTTTTCAAGAAGCTCTTCACTTTGGATGTCGGTAAACGAGTCGCATCGTCCGCCCTTAGCGCGGGTAAAGACGCCGCGAGAGAGTTGGCTAAAAAGGCGCAAGAAGTTGGAAAGAATACCACCGTAGAGGTTGGTAAACGCTTGATGGATAAAGCCGCGACTAAACTCTTAGCAGCGTCGGTTCTGACGCCGCACGCAGTCGAAAACCAAAAGGTTGAAACGATACCAGCGCTTACGCAATCGAAAGCGGCTATCTTAGCACGGCTAATCGATAACGATGCGGCAGGACCTAATATTAATAAGATACTAGCCGGTCACGGACTTTCTTCGAATGCCGTGTCCATTCGAGATCTCGTACGTGGTCTCAACAAAAACGGAGCGGGATTGAAACTCGCGTGAGTTTAAATAAATAATCTTTAGTAATTAAAATGCAGTCAAATATTCTAAACTTTACGGCACCCACAGAGGTCGATGAAGGAATCGAAAAATACGAATGGCATGAATACGAACCGGCAGCGAGAACGAGTTTTAACACACCCGGTGAGATTCGCATAAATATCGAAACTCAAGATCTATTTTGCCATCCCGCCGAATCTTACCTGCTATTCGAAGGTAGGTTGGTTAAAGGAGATGGAATGAATACGGCGTACGCTAATGGTGACGCCGCAGCCCTCGCGAATAATGGACTCTTGCATCTTTTCAGCCAAATCGCGTATTCCCTATCGAATCAAGATATCGAAACAGTATTTCACCCAGGACAAGCAACGACGATGTTGGGTTTGCTTAAATATCCGGACGACTTCGCCAAAGCGCAAGGTCTTAACCAATTATGGTGCAAAGATACCGATGCAACCGCGGTTATAGCGGATAATGCGGGTTTCGCGATCAGACAGGCGTATCTTATTCGAAAACCAACGACTAGGGGAACGTTTAGTTTCGTCGTGCCCCTCAAACATATTTTCGGATTCTGCGAGGATTACGATAAAATAGTATACGGTTTTAAGCACACGCTAACGATGGTTCGCAAATCGGACGACGACGCTATTTTTAGACACGCTACCGCGGATGCTGGAAAAGTCGACGTCGTGAAAATCTCGTGGTTTATGCCGCACGTTACTCCCGCAGATATGGAAAGAATGCAATTGTACAAAACTATCGAATCGAAAGCATCGGTACCAGTTGCATATCGAGCTCGTCAATGCGATACTATATCGGTTCCTCAATCGAATACTTTTAGTTGGCGTCTTAGCGTTAAGACGGCTCCTGAAAAACCTAGATGGATAGTCGTTGGATTTCAAACCGCTCGAGGCGACGGCAACCAAGAACATAACCCCTCGATTTTCGATCATTGCAACCTCAAAAACATGTACGTGATGATGAATCAAGAGAGATATCCAGCGGTCGACTACGATCTATCGTTTCCCAACCAGAAATTTTCGAGAGCTTATAGAGACGCGGCGTCGTTCAGCGAAAAGTTCTACGGAATGGATCCGTTGATTATGCAAAGCAACATCACTCCGGTCGATTATAAAGAGCTATATCCGCTCATAGTTTTCGATGTTAGTAAACAGTCGGAAAGACTGAAATCGTCGGTCGTCGATATCCAAATCAAAGCTACTTTCAACGCCGCAGTCCCAGCTGATACGCAAGGTTACGCGGTTATAATTTCGGATAAGTTGCTAAACTTTCAGTCAGATGGACAGAAAATGAGCGTGGTCTATTAGTCATCTGTATGAAAATAAGTTTCTTGTTTAAAGAAAAACTTGTAGTATATAAAATGAAACTGCCAGAATTACACAAGTTAGCGAAAGAGAATAAGATTAAAGGTGTCACTCATCTCAACAAACCGGAATTGGTAGAGCTGCTGATCGAGAAAGGATTGATTCCCGCGGACAACTCCCTGTTAGGTAAACCGAAATTAACGAGAAAAGAATATCTAAAAGAATATCAAAAAGAATATTGGAAAGATCGTCGAAAAGAATATAATGACGATGGTAGATACGATAGATTGAAAGGTATCAGAAACAACCCGAAACGAGTCGTTATTTTTGACTTGGAAACGGGTGAGACCATCGAGTATTCGTCGATGCATAAAGCGGCTAAAGCTCACAGAGAAAACGCCCGTTTAATATTGTATTATAACGGAAAAGTATACAAAAACAGATACGAAATTACGGTGTACGACGGAATCTGTGAGATCGATAAAGAGACTTCGAGAGCATACGATGAAACAATCGATGCAGTTGCACACCCAAGCGAAGAGTCTTCTCAATGATAAGATTTCTACATTTTTAGAAACCTATCGTTTGTATACACGCGATAGGTTTCTACAGTTAAAATTACAGACTTAGTTTAAGGTCGCAAGAATGCCGCTGAAAAGTCTCTAGCTATTATGGGTGTGGCGATGGACGAATAAACGAATATCTCGAGGTAATCGGTACCGGTTAGAAAAACTATAGTACTACCGGTTGAATTGTTATGCGCAATTCCCGTACCCCCTCCACCCGCAATTTGCATGTGCGACACTCCGTTTTTATATAGGAAGACGTTAGCAAAAGCGGTATTACTCGCGCTACAAAATTCTATGTACGTCGTAACGATATAGTATCCGGCTTTACCAGGAGTGAAACGAGTCGGTCCTGTACTGTTATCACTACTATCGGTATTGAATCTTACACTATCGAAAGAAACTATTGTGTGAGTTGCAGCGAGTATGGCTTGTTGAGATATAGTGTAAACGCTAAACGCGGGTCCGACTGCAGATGCATCGACATATTTTTTAGTCGCTGCATCGCCGTCGCCGCTAGGATCGCGTAGACCCGTAATGTGTGCACCATGCATAAAGATGGGCTTATACACATTTATTTTAGACTGACCCGTCGACTTAACCATCTCTAAGGCGGTTTCATTATTTATTCCAAAACGAAATCCATCCGTTGATTGTAATGTAATTGGTTGGTTTAATCGACCTTCTATTTTATTCGTTGTATTTCCTAACAATATATTAAAAACTTTATTTCCAACTAAATCCTTACATCCTATCGCCCGCTTAAGGTCCCTACCGATGCTTAAGAATAGGTCGCCAGTCATGGTATCACCGGTTTTAGACACTTTTAGATTATCGTTGGACGGTACATCGGCGCGATTCGTTATCAAATCTATGGCTTGCCCCCGACTTAGAGCCTCATCCATTCCTGCTTCCGAAACGTTCGTCGTAGGTAGACCTTTTATCGCGTGACCACCCATTTTTAGATTTCCAGTCGCTGGGTTTGCTCCATCCATTCGAAGGAAACTAGCATTTACTTGACTAAGCGTAACACCACCAGCAATTATTCTTTGCGTAGATCCTGAATCTGTATGTCCGAATTTATCTACTGGCATTGTTTTTTAATAGACGATATTATTTAATATAATTCGTTTATAACTTCTTGAAATTTACAACCATTGTTGCACGTTTTCTTCAGTACATACAAACACAAATGACCGCAAAACACTTCGTTATCCGGCTGTATTCGCTCGCTGTTGTAAAACACCGGGCGCCGTAAATACTTTAATACACGGTGATTCAATGAAAAGTAAGCCAAACTTTATAAGCAAATATTAAAACTTGAACTATATTTTATTAATAATATTTTCAAAATAAAAATAGGCACATACTTACTTTTTTATTTTAATGACTTCCGGTTTTTATTTCCTACTAAAAAAAGACAGGTTACTGCAAACAGACTGTTGCGTACGCGTACCCATTTCAGCAAGTCTGTTATGGTGTCCGTTTTGGTTTCGACGCTTGGTCGTTCCCATTTTGTCTTCATTGATCCGGGAGTAAAAATTAACGTAGCCTATTATTGCGACGTTCTGCTGGCCCAACATCTTCTACCTGTTATCAGAAATCTAGCCCCAGAAGGCTGTTTTGTTTTTCAACAGGACAGTGCCCCAGCCCACAGAGCCAGAGAAACTATCGAAATGCTAACAAGAGAGACACCAGACTTCATTTCTCCAACAGTATGGCCTCCGAACAGTCCAGGTCTAAATCCTGTCGATTATAAAGTGTGGAGCGTTATGCAAGAGCGAGTCTACCAGACAGCAATCCATGATGTCAACGATCTGAAGCAACGCTTGTTGGAAATGTGGGATGGTCTGGATCAGAGGATAATTGACGATGCTGTTGCCCAATAGCGCTAGCGCCTCAAGGCTTGCGTGCAAGCAGAAGGTGGACCATAGGCGTAATTTGTGGGGTACCCGTGCCCCCCCCCCACTTTTGGACTGGTGGTTACCGTACCCCCCACTTTTTGAACTATGCCAATCAATATTTTATTAATGTGCCTTCTCAGAGATCGCAGTCTCCACCTTGCTTCGTGTATGTAAGAAATTGGTACCCCCACGTTTTAGACCAAAGTTACACCCATGAGGAGGACATTTTGAACATCTTCTTTAATTAAAAAAATAAACCATACTACTGAGAGTTTCTTCACACAAATATTAAATACTGTTTTCAAGTTAGAAGTACTTATATGAAAAAAAAGTTTGGCTTACTTTTTATTGAATCACGGTGTAGTTCGGTAGGAGGAGGAAGACCGTAACTATCGAAATATAACTTATCGCTACCGTTCTTTAAAAAACTGACCCAGTGAGAGCCTACCCCATTAGAATCGTCTAGGTTTAATATCCCACATTCGTTCCGTTTAGGTTTCTTCGGCAGCTCGTCTCGTAAGAACACGCCTCTAAAATTCAGAATATTCAACTTCTTCGCAGCATCCAATAATTCAAAATTCGTTAGCGGTTGATTTGGAAGAACTACGCCTTCGACATCGATGTTTTTGACAGTTGTAAAACTCATTTTAATATTCAACTAATACTCTTATTGATGAAGCAAGTAGTGTCCGTATGCTAAAGTATGTATACCATCTTCCGATATCACTCGTTTGTCATCGTCGGCTGAAAGAGCGACCTTATTTACTTCTTCGGTATACACATCGTGATGATACGATCTTATAACGTTCATTTTTCTTAACCGTTCTCTTCTCGTAAACACACACTCTTTGTAATCTTCGTGGGTTATCGTTTTACTAACCACGTTTTTCTTCACGCCCTTGCATTTCTTATGGTCTACACCAGACAGCCTGTACGAATACAACTTCGACCTCAAACCTACGAATTCTTCGATCTGTTTTCCCGCTGCCTCGTCTTTGAACATACCGATAACTTTCTTATTTACACCCGTTTCTATACCAGATGGATGATCTTTCGCGTACTCGCTCGTGTCGAACCTGCTTCTAATGTCAGGAGCTATATCGGCGTAGAAGTCTTCGGTCTTAATTTCATAAGCTAGAGAATCCGTATCGGTGAATAATAGCTTAGCCCTATCTCCGTACTTGGTCTTGATGTAATTATAATGGAAATCGTAAATTAAAGTCTTGCTCGAGTCTAAAATACACATACCTAGATATATAGGCTTGTTGTAGAACAACTTGGTCTTTTTCATGTGAACGGCGATTAGATTTTCATCGAAAATGGTTCGATCGTCGTAATTAGGTTTCGCCGTGAGCTTCGTAGCTTCCTTCTCATCACACACCAATCGTACATCAACTCGATTCTCGATACATTCCATAGTCTTACCGAAGACGCTATTATTCATCAACTTGAAAAAGTCCTTCTCGAAATCGTTAGTAGCTCTCGTTCTCAATTCCGTATTCAAGTCGATATACTTTTTCAGCCAAGCGCTTTCTTCGAATATTAACCCTCGATGTGTTTTAACGATTTTCAAACCGAGACTTTCGTACAACTTTAAATTACCGTAATGAACAACGTACTTCTTTTTATCGTTTAAACTCGGAATTAGTTTCATTACATCCGATCCTGCGGGTTTTATACTCTCAGGAGCTAGAGGGTAATCGTTATGCGGGTGGTGTAATTCCTTAGAATACTCAAGATCGACTTCTAACACGCACCCCACCCCATCTCGTTCGGTAATGCTTCTCCAATCGTTCAGCTCGTTATCGTTCATCCATTTAAACCCATGAGTTGGTAGAGGTTTGCTCATCGCCCATCCGTACAAGTTATTCGCGTCTAAGTAAGGAATGAATACCGAAGGCTGGCTGCGATCAAAATCTTCTCCCATGTACTCGTTGTTCGCTTTCGCGTATCGTTTCGAAATCGTGCTGACTCCCCCTCTTATTCCTTGCTTGATCATCAGTAACATATCGTAGTCGCTCAACAATTCCAACTCTACACCGGTCAACTTTAACGCTGCGTCCCAAGCTAGTCCGGGTGAAGTGTAATACCACACGGGATCGAGCCTATAATTTTCGATGCACACGTCTCTAAAGTTTTCGAATACATCGGCTAATAATAAAACATCCGAAAGATTATACAAGTCGTGATATTCTCTTAACGTTTTACAACGAAATACTTTCCATACATTTTTGGCGTGCTCGTAATCTTCATCGCTGATGTCTGAATCGTTCAGTTTAGAATAGAATTTATGCTTCGGAGGCAATTCGGTCTCGTTTAATCGTTCAATACCGTCAACGTAATCGTACGCGTAAACACCTTTTCTGAGCAAAAGATCTAACTTCTCGCCTTCGAAGAAATCGCCTAAATTCTTACACTGTTCTTTACGAAGGTTCTTCGATAACGCGTCGAGACTCGAAGGCATGAATCTAAAACTGTCGATAAAGCGTAATTCGCGCTTGACCGTTATCTCTTTTCCCTCTTTATTTACAAAGTTACCGACTACGATCTCTCGGCTAAACGATATATACTTCTCTTCGTTATTCGGAATACAGTTAATTTTCTCACCATTCTCACCTCTCAGTTTCTTCACGAATAGATGGCTGTCGTATCCGGATAGATTATGGAATACTACAGGGAAAAACTTGGGGACTTTGTAGTTCATATTACAAATGTTATGGGCGGCGCCTCTGAATTTACCGCTTAAATGACAGTGATCTCTAACTCGATCTTTACCTAACTCTCCCCCGCAGATATGACAGTTAGTAGCTTCGTCGAAACATTTCTTCTCAGTTATACCGAATATCATATTCTTGGGGAATTTAAACTGGTTATATATTTCTTTTATATTTTCTACAAGAGAATCTATGAATATCTGGGCAACATCGTCGTCTTCGTTTTCAGCCGTAAACCTCACTGGCTCTTGGGAATAAACACCGTCGTCGAAGCATTTTATATGATAACAAAACGAGCTAGGCGTATGTTTCTGGTATTTATTAGTGTAAGACGTGTTGGGATCGGGCTGGCATGTATCGATCGGTTTGATAAAAGACTCAAAATCGGCGTAAACTATAAACGGCAGTCTCATCGATTTAAAATAATGCTTAAAACTTAACATAGTTCCTAGGTCGGGGAGAACTATTCGTTGGGCGTCTTGCCGTGAACAGTACTCGGTATGCTTAGCAAGCGCTTCTACGCTTCTATAGCCGAGTAAACATCTTTTACAATAATGCATCGAATTTACAGATTTTTCTGTTCGTGCTGCCATCAATCTATTAAAGTTCTTGATCCAACATTAATGCTTCTTTTCACCGTCGGAAATAAGCAGCAGATCTACGCAGATATCGCTTTCATGCTTCGATATATATAATGGGTATACATCCTTTTCATAGCCGAATACGTTAACGTAAACGTTATTGTTACGCTCAAACTTATTTATAATATTAGCGTCAGCAGCAACCGGGAATTCGATCCCTTTCCAATCGAGTTTCTTAGATTGTTCTTTTAGATCTCTAGTGATTCTATGCGGATTGTCTTCCGTTGGATTCAGCGCTCTAGTAACGCACCACTTGAAACATTCATCGTCGTCGTTTTTCAGGTTAATAATAGCCTTTTTATTGGCTAAATACTCGGGAAGTGGAATATAAGAACTACCTTTCAATGGCTTATACACAACTGTATCGATATCCAACTTCATAACGGTTTTAAACCGCCAATTACTACCTCTCATCTGAAAACTTGCCATGCTCTCCTTAATTTTATCCACTGCGTTGCTATATATTTCACTCACATCGGTTGCGTCTAAAATGATATCGGTCTTCGATTTAAAATTAGGTTCGGCTTCGACTTCTTCCCCAGATTTAATATCTACTTTCTTCATTACGCAATTAAGATTGAATTGAACTTTTACCCCACGATTTTTCGTTAGCAGACTGACTACTTGGGGCCTTACAGCATCGAGAAAAGACGTGATATCGATGGAACCAGTGGAATCGATCGTGTATTGCTTAGTAAAACCTTTAATAGCCTTCGCGGTCTCTCGAAGTTCGAACTTGTTTTTATTGATTTTACTGAAAATACTCGAAACCTTCGTCTTCAACGATTCCAATCTTTCATTCACGGTTTTCTTTTCCTTTGGAGGAATGGAACTAACCCACTGATCCGCAAAAGAATTAATAACGGACCTAACCTTAGTCTTCATCTCATTCCAAACATTACTAACAGAAGATTTCCAAGTATCAGACGGAGGCGTATACTTACCTGGAACAAGCGTTGGAACTTTAATGTCCGGAACCGGAGCGTCTAGCAGGTTGCTCGCAGACCTGGGGGACATGAATGCTATGAGTTCTGCTTTTCGCAGTCTCGAATAACCAACCATACCTCTCTCTCGAGCGATATTTTGTAGTTCTTTTACAGTCTTCGATGAATAGTCCATTTTATTATAGACATTTATTCCTTTAAGCGATTTCATGAAATCGGTTCGTGTATCCATTTTATTATAGACATTCATGCCTTTAAGCCCTTTCATAAAACCAGATTACTAGATACTATAGGAAATTCCCAACCAACGTAATCGTCCCATGACTCATAGGCGAGTCATCAAAACTGCGGGAATTTCCAATAGTTTCGATGACTCATACGATGGTCGTGACGTCACATGGTTATTGCGTGGTTATTGGGTGGTTATTGCATTATGAACCTAGTTATTGGGTGGTTGTTCCAGAATAGTCTAAATACTACTACTTAAGTGTTTAAATCAATCAATCAATCAATCAGTCAGTCGTCAGATATTTTATAGTTAGGATGGCTCTTTAGTTAGGATGGCTCTTTAGTTAAGATAGTTCTTTAGTTAAGATAATTCTTTAGTTAGAATAGCTCTTTAGTTAAGATCGTTCTTCAGGGTTAATATAATTCTTTAGTCGAGGCAGCTCTTTCTTTAGTTAAGATAGTTTTTAAGATAAGATGTTTATTTAGTTAAGATAGTTGTTTAGTTATTTATTTAGTTAAGATAGTGGTTTAGTTAAGATAGTGTTTTAGTCAAGTTAATTCTTTAGCTAAGATAGTTTACAGATAGGATAGTTCTTTAGTTAAGATAGTTGATTAGTTCAAGTCAAATCAAAAATCCGTTTATTAAAACAACCCAGTAGTGCAAGACAAAACAATAACATTTTTGCAGTATAGTGGGTGTTATAACAGGATGCCCCCAAGGGATAAGTCCCGCTACTTGGGGCACCCCACGATCACAGGCAGAACGGATATGTATGTATTATGATAGGTAGTAAGAGTTAACTAACTTAACTAATAAATCAACTAAATTCAAAATTAGATTGTGACTGCAATTATGTAAGTTAAGTAAGTTAAGATTAGTTAAGAAGTGTTTTTTAAGTTAAGATAGTTCTTCAGCTAAGATAGTTCTTTACTTAGAATTGTTCTTTATCTAAGAAATTATTTTATTTAATATAGTTCTTTAGTGAAGGTTGTTCTTTAGTTAAGAAACTTATTTAGGTAAGATAGTTGTTTTATTAACTATGGTGCTACGATTTTCCTAGTTTAGATTCCGGTAGTTCTTTAGTTAAGGTAGTTTTTAGTTAAGATAGTTCTTTAGTTGATATTTCTTTAATTAAGATAATTTTGTAGTCAAGATGATTTACTTATTGAAGATATTTTTGGTTAAAATAGAACTTTAGCTAAGATAGTTTGCAGTTAAGATAGCTGTTTAGTTACGCTAGTTGTTTAGTTAAGATAGTCTTTTGTTAAAATAATTGTTTAGTTAAGACGGTTTTTTTACTTAAGATAGTTGTTTAGTAAAGATAATCCTTTAGTTCAGATATTTTATTTATTTAGCTAAGAGAGTTGTTTAGTTAAGATGTATTTTTAAGTTAAGATAGTCCTTTAGTCACGATAGTTTTTAGTTAGGATAGTTATTTAGATAAGGTAGTTCTTTAGTTAAGATAATTCTTTGGTTAAGGTAGTTCTTTAGTTAAGATGTGTTTTCTAGTTGAGATAGTTCTTAAGTTAAGTTTGTTTTTTAAACTAGGATAATTCTGCAGTTAAGATATTTATTTAGTTAAGATAACTGTTTTGTGTTTTTTTTATAGTAACAATGAATTGTATATATCGCGTACTATTAGAAGCTTCTTTGTGTTAACTTACAGTCTGACCTTCAGACGTTTTCTTGTTATAGTTAAGATAGTTATTTAGTTAAGATAGTTGCCTAATTAAGATGTATTTTTTACTTAAGATAGTTCTTTAGTTAAGGTTGTTGCCTAAATCACTAAAGAACTATCTTATCTAAAAAAAGCACAGCTTAACTAAAAAAGTATCTTAATGAAAAATCACATCTTAACTAAACTATCCTAACTAAATAAAATTCTTATCTAAAGAACTATCTTAACCAAAACAGTATTTTAACTAAAGAATATCTTAACTAAAGAATTATCTTAACTAAAAAACTATCTTTACTAAGGAACTATCTTATCTGAAGAACTAACGTAACTAAGAAACAAATCTCAACTAAACAACTATATTAACTAAAGAGCTATCTTAACTAAAGAGCTAACTTAACTACGGAATTATCTTAAATAAAGAAGAGTCTAAACTAAAGAACTATCTTAACTAAAAACATCTTCACTAAATAGTTATCTTAATTAAATAAACATATCAAGTACAGAATTATCTTAATATAAAAACTACCTTAACTTCAGAACTATCTCAACTAGAAAACACCTCTTAGCTAAAGAACTGTCTTAACCAATGTATTATCTTAACTAAAGAACTGCCTTATCTAAAGAACTATCCTAACTAAAAAGCCTATCGTGACTAAAGGACTATCAACTAAAACCCATCTTAACTAAACAACTCTCTTAGCTAAAAGATATCTCAACTAAAGAATTAGTTTAACTAAACAACTATCTTAACTAAAATAATTCCTAAAAATAAAGAACAATCTTAACTAAAGAACCCATCTTAACTGAACAACTATCTTAACTAAGCAACTATCTTAACTAAACAACTAACGTAACTAAACAACTATCTTAACTACGGACTATCTTAGCTAAAGAGCTATCTTAACAAAACACACCTTCAATAAATAAATCACCTTAACTACAAAATTATCTAAACTAGAATCCTATCTTAACTAAAGAACTATCCTTACTATAGAATACGCATCTTAACTAAAGAACTATCTTAACCAAAGAATTATCTTAACTAAAGAACTATCTTATCTAAAGAACTATTCTAACTAAAAACTATCGTGACTAAAGAACTATTTTGACTAGAAAAACACATCTTAACTAAACAACTCTCTTAGCCAAATAAATATCTTAACTAAAGAATTATCTTAACTAAACAACCATCCTAACTAAAGAACTATTTTAATTAAAGAACTATCAACTAAAGAACTATCTTAACTAAAAACTAACTTAAGTAAGGAACTATCTAAACTAGGAAAAATCATAACACCATAGTTAATTAAACAACTATCTTAACTAAAATGATTCCTTAAATAAAGAACAATTCTAACTAAAGAACTATCTTAACTAAAGAACTATCTTAACCTAAAACACGCTTCTTAACTAATCAACTATCTTAACTAAAGAACTATCCTAACTGAAACATTATCTTAAATAAAGGACTAAAGAATTATCTTAACTAAATAACTATCCTAACTAAAAAACCATCTTAACTAAAAAATTATCTTAACTAAAGAACTAGCTTAACTATAGAAGTTAGAGGCGGCTCATCATAAGTGGCAGAGAAGGATATTAGGGGTCACGTGGAGGGATAAGATAAAGCATGAAGATTTAAGAAAGAGAAAGTCTATGGAGAAAACGGTAGACATGTTGAGGAGATCGCGCCTGCGCTGGCTAGGTCATATACACCGATCGGATAATGAAAGAATTCCTAGGCAGACACTGGACTGGACCCCGTCGCCCCAGAGGCACTAGGCGGGCGCCTAGGGCCCCCAAATCTTGGAGGGCCCCAAACGAATGAAAATATTTTTTTCAATTATAAAATATAACATTAAACTAAATAACTTCACATTGAAATATCTTTCATAAGTAATCATAATTACAGGGTCAATAACTCACAAAACGGCTTTATTACAACTTCATGGGTTTTCGCTCATGATTGGCTAAACACCAACAGAGTTTCAGACTCGGTCGATCTAGACGTTCAGAAGGGCCCTCAAATATGTTTGCGCCTAGGGCCCCATTTTCTGTAAACGCGCCTCTGCGTCGCGCTGGAAAAGAAAATGCGGGAGGTCAAGAAAGACTTGGCGAAGCGCGGTCATACAAGATTTGGACGGCGGCGGAATGACGTGGGAGGAGGCTGAGAAGGCTGCGGAGGACAGGGTGGTGTGGACAGTGATGGGCAATAGTTAACTAAAAAGTTGCTAACTTTTAGTTTAACTACAAATTTTTAGTTAAGGAAGAAGTTTAACTAAAAAAATAGTTTAGTTAAAACCATAGTTTAACTAAAAAATTTTAGTTGCTAACTAAAAAGTTTAACTAAAAAATCAGCAATATGCAACTATTTTTCAACAGTGAACATTGAACATTGTCAGCAAAAAAACATTTTAACACTGCATGGTTTTAGCATTAACAGCCTGTGTTTTCAAATTCATACACTACTTACAGTACACATGTAACTGTATGCCAGAACAGTACACATTGCATAGTTTGAAGGTGAAATTGTCATTGACGCTTTGCATTATTGCAGTTCACTTAACCTCTGTTATTGTGAAAATGTTTTTCGTAAAAAGTTGGAAAAAAGTTGGAAAAAGTTTAACTACTTTTTTTAGTTTAGTTAACTAATTTCCAAAATCAGTTGCCAACTTTAGTTAAACTATTTTTTTTAGTTGGAAAATAGTTTTAGTTTAACTAACAAAACTAGTTTAGTGCCCATCACTGGGTGTGGAGGAGCTGTGTCTCCCAGTGCGCTGTCAGCGCGTGGAAGGACAAGGTCTAAGGTAAGTATTAGCTTTGAAAAAGTCGAACTGGTACTAGTTTAAATTTAAGAAAATGTTTCGAACAGCCCTAGCTAGCATATTTTCTGTCACTAGGGATGCAATGTGGTGCATTTGACAGACGATGATCGAGTTTTGATCAGAATTTTGCGAACTGATAAGGGATTTAATGCGTTTCAAATGAATAAAGAGTTTCCTAAAAGAGTATGGAATAAAAATACGTTGAATCATCTGATACGGAAAATTGATGAAACAGGAACTTCGCGTGGTAAACCACGCGAATCGGTACGCACGGTGCGCACACCCGCTAACATTGCTCGTGTGTCCGAGTTAATTTGCTGTCAAGACGATGACCCGGGTACAGGCAACAGACTATCTCCTAATTAATAATTAATTTTGCTGTGCAGTACAAATTTTTGGCTATATGGTTTCATTTTTGTGTGTAGTTACTGTTAAAATTGTCATGAATTTTTTTATTAGCCTGTTATTGCAAAAGCGATGATTTTTGTTATGTCACGATCTACATCATGTAGACTAAAGCTACAATAAAAAATGTGTTTGAATCTTAATATTAGAGTGAAATATGTTTAATTTGACGCATTAAGTATAAATAACTTACAAAAATCGGCGGTTATATGCATGCAAAGTCGGTTCATTTATGCTGGCCCACCCTGTATATGATCGCAGATCGCAAATGCATTTAACTGATTCAGTAGATAGCGAAGACTTTCAAGACTGGTGTCGTTGCAGAGAACTTGCTTCTTCTCAGTTTCAGTACTGGGCAATTGTGTTACAACTTGAGCTACTTTTTTATATGTACGATCTTTGTGTCAGCCATCATTTGCTATGTCTCTAGAGGCACTAACTGAACTTACTCCATTGTTTCACTCCCTGGGCCACACTAGCTCCTCTCACCTTTTCTGATCATGTTAAAAAACCTCACACGCTCTTCCGACTGTCAACTTCTGCGCACCAGGACTATTCGCAAATCCGTTTCCCTATCCACCTTGACCAAGATAGTACACGCATTTGTCTGTTCTACAATCATCTATTGCAATTCATTTCTCTTTGGTCTTCCGATAGGGTCCACCTGTCTCCTCTCCAGTCAGTTCTCAATGTTGCTGTCAGACTGATCGCTCGTCTTTCTAAGTTTTCCCATATCTCTTCGTTTATGGTCAATCAACTTCACTGGCTCCCTCTCCTAGCCCGCATTCAATTTAAAGTTCTTGTTCTTGTCCTTAAGTGCAAACTGAGTACTACTTCCAAATATCTCGGGGACCTCATCTGCCCTCCCCCTCTTTCTGCAGCTTCTCGCTGACCTCTCCGCTCTCGCGACCGGCATGTCCTCTTTATTCCGCGTGGCAGGACCACTCTAGCTTAAACTGGATCTTTTGCCAACATAGAGCCCTCCCTGTAGCATTCTCTTTCTTCCTCTTTACGGGTTACTTTACTTTCTGGATCTCTTCCTACATCCCTCTCCGTTCTTGAAACCTTTTCCTTCCCTCGAGGCCTAATTGTAACCGCTCAAAGGCTATATGGCTGGTCATATACAGCCTTTGAGGGTTAAAATGTGCTGTATACAAATATTTGGGATAAATATTTATGTAATGTATTTTCAGGGTCCTACCAAAGACGCTACACAACTGCTTTCATATTGTCTCTGACAAGTCTTAGGATGCAGTACATAAGCATTTATATGTAGGCCTACATGTATAGTTGTATACGTAGGCACACACTTAACACAGAACAGAAATGGTGCAAAGCTACGCTTTACTAAACCTAATGCCCAAAACTTTCGTCAATTACGCCTACTGAAGGATATCGCACTACTGCCGTCAGTCCGTCACAAAATATTTCAGGACATGCAACATTGGAGGCATATTGTCCCTTATGAATCGACAGCCCTCTCTGGTTATAGGTAAAAATTCTCCCCCATGATTCCCCCCCCCCCATCTATATATAGATGCAGCAACGTAATTAGGATTTTTCGTTTGGGGGGCTTAAGCCTTGAGCATGGCAACATTTATACAGTGTTCATACGAATTTTAGCCGTAAGCATACAACGGCCTGACTTGTTTGGGGGGGCTTCAACTTCGTTTGGCGGGGCTTAAGCCCCCCCAAGCCCAACGCTAGTTACGTCCCTGTATAGATGCCGAGTAGGGGCCTACGAAATACTGTTTACCTATATGCAAAGTTACGTTCTTTAAGCGAGCCATACCTCAAATGCGCTGTTCCTTGTGTTGAATGAATGACTTAATGGGTATGTGGGTGCCTGGATGGATGAATGGATGCATGAATCCAGGACCTATAGATAAAAAAAATAAAGACTCGGCCTCACCTTCAGTAGGCGATTGATTGATGGAGGGACGGATGGATGGACTCGCAGGGACGTATCTAGCGTTGGGCTTGGGGGGCTTAAGCCCCCCCCCCCAAAACGAAGTTGAAGCCCCCCAAACGAAGTTGAAGCCCCCCCCCCAAACAAGTCAGGCCGTTGTATGCTTACGGCTAAAATTCGTATGAACACTGTATAAATGTTGCCATGCTCAAGGCTTAAGCCCCCCCCAAACGAAAAATCCTAGTTACGTTGCTGTGGACTCGACTTTACTTTCGAACTTCTTTCAAAGGCAAGGTTTCAGTATTGGGTCGGATTTCGTTCTTCGAATTGAGTGGATTTTGATCTTTTCATTCGTGTAGGATTTCGATCTTCAGTTTAGTCAAGATTTCGATCTTCAGTTCGGACTAGATTTCGATCTTCAGATCGGACTGAATTTCGATCTTCAGTTCGGACTGGATTTCGATCTTCAGTTTGGACAGGATTTCGATCTTCAGTTTGGGTAGACTTTGATCTTTCGTTTTGGTAGGATTTCAAACTTTTTTTTATCTATTGGTCCTGTTCCTATTTCGTAAAGCAAGAAATTTCTGCATAGCTAATTTCGATATGGCTGGCAGAACAGACGACTGCCAAGTGCCAACGCCACGCAACATAGCGACAGACAACGTAAAATCGTACGGCAGTGGTCACCAACCCGTGGCTCGCGAGCCGCATGCGGCTCTCGAAGAGTTCTGTGGCGGCTCTCCAGAGCTTACCTGAAATGACATTTTCTATGTGACGAAATAAAATTGTGTTATAAAATGGACTTTCCTTGTTGCTTGAGGTCAAAATTCTATGACGTCATTGTTTTTTTTATGTCGGTCCATATACTTATAATGATTTTGTTGTGCTTGATAATTCGACCTAAAACTATGGCGGCTCCCAAAACTTGCTAAACTTCGCAATGCGGCTCCCAAAAGTTCCAAACTTCGCAATGCGGCTCCTGACCGAGAAAAGGTTGGGGACCACTGTCGTACGGTAATCTACAAATCGCAAAGCGTAAACTCTCAGAAATTGCTAAATATATTCACATGAAACGCCCAGAAGAAACGCTATGCCATAAAGCTCAGCAAACAAACGAACAACAAAGACATGGAAAGGAGAGACGATGACGTCATCGGCATAAATGAAATTGCAAATGGAAATGACGTCATTTATATTTAAGCATCTTTGACACGGGTCAACTAATTTATAAATATCGAAAATAGGGGTAATTGAAATAATAAAATAACGGTTAGCGGTAATAATATTAAACACCAAAGCTCAGTTTGACTTAAACACGGAGCCCTTTGTAGTTAGGCCTATAATATAGCGTTGCTTGTCTTGCCAAATGACTATAGACTGCGTATGCCTAGGGCCTACAACTTATAGCCATAACCATAAATTTTATTGGTCCCGTCAAATAACACCAAACAAAACATTTCAAGTAGGCCCCTACGTTACAACAAGTACACCGTACACGTATAGAATGAGGTTATCCTGGAACAACAGGAAAAGAAACCTAAAAGGACCAAGGTCCCGCTTAGCAAGGTCACCCTTACATTTAATAACGATAGGCTACCACGGCTGGTTTGTTAAAAGCACATGAATTAGTAAAGCTTAGCTTGACTAGTTAACTAGTGCACACATATTAGATAATTAAGCATGCCACCAAGTAATCACGGAGTCGACGCTTAAAGAGACAAACATTAGTCGAACATTTTATTTCTGCAGGGTGTATTCTAATCGAGAACCTGGCCATTAGTAAATGTCTGTAGTTGTGGACAAACCACTGCAGTCGGTTCAAACTATAGGGCCTACGCCTTTTACAATGTATACATGTATGTATGTATGTATGTATGTACGTAATGTAATGTAGCAAATCAGTTATATAGCGCCTTTATTAGGCACCTCACAAAGCCACGTTGTAACTGATCTAATCAACTTTAGGTATAATCAGAAAACGTGCGCTAGCTGAATCAATCGAAACAATGCGTAGGCCTATAGGCTATTCAAAGCATAATTTATGTAGGCCCTATAATGTTTTGGGGAAGGGGTACCGGTATCCATACTTTTGGACTGAGGGTACAGTACCTCAACACTTGATACCCACAGGTAAGAAGTTAGTTAACAGGGAATTGTGTGTATGGCATACTGTATGCATTGTAGTGTGACCGGGTGCATAAACTATATATGACCAAGTTTAAGAGATGTAAACGAATGGAAGATGGGCGGCGATCTAGGGGGTCGAGGGGACATGACCCCCACCTTTAAGAGTGGGGGACACGCCAAACATTTGTTCCCCCCCCCAATTTTGAAGAAACACCAAAAAGGGCAAGAAATGTAATTGCGCGTGAGGGTTTTAACTGCCTTTTTGACCAGACGAGGTAAAAAAAGTCAATTTTTTAGGAGAAGTGTCCCCCGAAAATTCTGTGAAAGAAGAAGAAATTCGTCATGAAATTTATTTGAGGGGGATGAATTTCGGAAAATGTAAGCAATTTATTTTTGAGACGAATAATTGAAAAGTAAGTCGTAAAAAAGGTCGACTAAAAAAAGTCATCAACTTTTTTGGGAGATGAATTCGTAGAAGTCTAAAAGTTTTTGGTTTATGTCAATGAATTCCTGAAAAGTAAAAACAAAACTTTTTTGGTGGGACATGAATTCCTAAAAAAAAGGTCATCGACCAGACCATGGGCGACTTTGTCCCCCCCCCCACCTCTCAGACAAGATCGCCGCCGCTGGAGGGTTGACGATTAGACGCTATCACGTACTCAAAAACAGGCCTGCTGCATTCAGTGTATTTTAGCAATCTGGAATGTTCATAAAAATTCACAAAGCCAACTTGTCGTGTAACTAGTAAAACTTGAGAAAGTCAGTTATTGCGCAATAATCATTATGTCATTCATGCAGTCTCGTGCATTTTAAATAATTATTATTCACGACGAAACCCTAGACAAGAAACCAGTTTTCTTTCTCCAAAAATTCGCTAAAACTCACCTACTGCAATGTAGAATTCCAAACATTTTCCGGGGAGGACCCCCGGACCACCACTTCAAGGGGTGAAGGGAAGGGGCGGGGGAGGGGAAGGGATTGGAGGGAGATGGATTGGCATGGAGGAAGTGGGCAGGGGAGGGACAAGAGAAGGGGAGGCTGGGGGAGGGGAGAGGAAGGGGAGGGAATGTTCTTTCAGCCATACCGCACCTCTTGTTTTCCACTTCGAGCCCTGGCCTTACGTCATATCTCGCCTATTTCGAACCTTGGATATATCGAACTGTTAACGATGGTCCCTTGAGGTTCGATATACCGAAGTTTTGCTGTACGTTGTTTTACACTTTACATGGTCAGTCACAGAAAATTGTCGTTTGACGCCGCTGTGACTCTTGTCCACTCCTTTGTGCTGACGCACCTGGACTATTGGAACGAGGTCCTTGAGGGTCTGCAAAGGTTCCGGATACGACAACTTCAGTCTGTCCTCAACTGCGTCGCCCGGGTAGGCGCCAAGCTACCAAAATTCTGGCATATTTCTATCTATATGCAGCATGAGAATTGTAGGAAAAAGACTGGGGGGGGGGGTTAGACATTGATTTACGTGGAGTTTGGGTGTGCAATGAAGACTTTACTGTTGGGTCCTAAGAAAGACTGGGGGGTTAAACCCCCAACAATTCTCACCCTGTCTATATGCGATACACCTTGCACTGGCTTCCGGTTCACGATAGGATCACATTCAAGATCATCCTCATTGGATGTTTGGTGCAGCCCCAGAGTACATCAGGGAGCTATGTGTTCCCATCTCCAGCCAGCCAGGTCATCGATACTTAGTTCTGCGGCTCGTGGGGACTTGATGGCCCCGCGCTCCTGAAGGCCCTATTTTGATGCGGTTGCACCTTGGGGTCGTCCATAAAGGACGTCCGCAAAATATGACCTACTTTGGACCCATCCCTCCCCTTGTCCGCATTTGACCTTACCCTCCCTCCCTCCCCCTTTGCGGACGTCCGCACACCAAAGCCAATTTTTAATGTCATCATCATTCCTTTCACATTTATTCCATGGTTCCTTTGCACGTTTAGGTGACATTTTTGAGTTTCATATATCAGGATGTGCAGTAATAAAAGTCTCTTTAAAGTCGCAGTAAAGTTTATACCGTTTTTAGGCAAGCACCTCACTGACCTTTTTGTCTTTTGGGGAAGGTTGAAAGTTGAAACAAGGTGGTAGTCAGAAAACTATCAAATTTAAAAGTTCAAATGCGGACGTCCGCACTGGTCATTACCCCCTCCCCCTTGTCCGCATTTCGATGACCCCTCCCTCCCCCTCATTGCGGACGTCCTTTATGGATGACCCCCTTCTGATGCATTGGACCATCATACAGGAACATTCGTAACATTGCGCCGCATGCAGCTCAGGAAACATTTTCAAATTTCTTAAATGTATATATTCGTGTGTTTTTCCAATCATTGGGTTCACACACCACAAACCATTACAATAACAGTAGATCCAGTTAACTAAAAGTTAATTTAAATAACACCAGCAGGAGACAACATTAATGGATGCTTAAGTCGCATCTGTTTAAATCTGTTAGCTAGCTACGTTTAGCGCCTTCACGAGGTTCTCACAAGGCGCTACATAAATGGCCACACACATTCATACAAAGGACTGGATCCAGGACGACTCCGATCTCACGAACTGAGGTAGAGAAATGGACGTCGTAGGCATATATCTAAGTATCTGACCATTTTATAGCGCATTTTGAACCTTTTCAATGGCATATAAACATGTCTAATCACAGTGTCTGACAAAATAGCAATGTTGAAGGACCACATGAACTGTCTGGATGAGTAAAAGAGTGAGAGGCATACTCTGAGACATCGAATGCCTAGGCTGATTTTGCGACAAGAAAAGTAATTTCTCTTAAAAAACAGTATGTTTAAAAAATCCTAGCCTGTCTACACATTCCTCTCCATTCAGGCTACATGGTTTTGACCGTTCAAACTCTATATACCATTCGCCTTTGTATACCTCCTGCTCCATCCCATGGCTACCATCACCAACAATTTCCACTGTAGCGTCATGCTGTCTCCTCGGCTGGACCTCTCTGATACTGACAATGGTTCCAAAATTTACCAAACTGGCTCGTGGACTTAATTTGACAAAAGCCAGTGACTATTAGGATGACTGCACTAAGCAATGGTAAGTTAGGGTCTTGCTAAAGGTTCCTGCAAAATAAGCTTAATGACCACTCAAACCAGCACATTCCACATAACAAAACTGGTGCTCAACCAATAATCCAACAAGTCATATGATGTAACCTAACAAACGTGAAGTAGCCAAACAGTTTTTAGTTTCTTATTTAACACGTGATAATTAAACGACAAGTTGAATGATCAGTGCAAGGAATACACACTCCACAAGAACCATAGCCAAACACTTAAACCTATAAAATTCACAAACACACGTAGCTGTATTATTTACACATCAAGCCACTGTCTTGTGCAAAAGGCAGCAGTCCACATTACTACTGTAAGTAATTGTTCAGTAAGAACTCGTTTCGGGTCCTTTGCACAAATGGTAGGCCCTAAAGTCAAATAGCAGACTCAAAGGGTTACAAGACAAGCCTACTCAACTAAAATATCAGACAGTGACACTAGACAAAACTTCGTATTTGGTCATCAGCAGCTTGAAGAAATGTAAGTTGAACACTATCCATAATGTTTCTTCAGTAATTAATAAGGTCAGTGTTCAGTTGAATGACAGCAGTTCCACAGAAATGACATACAGTAAATACTTGCCAAGTGAAAAATTGTGGACAGTTTTAAAAGTCCAGAGTCTGAGGGCGACTTGTACCTGTATATGTTACTAACATAATGTTTCTTCAGTTATTAACACTAGGTCACATTTTGGAAAGGTCTGCAACTGCTTTGTAATTACTGGTTTGTTATGTAAACCATCATTTTGCATCACTGCAGAAAGTTTTCTGTCACAATTTTGCACAAGTGGCATGCAAGAAGTTACAACATATAAACATTTAACAGATCTGAAAGCAACCATTGCAACTGATTATCGCTAGGGGGGCCTAATGGGTGAGTAGCCCTGGAAGTATTACTTAGTACAACTTTGGAAGGTGTGTTATATCTCATGTGAGCAAGCTCATCTGAAACCAGGTGAACCAATAGTTAAATTTAGGAGAAATCCCAAAATTCAAATATGGAAAATCTTTCATTGTTGGTAGAGAAGTCTGAATGAATGCACTACCTTATATGACAGGTACGGCAGAAAAAGATTTCAAACGCATGAATCTACTGACATTAGGTTTGAAAGTCTACCTTTTGAAGGAACATAAAGCATTTTCATCCAGAAATTTAATATTTTAATCAAACTGTGTGGAAGTTAGAATTCCACCTTACACTTGATGCTTTTATTATTACAATATCCATGTTTGGCATTTAATGTGCACTTTAAATGTACAACCAAAACATTAAGATATTTTCAGTTGCAACGGTGATCAATCATATTTAGAGGCTTTCAATTCTTTCTTTGAAGAGTTTAACTTGTTTTTCTACTTCTTTAGTAAGCTCTGCTTCGCTGGCTTTTGGATGTGCCTTGATGTAGTCCACAATACTTGCAATACACAGATTCTAAATTAATCAAATCAAATATACAATAAATAAACAATCTTTAAAGAAAACTATATTATAATACATCAAACTATGACTGTAACTATATAGAGCATCCTTAAAGAAAACTACATTATTATTCATCAAACTATGACAAACTATGACTCCAAATTTATCGAATATAGTTCAGTTTATATAATACATTCACATACAATACAGTGCATTTCACCTTAGTCTGTTTTCCTTTTCCTTAAATCAGCCTAGTGTATTTTACTGGAATGACCTGAGCTTTTGCTTGTGCTAACCAGTGACCATAAATCGGAATCTCATCTGAAGACTCCTACAGCACCATTAACAGAATTCACAAGTTATTTACTGATCAATGGCCACTTTTAAGCTTAGCTGTATTTTAAAATCACAATCCATTGAACAGAAGCAGTCAAGATCCATGATGCCTCAGTGCCTGAATGACATCAAAGGTTGTAATGTGGACAGAAACATGTAGCAAATGCCAGATCCTTGAGCCAGTGATCAAGATTGCCTGGAAGCTCATTACTGTTCTAGACTGAAGTAAACAAGAGTCAAAGCATTCAGTAAGCAATTAATTACATGCATTTCGTTCACTAATAATGTGTGGTTAAGGCAATACTTTTAGCAATAAACAACTGATAAACAATAGACCTAAAACTCTCTGTAGCCAACCTGGAACACTTCAATGTCTTTGTTCACCGAAAGTCGACTGTACAACTCATATGCGACACGAGCACCAGTCACTTTCTGGTATAAATCTTTGTGTTCGTCGCCTTTATTAAGCCATATCAGAGCTGCCACCTGAAATCAAATATGCATTATAAAATCTAGATTGCAGTCGCATTTTATAATAATTACAACTCAACCAGCTTTGGAAAATGTCCCCAGCTTGCCATTTCAGATATTTATCATTTTTGCCAGTATGGAGATAAAAACACATAGCGGTCTGGAAAGTTTCGTACCTTAATACGCAGTATTTCCTGAGATATCACACTACCAACATCAATGACATAGCCAGATTTTCCAAGCCACAGCAAATTTCATGTTTTTTGTTTTCTAGTCACTGTATTCAGTAGTTATTCTATATACAAGCATAAAACTTTCCACATTGCTTCAGTTTGTGGTCTGACTTCAGGAATTGTACAATACTTAGCTCTGTCTAACGTACTTTTAGATATAGGTTGTGTCAAACATGCTACTTCATAAAAATTTATCAAAATCTGAAAGCTAGTTCTGTAGGGCCATAAACCGTGAATCCAACAATTATTTTAGTAATTGTTTCCTTAATACTGCACTAGGTGGAGTACCAGTACTCAAAATTCAATTTTTTTGTCTACAGTAGTTATCAGCATCACATACTGGGTTCAGAATCATAAATCTCGCGCATGTATTGTCTTGTCTTGAACCATTCTTGATCCGAGGATTGGTCACACCACTTCTGTTTCTTCTCTCTAAATAACAGCTAGAATGATAATCCTATAAATGACTTTTGTTATCAATCTATGCCACTTTAGGTCTTCCTTGAGCTTTTGATCCAGGAACTGTGCCTTGGATGATTTCTCTCTCCTCTCAGACAATCTTCACTCTCCAGCAGCTGAAGCCCAAAATATGAAAGCTTCCTCAGCTTCAAGGCTGCTTGATTCATCCAAGTAGACTCCTTTTCATTCCAGCAGTCTCTAAAACCCACTCTTTTATCTTCCTTGCAGTCCATATTACCTTGAGGATCTTCCACAGACACTTAATTTCAAATGCGTTGATGCTTGCCTCTTCATCCTTCCTAATTGTCCAACTCTCACAGCCATACATTACCACATGCAAGAACCTTCATAAGTCGCATTTTTGTTAGGGCATAACTGATTTTGTTGTTTTTGCCAATTCCAGATACCGGATAGTAAAGGCCATTATTTGCCGATTACGGATCAGATTCCAATTAGTAATAACATGTGTTCTTAAATCTGTGCACTACGGCCTAACTCCTGGTTAGTCATCATTGGCTAATGCCTTGACGTCAGCTACAGGCATGGTAGGACGGAGGGACAGCCGTATGTATGTATATTCCGACGGATCCCCAGAATAGTGAACCCTGGAATAGCGGACCCCCGGAATGGAGGGCCTGTACCCAAGTAGCTATGTATTCATATATTCTGCACATTTCGTTATAAGAAAAATTTCTCAAACATTCTCTTGCGCATAAGAAACTCATTTTATAATTTCCTATAGAACATAAGTTTTTCACAGGCACTCATCACTCGTTGATTATTTATTCGTTGAAGAATCTCTGAGTGGGGCTTGCAGCGCTCTATTCTCTCCCAGTCTGGGGCAGCCATAATATTTATGTGATCAACCGCCGACGACTCAGTCCATTCACCATTATTCCATTATAGCAGTAAAAAATACGCAAGATATAGGTCTAGTCTAGTTCTTTGTGCTTTTGATTCTGGCCGTCCGTTATCACGTAAGTCACCAGGCAAGATTTGTTACATAGCATGTCATATGAAATTATAGAAAAATGTCTACTAAATGTGATAGTCTTTTCGGTAATCCTGGGCTTTAGCGTCCGAAATTATTTTCATTGAAACGTTCTAATACCATATACAATAATACAATAAATGATCATCGTGCATCCAACTTCTAGTGTCAGTTATATTTTAATCGATTAGCTTCTAGTTTCCTGAATATTTTCATCAATCTTCCAACTTCTAGTTCGAGTTTTACTATCAAATGTTTTCATCGCTCATACACGGGAATAATATCGCACTAAAACGATATATTTTCATCGCAGTAACAACTTCTAGTTTCACTTTTATTATGTAATATTTTAATCAATCATCCGGCTTCTAGTTTATTTGATATTTTCATCAATCTTCCAACTTCTTGTTTGAGTTTAACTGTGAAACGTTTTCATCGCTCATGCAATGTAAATAATTTCGGACGCTAGAACCCAGGATTACCGTCTTTTCCACTCTGGATCACTAAATAAGTCACAGATACGATGTAAGCTTCAATACTCTACTACCTGTTGGATCAGTTCTCCAGTGCCATTCAATCTCCAAGACGGTAAATCAACTAAATCAGCCATGTTCTCTTCACGTGTAAATGTTAATTCCTTGATGTTTATTCAAGTATGTTTTTCAAGATTATAATTATATTTTTCACTAGGGACTATATATAACACAGATTCCACACACACATATAATTAATGCAATTTTACTTTGTCTTTGGCCGCCATCTAGCATTCGACGGATAAAGTCCGAAATCAAACAATACCATTTTATTTATTCTGTGCCGTACGTTTTATTTAGTTTTCTACATTAAAGACAAGGAAAGAGAAAGAGGTAAAAAAATTAGGATAAATATAAGGATAAGGACATTACAATATGACATGCTATGTAAGCCTAAATGCTCTACTACCTGTTGGTAGAGATATAATCTCGTGTTATAATATGTTTTAAATGGGCTCATGTGCGTAATATTTTCCGTTATAATGCACGCACGCGGGCATATCATAGGTAGCTTATAAATACTGTAGTGATGGCACTAACTACTTTACAAGTAATTTATAACTACAAACAAAGATTATGCATAGAGTCATAGACTGCTATTACTAAGACAGTCTGTGCATAATGTAAATTCGTAGACTGAAACTATCTCAAAACTCCTTAAACCAGTGTTTCTTAACCAGTGTTCGACCGAACCCCTGGGGTTCGGTGAGCCAGTGCCAGGGGATCGGCAGAGGTCCTCTGAAATATATACAGTGAGTTTGAGTGAAAAATCATTTGCCATTTTATTTTCATTTCTGGACTTTTATTTAATAAATTTTGTTTGCAATAGCTATTGCCTAGCAGGCCCTACCTTAGTAGTTCATGTATTGTATTGAATGTATTAATATTGTATCACATTTTGGTACAATTTTTTATTTCCTTTTGTTCCCATTAGTTAAAAAATTATTGTTAAAACTTGAGGGGTTCGGTGAGTGGTCATGGATTTTTTTTGGGGTTCGGCTCCCTTGAACAGGTTAAGAACCACTGCCTTAAACTGAAGCTGACAATTGACTTTAATAAAGCATGATTGTGCTACACGATCTATCGCCATCGCGCTTGTTCTGCGACCTAACGGTTGCGTGGTCAAGCTTGCTGAGCGAACTCCCTGTAACGTCGACCTTGGGCAAGTATATATATATATATATATATATATATATATATATATATATATATATATATATATATATATATATATATATATATATATATATATATATATATATATACATATATATATATACATATATATATATATATATATATATATATATATATATATATATATATATATATATATATATATATACATACATACATACACGAACCTAGCTCTGTCTCCAAGCAATATGCAGTAAGATTGCATGATATGATAGTAACAGACGATAACAAGTGTTACAGGAGTCGAATTTAACTGTATGGCAGCCATACAAGGCGCCCAGCTGTCCTACTGCTCATTTTACAAACGCCACCTAGCGAATGAAGGCTGAGTCAACCTTTTGGGGTTAGCGGGTATCGCACCCGCGTTCTTCTGATCTTCGTGCCAGTGTGTTACCATTCAACCATCTCCTCGCCCCGTAAACGACCATTCCTTTGATGCATCGACTCGATGTCCATTCGTCCATTCACGGTTCAAGGGCCAGAGACCAGGAAATCAGTGCGATTCGCGTTAACGATAACGGTAACGATAATGTTCGTTATCAATAACTATAACTGTAACAAAATATCATTAGGGCCTAACTATAATTATATTAAAACGAAAATAACACTAACGAAAATTCGCTAGGCCCTATTTTCGTTACAAAACCTGCAATATCGACAAATATGAGAACGTGAAAATGCGATACAACTAATAGCATATTTAGCCTCGGATCTTGGATTTGCGATTTAACCCAGTAGGCTGGTAGTGGCGCATTTTAAAAATTTAGTTATTTTGTAAACGTTTATATAGCGATTACGACACAACTTGACCAGCGCAAAATCGCACAATTGAAGCTCTAAGCAAATTGTGTAACGCGTTTTAAAATGCACAGCTGTAGGCAATTTCGCTTAGCCTTATTGTTACTAAGTACTAATTAAAATACAAATCCAGTAACTATAACTAAAAAATAATAAGACTTACTAACTATAACTGTAACTATAACTAAAATGAAAACCAACTATAACTGTAAAATATATAACTGTTTACATATAGGCCTACTGTAAAATAAAATCTGTTGGCCTACGGGGAATAACACTGCTGGAAATGAACCCTCCTGAATGTTCCCATGGAACATAAAAGTTATGGTTTGCTTTTATCAGAGCTTTTTTCTAGAAGGAAAGGCTCTGGAACTGGACAATTATCGAAGAGCTAAATTGAGGGCGAAGCCCTTGAAAAAACGGGTTTGGGATAAAACAGTTCAAAACACTGAAATTAAATTAAAATAACGAAATGTTTTGCTTAAAATAACTACATTATTTTTTTAATAGCTGAAAAAGTGCCCGAACACCATTCCAAAAGTACACATCCTAGCTAAAGAACTATCTTAACTAAAGAACACATCCTAACTAAAGAACACATCTTAACTAAAGAACTATCATAACTAGAGAACATATCATAACTAAAGAACACATCTTAACTAAAGAACTGTCATACCTAAACAAAATCTCAGCTGAAGAACACTTCTTAACTGAAGAAAATATCTTGACAAAAGAACACATCTCAATTAAAGTACCTATCTTAACTAAAGAACTACCTTAACTAAAGGAAACTTCTTAAATAAAGAATCATTTTAACCAAAGAACATACCTTAACCAAAGAACTATCTTAACTAAAGAACACATCTTAATTAAGGAACTACCTTTACGAAAGAACTATCTTAACTAAAGAACACATCTTAACTAAGGAACTATCTTAACTAAAGAACTATCTTAACTAAAGAGCACGTCTTAACTAAAGAACATATCTTAACTAAAGGTCCCATATTGTATAAAGAACTATCTTATCTAAAGAACGTATCTTAACTTAAGAACTATCTCAACTAACTAGATCTATCTTAACTAAAGAACACATTTCATATTAGCTATCTCACCTACAGAACATATCTTAGCTAAAGAACTATCTTAACTAAAGAACAAACCTGAACTATAGTACATATTTTAACTGTAAAGAACGCATCTTAACTAAAGAACATATCCTAGCCAAAAAAATATATAAATTAAAGGACTATCTTAACTATAGAACAGGTCTAAACTAAAGAACAATCTCAATTAAAGAACATATATTAACTACAGAAATATCTTTACTAAAAAACACATCTTAAATAAAGAATTATCTTAACTAAAGAACACATCTAAGCTGAACAACACACCTAAACGGAACAACACATCTAATCTGAACATCACATCTTAATTAAGAACCTATTTAAACTAAAGAACTATCTCAACAAAAGAACACATCTTAACTAAAGAACTCTCTTAACTTAGGAACACATGTAAACTAAAAACTATCTTAATTAAGGAACACACTTTAACTAAAGTACATATTTTAACTGTAAATAACACATCGTAACTAAATAGCTATCTTAACTAAATATATCTTAACTAAAGAACACATATTAATTAAAAGAACTATCTTAACTAAAGAACCCATCTAAACTAAAGAACTATCTCAATTAAAGAACATATCTTAACTAAAGAACTATCTCAACAAAAAACACATCTTAAATAAAGAACTATTTTAACTAAAGACAACATCTAAACTGAAGAACACATCGAAACTGAAGAACATATCTTTATTAAAGAATAAATATAAAGTAAAGAACTACCTCAATTAAAGAACATATCTTAACTAAAGAACTATCTTAACTAAAGAACACATGTAAACCAAATACCTATCTTAACTAAAGAACCCACCTTAACTAAAGTAGATATTTTAACTGTAAAGAACAAATCTCAATAGCTAAATAGCTAAATAAATAGCTATATTAACTAAAGAACATATGTTAACTAAAGGACACACATAAATTAAAGAACTATCTGAACTAAAGAACAGAACATGATCAAAGAACACATCTTAACTAAAGAGCTATCTCGACAAAAGAACATATTTTAATTAAAGTACACATTTAATTAAAGAACTATCTTAACTAAGGAACACATTTTTACTAAAGAGCTATCTTAACAAGAAGAGCTGACCTTAACTAAAGAACTGTCTTAACTAAAGAGCACATCTTAACTAAGGAACATATATCAGCTAAAGAACATGTCTTGCCTAAAAAACAACACATCTTAACTAAAGAACATATCTTAACTAAAGAACATATCTTAATAAAAGAACACACCTTAACTACAGACTCATCTTAAATAAAGCACATATGAATTAAAGAACTATTTAACTAAAGGACAACTTTACTAAAGAACATATTATAACTAAAACACGTCTTAACTAAAGAACTATCTTAACTAAAGAACACATGTGAACCAAAATAACTATCTTAACCAAAGAACACATCTAAACTAAAGAACATATCTTACCTACCGAACACATCTTAACTAAAGAACTATTTTAACTAAAGAACACATGTAAACCAATAGCTATCTTAATTAAAGAACACACCTTAACTAAAGTACATATTTAAGTGTCAAGAACGCATCTTAACTAAAGAGCTATCTTAACTAAAGAACATATCTGAACTAAAGAAACACATATTAAAGGATTATCTTTACTATAGAACATAACTTAATTGAAGAACACATCTTAGCTAAAGAGCTATCTCAGCTAAAGAACATATTTTAATTAAAGTACACATTTTAAGTAAGAACTACCTTAACTCAGAAACACATCTTTACTAAATAACTATCGTAATTAAACTAAAGAACTATTTTAATTAAATAACACTTCTGAAATAAGGAACATATCTTAGCTGAAGAACTTATCTTAACTAAAGAACTATCTAACTATCCCTATATCCAAAAACTAAGCATAAAGGCTAAACAATCCCTTTACGCTCATCGTATCTTAGTTTCTCATGGGCTCTCGGGCCCAAGGCTTCATGATGTAATACGGGCTACCACTGTCAACCGTATGCTGTACTGTTCCCAGGTATGGTTAGGCTTTGCTAACAAGCAGGAACTTGATCATTTGGGCGCAATTATCCGTAAGTTGGTTCATCTCGGCTACCTCCCTCCTTCTTTTCCTACTTTTGATGAACTTTGCAAAAAAGCTGATCGTGATCTCTTTAAGAACATTCTCAAAAACCCTAGTCACCTCCTCCACGAACTTCTACCTCCTGTTCATAAGACCGGGTATGATTTGCGCCCACGTTCTCATAATCTGGTTCTCCCTAGATTTGACTCCCTTACCCGACGAGGTTTCCTGGGTAGAATGCTGTACAGCTAGGCTCTGTTGCTATTATTTTCTTTTATAATTTAACGTCATTATTACTGTTATATTTTTCTGTCCTCTTTGTGTATAATTGTATGTAAAGCGCTGTGCGTTTGCTAGCGTTTAATAAAGAATATACTTACTTACTTACTTACTTACTTAAACTGAAGAACACTTCTAAGCTAAAGAACTATATTAACTAAAGAACACATCGAAACTAAAGAACACATCGAAACTAAAGAACTATCTTAACTAAAGAACACATGTTAACTAGAAAACTATCTTAGTTAAGGAGCTATCTTAGCAAACACGACAATCTTCAGTAAAGAACATATCTTAACTAAAGAGCTATCTTAACTAAAGAACACTTTTAATCTAAAGAACATTTCTTAATTACAGAACACATCTTAACTGAAGAACTATCTTAACCAACTAAGGCATCTTAATTAAAGAATTATCTTAACTAAAAACATATCTTAACTATAGAAACACATATCAATTAAAGGACTATCTTAACACAACTTAATTAAAGAACACATCTTAACTAAAGAGCTATCTCAAATAAAGAACATATTTTAATTAAAGTACACATTTTAGCTCAGAACTAGCATTATTTCGGAACACATTTTAACTAAAGAACTATCTTTAAAAAGAACTTATCTTAACAAAAGTACTAATTTAAGTAAAGAACTCAACTAAGGAACATATCTAAGCTGAAGAACTTTTCTTAACTAAAGAACTATCTTATCTAAAGACCACTTCTAAACTAAAGAACTATGCTTCTAAGCTAAATAACTATATTAACTAAAAAACACATCGAAACTAAAGAACTATCTTAACTAGAGAACACATGTTAACTAGGGAACTATCTTAACTATAGAGTCATCTTAACACAGGAACAATCTTAAGTAAAGAACATATTTTAACTAAAGGGCTATCTTAACTAAAGAACACATTTAAACTAAAGAACATATCTTAATTACAGAACACATATTGACTGAAGAACTATCTTAACTAAAGAATTATCTTAACTAATACAAAAAATAAAGCAATTTTTTGTTACTAATAATATTTTATACTTACAATATTAGTGCATCTGATGAAATCCTACCTCTGTGTACCAAGGTTGTCAGATAGTGGCGTGCCTCAAGGTCATAGTCATCATGCTCCACACTTACGCAACGTGTGAAAGTAAAACAATATTGGAAAATTTAGGCTCTGGATGAGATGCATATCAAACAATATAATATACATATCAGACATCAATAACTCACACGCACACCCCAGTAATTAAGTAAGTATAGCTTTTGTTAGCATCTGACACATGCATTACATCATATACATCGAGCACATTTATATTTGAAATAAACTATAACAAGAGCAGATTATAAAGTCACACATACACAACTATATATATATAGTATATATCACTAAAGATACACCGATTTACATCTGATTTTAAATTGTCCCTATAACAGCTGGTCGCAAAGGCGGTCCTCTCTTGCGGAGTACTTGTCCTCATGAGCTGGTGGCAAGGGCTCATGACGGCAGTTGCCGAGGACAGGGGCGGCGATACCGGGGGGATGAGTGGGACAAGTGTCCTCCACTTTTGACAGTGAGGGGGACACTGTATACAGTTCTCTCAATCCCCATTTTAAAGAAACTTTTCCATTGCTATTCTTGTTAAATAATTTGCCAAGTGAAACTTGACTACTGAGATAGGCAGCTGACAGGTCAACACGTTGCCACCAACAACTAACAAAAATTAATGAGTTTTGTTGTTTATTATTCTGTTTATATTGTTTCACACTATGTTACTGACTAATTAAAAATCAGTTAACTTTAAATTTGAATTAGTTTGCATGTGATTATACAATTGATGAAAATGTATATCTCCATGTTGTTACAAAGTGCCTGGCCCTTGCTTTTTGAACACATTTTTCATGAAAAAAAGAGATCAATAAATTTGTTTCACCCGTTTTTTTCACCTGTTGACCCAGTTCAAAAGTGTCCCCCCCACCTCTCAAATAAGATCGCCGGGTCTATTTATAAATGAGACAGCTCAACAGAGTCTTGCCAATAAAGGAGCACATATTGATAAATAAGTTAACCTAGAATTCTAGGAAAACCCTAATTGCCTAATTGCCTGGCAAGTTCTCTTGCAACCAAATTTCTTTCTAAATAATTTAATACAGCATTTTGAGCAAAATCGGTATATAATTACATTCTGTGTGACTCCAGACCAACCTCGAAAATATTTCGCGGTGTAGTATTCGCAAAATTCTTCTAGCATTGCATTAAATGCCAATCTGCCCAGAGACAGTCGACTGGCCAGCTGTATCTTCGCAATCGTCTCTAATGCATAATACACTAAATGTATAAAGTAATATAGGCTCTCATTCACAATTGTAACAATAAATTATCTACGTATCAGGAACAAGACCACAATATGCCTAGAACAAGTGTTAAAGAACGGCAGTAAGTCTAAGCAAGTTCTGACTTGTGGACAAAAACAACAGTTTGTTGCCATATTGAGCAGCTCCGATTGGTTTCTTGACGCGATGCTATATATACTTTTCACATCACAATAATACAGCTAAAGGAAATTTCCTGTTCAGTTATTCTTCCAAAAAGAATTTAATATGAAAAATGAAGAAACATTAATATATTTCGTCATTTTTGCAGTTATTGCAAATTGTTAAAGTAAAAATAATAATAAAGTATTTACCGGTATTTCATTGTTGCTAGTACATTAGGCAGTTCAACGACATACAGTGTATTTATTTTTCCTAAGAAATTTTAAAAATCAGTTTATAATTACCAAGTTCCTGGTCTCGATCTCTAAGATAAAAATAACTGTCACTGTGCATGTTAGGTAGGCAATTTCTTATTCATTTCCCCCCTAATTTAATATAAAATAAGGAAAATCAAAATTTACACCTCTACAAGTTAAAATCTCATGCAATTATTTCTTCTTAAATAATGCCATATTAATGCATGCAATTAGTCAGTTCAAAAATTTCTTGCATTGATAATTACTATTTTTATCCTATTATTCAGTATATAATTTTCTAAGAAAACTACACATGTAGGCTACCTTGGGTGATATGACCAGCCTTGAAGCAGGACCTTCGCTCTTCTCTTGTTTTCAACAGTTGAAATGTAACTATTAGACAAGACAGCTCAAAATTTCTTGTAAAGAAATGACTCTTCAAATATAATTTTTCATTTTCTTTGTTGTTCAGCATATGCATCTTCAATCCATCCTCAACTGAAGCGCCTGAATTGTCGCTAAGCTGTCCAAATTCCCGCATGTTTTGAAGACGCTGCACTGACGTCCGGTTGAATGGGAAGAGTGAAATTAAAATATTGTTGCTCAACAGATATGATTTCTGGCAAAGAAATTACTAGGTTGATAAAGAAATCAAATAATCGGTTCAGCTGCATCAGCTGTATCAAACACGTTGGACTGCCATGATAGGAAATATGATATACATAAAGTTTAACTGTTGCTAATAAAAATAATTATTTCTTCATTGCTGTTCAGCAGAAACAATTTCTGGCAAAGAAATTATCTTTTCATCTGAAATAATATATTATAAAAACTTTTGAAGAAATCCTAATTATTTAGTTTCGTTTCTTCAGAAGCTTACTCTTATGACAAGGAATCTTAAATAAATAAAAGTGTATATATCGCCAGTGAAAATAAACATTTCATTTTTGCTCTACAGAAACAATTTATGGCAAAGAATGACCGTATCATCTTAAATAACTTATATTGAAACTTTTTAAGAAATCATATAAATACCTCGCTAAGTTCCCTCACTCATAAACTCGTACAAAGATGAACCTGCAGATCAGTTGTATCCGACATGTTGAACTGGCATGAAAAACATAAAGTGAAGTGTTTTACTGACGCTGGTAAAAACAAATTGCTACTTCTTGCTTGGCACACATAATATCTGGTTAAAACATGTTTTCCTCTTAAATAACTTGAATATTATAAAAGCTTTTGAAGAATTCAAGTAAACGCTGCATGGTATAAAGAATCTGGATGCAAAAAAATTGAAGATTTCTACTGTTGCTATAAAAGATAAAAAAAATTTCAACTTTGCTTAAGGTATATAATGCCTGGCAAAAGGAATTTCCATCCTAGACAATTTATTAAAAAGTACCAAATACATATAGTTCAGTTCCTGTTAAGAATTCCCATTTTCATCCTAATATATTGAAAGTATGCCGTGCTAGTTTGGCGAAATTGTAATTGTAATGTATAACTTCTATCACGCCGATGTCTTATGCACAAGACATCAACCGACGGCTCATCAAACCAAGCTGTAATCAGCTCAATATCCAGATCAGTCTGTATAAGACAGAGAGGAAGACTATGGAGGACAAATAATTTGAAAAAGTCAAGTCTGAAGTCGAGAACGAGATAACATAAGCCACTGTGCAGAACATGCAGATACAGAGAGAGTTCCAAAATCTAGGTCCAGCAAAATGTTCCACCTGGGAAAACTGTTGACCATACGGAAATAATTACATTCCTTTTGTTTTTCTCGCTATTCGTTAAATCTGATGAGAAAAAAATACGGGATTAACTGGTTTTGAACTCTGCATGGTTTGTCCAGAATCTGTAAGAGAAACGCGGAATTTTCATCTGCAGCTCCCTCAAAATCATACAATGTCACAACCTGGATGTGACTATCTCTCCACATCTTAGGAAAATTAAATTGCCAATATCAACTTGAATCAATACCTTCCAACTAAATCACAAATTCTAGTTAATGCTTAAGGACAAGCGTGTACTAAAAGTGACGGGGAAACTAATCCAGCTCGTCGTTAAAGTGTTAAGATAAAATATGCAAAACAAGTCACTGCAAGTCAAAATTGGCACTGAAAGGCAGATAAAGAATAGGCTACGGCTTCATCCGGAACAACTTAATACAAAATATTATGAGAATAAATTTGGGATCACCTGGCATAGAAATCGCAATGGAACATCCAGAATCTACAAAAAAGCAGAATTTTTATATTGCTGCCACAAACTCATGAAATGTCACAGTCTATCTCAACTGCTCCCAACTTACAGTTGACAAACCCTCCTCAACTTAGACAAGAACTCTTAAAATAATAATTTAATGCAAAATTTGGGATATAATTTTCACGATGCAATACCTTCCGGCTTTACAGCATTAATTTCATCTAGATAAAAGACTGCAGTTCCTGTGAATGAAAGGAAGAACTGGATTTTAATGCAGAGGGCAAACACAGTTCAACAATTTTCAATTTATTACGTAGGCCTAATTATGGAACATGGAAGTGGTGAAATCATTATAGTTATACAGAAAGCAGTCGAAATCCTACAGGAGAGAACCTCTTAATAACAACACGCTGAACTATTAATTTCAGCACCAAAATTGTACTTCTTTTTTAAAACTGACTTAAGACAATATTCTGACGAACCATTCCCGACCCGACTATACCGTTTTACCAGGAGGCCAAAAGTTCGTAGTCAGGGGTAATCGCAGGGAAGGGCTCGTAGGTCCGGCCTCTGTGGTTTGCGGAGGACTTAACGTGTCCAAACGACATGCGACTGCTCAGCGAAAGTATGAACTCGGTAGGCAAGAGAACTATTCAACTGATTTATTAACGATTCTTTCTCAATCGACACAGAAAATAAAATAAATAAACTCAGTTAGGCCTAAGCACAATTCGAAAGTTCATTTCAACCCTTCACTTACAGTATTGCAGTTCTTCGCAAACAGTCAACCACTACGATTCACGACTTCCTTCCTGTCTTTCTACAACTTTAATACTCGTTTACTACTGTGCTACTGTACTGCTTCAATGTACCGCCCTCGCTATACTTCTTCTTCGCTCTGCATTACCTTGCGCTCGCTGGACTGCCTTGCGCAAACTTATAAGTTATTACCACCGCCAGGCGTTTATAATTATTATAGACAATAACGGTCCTGGAGGACATGACGTAATCACATTGTTGACGTAATACATAGCAATGGATAGGGCCTACTGAAAGAGATTAAAAAAAACAAGCAATTACTAAATTAACAGCATAAACTTCCAATCAGTTGATTGACAATAATTCATGCCTGGTAAACAATTTATCAGCAGGATTGTAACATCTCTCCTTGCCTATTTAACATCCTGGCGGAAAAAAAGTGATGCGCAAGGCGCTTGACGGGTTTATGGGTGGCTTCAGAATTGGCGGTAGGATCATCAGTAATCTTAGATATGCGGATGACATCCTCTTGGTTGCTACATCACCAGAGGAACTTCAGGAGCTCGTCAGTAGAGTCGAAGTCGCTGCCGATGAGTACGGTTTAAAGATAAATGCTTCAAAGACGAAAGTTATGACCAACATCGATGAGGTCCTTGAGGTTTTCGTTGCAGGCGTTGGGCTCAAACAAGTTGATAACTTTACATATTTCTTGTTTATCTATTTAATAGATCGCTTTTCGAAGGGTGTATTCCTCCATCGCAGAAGCGTGCTCTGGTCTTTCCTTCGCTAAAAAAGCCTAATCTTGATACTAATCTCTGCAATAATTATCGTCCCATCTCCAATTTATCTTTCCTATCCAAGACTCTTGAACGTCTTGTCTCTCTTCAGCTCCTCCCTTATCTTGAGCAATCTGGACTCCTTCCTGCTAATCAATCAGGCTTTAGGGCTCATCATTCTACTGAGACTGCTCTCCTCTCTCTCCTCTCTGAAATCTACTCTGCTGTTGACAGGGCTGAACTTAGCCTCTTGGCTCTTTTCGATGTTTCTGCAGCCTTTGATATGGTAGATCATAGTATTCTCCTTCAGCGTCTTGAGACTTCATATGGGTTGCAGGGCCTTCCTCTTTGCTGGTTTCGATCATATATGTCTGAACGAACCCAAATGATTATATCGGGCGACTCTAGAACAAAATGGATTCACATTAAGCTGGGCGTTCCTCAAGGCTCTGTACTTGGTCCTTTACTCTTTATTCTCTACACGGCTGACATTCCTTCTCTTTTCCCACTCTCGGGAGCTACTGGTCATATCTTTGCTGATGATGTGCAAGCTTTTGTCCATGGGTCTCCTTTATCTCAATTGCACTTAGTTGAGCGTATTGAGTCTCTATCTAAGTCTCTCCATTCCTGGATGTCCTCAAATCGTCTCTGTCTTAATGCCTCCAAAACCCAGTTCATTTGGTTTGGCTCCCGTCAACAGTTGCTTAAGATTGATTTTGCCCTCCTCTTGGAAATCTTCCCTCACTACTCCTTTTCATCAAGTGTACGTGATCTAGGTGTTACGCTTGATAGCTCTCTCTCCTTCAAAGATCACATCTCTAACCTCACACGTGTTTCCTACTTCCACTTAAGGCGTCTCAGGGCTGTTCGACGATCTGTCTCTTCCTCTGTTTTCACAACGCTGGTCCATGCTTTCATTTGCTCCAGAATTGACTACTGCAATTCGCTTCTAATCGGTCTTCCTAAGGTCCGTCTCATGCCTCTACAGTCAGTCCTAAATGCAGCTGCGAGATTAATTGCCCGTCTGCCACGCTACTCACGCATTTCATCCTTCATGTTTGAGAAACTGCACTGGCTTCCTCTCTCTGCACGTATTAAGTTCAAAATCCTTATTCTGGTGTCAAAGACACAGCGGGGTCTCGCCCCCAAATATTTAATTGATGTAATTCACCGGCCTCTTTCTGTCTCTTCGCATCGTCTACTTCGCTCCTCAAACAGATTTGACCTCTCAGTTCCTCATACTAGAACAGCTATGGCTCAGTCCCGATCTTTTGCCTCAATTGGCCCCTCTCTCTGGAATACACTGTCTCCTTCTACTCGCTCTCAAATTTTAATAAGTAACCCCTCATCTTCTTTTGCTTTCCTCAAGACTTATTTCTTTTCTCTTGGCCTTGCGCACTGGGAGCGCCTCTGAACGGTTCACCCTACTAGAGGCGCTTTATAAATGTTTAAATACAATACAATATTTGGGTAGCAAATTTTCAAGCGACGCAAAGTGTTCAGGCGATATTAAGTCCAGGCTGGCCATGGGTATGGCAGTCATGGTGAGGCTCACGAAGGTCTGGAAAAACAAATCCATCAGCACCCAAACCAAGCTCCGCTTGATGAAATCCCTGGTGTGGTCAGTCGCAACTTATGGTTGCGAATCATGGACGCTAAAAAAAGGTGAGGAAGAGCAAATTCAAATTTTTGAGAATAAATGCATTCGAAAGCTTTTGCACATCTCCTGGACGCTCAAGCTTACTACAGAGCAAGTTTATCGGCTTGCTAGATCTTCCCCCGAACTCCTGGGTTCCGTCAAGGCTCGCAAACTCTCCTATTTCGGTCATATCATCAGGCTCCCTCAGGATTCCTTAGAAAATGCCATCATGCTGGGTCACGTTGAAGGATAAATAACTAAATTGTATTTGTTATTGTAATTGTGACAATTATATAGCATTGTCAGTTGCAAGCTACGTCTAGCATGCTTTGCCATGTGGACATCAGGCATCATCAGGCATCATCAGGCAGTTCTTCAATTCTATTATTAACGATCCTAGACGTACGTCCTCCGTACTCCGACGCCGTGGAAGACCACGAATTAACTGGATAGACAACATTCTTTCCTGGTCCCATCTTTCTGGATATTATCTTCTCGCTGCTGCACGCAACAGGCGCCAGTGGAGAACCCTATAGCTAGTCCAATGCATGTGACCAACCGTCGCGCAGCGACGTCGGTGTTTGACATGACATGACATGACAAACAATTTAACATTGTAATTAATATTAGCTTTTATCTAGTGACTATTATTACTACTACTACTACTATTATTATTATTATTATATTTCGGCCTCCTCAGTCCCGGGTCGTGGCACCCCTCGGTCAGCGGCCCATGGACTACTTCTAGGGCACTTTACCTATATATATATATTCGTTTATTAAGAAAGACAGTTGACAGAACGCAACAGTGTACAATGGCAATATAACAAGAAGGTTCAGTATGTACAAATTTTAAATAAAGAGCTAAAATAAGACAAAAATAAAAGGAACGATTAGACATAATGACGAAAAGGAGAAATTGACTAATGACAAAATAGTAGGAGTTCGGGGGAAGATCTTTCCTGGTCCCATCTTTCTGGATCTTATCTTCTCGCTGCTGCACGCAACAGGCGCCAGTGGAGAACCCTAGTCCAATGCATGTGACCAACCGTCGCGCAGCGACGTCGGTGTTTGACATGACATGACATGACAAACAATTTAACATTGTAATTAATATTGTTCAGTATGTACAAATTTTAAATAAAGAGCTAAAATAAGACAAAAATAAAAGGAACGATTAGACATAATGACGAAAAGGAGAAATTGACTAATGACAAAATAGTAGGAGTTCGGGGGAAGATCTTTCCTGGTCCCATCTTTCTGGATCTTATCTTCTCGCTGCTGCACGCAACAGGCGCCAGTGGAGAACCCTAGTCCAATGCATGTGACCAACCGTCGCGCAGCGACGTCGGTGTTTGACATGACATGACATGACAAACAATTTAACATTGTAATTAATATTGTTCAGTATGTACAAATTTTAAATAAAGAGCTAAAATAAGACAAAAATGAAAGGAACGATTAGACATAATGACGAAAAGGAGAAATTGACTAATGACAAAATAGTAGGAGTTCGGGGGAAGATCTTTCCTGGTCCCATCTTTCTGGATCTTATCTTCTCGCTGCTGCACGCAACAGGCGCCAGTGGAGAACCCTAGTCCAATGCATGTGACCAACCGTCGCGCAGCGACGTCGGTGTTTGACATGACATGACATGACAAACAATTTAACATTGTAATTAATATTGTTCAGTATGTACAAATTTTAAATAAAGAGCTAAAATAAGACAAAAATAAAAGGAACGATTAGACATAATGACGAAAAGGAGAAAATGACTAATGACAAAATAGTAAGATAATTTAAAGAGGTTCTGATGTACCAGCTATGAAGTGGATGGTATGCTAGTAAATATCCTTAAACATCAATCTAGGGAGGAAATTTTTTATTGTCCTTAGGAGGCAGAGCAAAGGAGTGTGGACGGTGACGAAGGTTATGGCTAGTGTCTTGACGTAAGGGACACAATGTACGGAGGACGTACGTCTAGGATCGTTAATAATAGAATTGAAGAACTGCCTGATGATGCCTGATGATGCCTGATGTCCACATGGCAAAGCATGCTAGACGTAGCTTGCAACTGACAATGCTATATAATTGTCACAATTACAATAACAAATACAATTTAGTTATAAAGTAATTAAAATGATAATTACCAAAAAGCAAGAGATTCCGGAGGGGCTTCAGTGACTGGAGCTGCTGGAGGGTAGATTTCAGGTGTAGCTGTATGGAGCCTTTTAATTTGTTGCTAATGAACTAGCAAGTCCTACCATTTTCTTATTCCATCTGTGTTTTACTCTAACATAAGTATTGCCAATTAGCTCTCTGGTATAACTGATTGCTAAACTTTCAATCGATCATTCATTCGACCATTCGATCATAAATCAATCATTGTTTTAAAATAAGACAAATATTTATCCTAATTGTTTTTTTTTCTAAATAAAGCCTGAACAGTTTTCGACTCAATAAATGATGGCATGGCTTAAGTTTAACGCGCGCATGCAAATGTTACCAAAACACGCCTGGTGATACCTTACAATACAGGGATTCTAACGCGCCTATTCCCGTAATCCGGAAATGCTCCTACGATTTTATACGAATTTTTGAAAATCTTAGAAATTCAATGCAAAAACGCCGTCTTTGACATATTTACGCATGTGCCCCTATCACGTGACACACAACTGCGAGTGTCACGTGATACAAAGTACGTAAGACCTGTCGGCATTTGTATAGCGCAATATTTTTTCTAACGCAATATTTTTACGTCAGAAAGACAAGTAATTGCATTATTCGTATAAATTGTATGAAATCGTATAAATTATAAGGAAAATGGGAACCCCGCAAATTCTATAGCGGATTGTTTTCAATATTTAACTTGTATAAATGCTATATCAAATGAAGTCCGCAGTAGCCATGTTCACCTTCTCCGTTCCGGTGCCAGGTCAGAGTCCGGGGAGGTCAAGCCGAGGAGACAGCAGGGTACTACGGTGGTAATTGGTGATAGATAGAGGGAGAGAGACGGCGAGAGTGGGAAGGAGGGAAAGGGGGATGGAGAGAGGAACATTCAAAGTCATAATCTGTTAGTCCTTTTCTTGGTTGCTCTTTGGGCAGCACACGGTGTGACCAGGGAATGTAAATATCCGAGTAGACCTGGACGGTTGGATTGTAAATAGCTGGCGAATGTAAGAAGGTTGAGCGGTTTGAAGGGCAGTGTACGTAAGAGATATGAAACCCAGGTTTAGACAGGTCTAAAAACTGTCTTCAACATAACATTTATACTGTAGACCTGTCTATCTTTAACATTAGAAGATTAATATTGCAGGATATACGAGCATATTATCTATTTGTCACAATGTCAAAATTTTAATAATTGTGAAATATTAAAAACAAGTGAAATATTGAAAACAATCCGCTATAGAATTTGCGGGGTTCCCATTTTCCTTATAATTTATACGATTTCATACAATTTATACGAATAATGCAATTACTTGTCTTTCTGACGTAAAAATATTGCGTTAGAAAAAATATTGCGCTATACAAATGCCGACAGGTCTTACGTACTTTGTATCACGTGACACGCGCAGTTGTGTATCACGTGATAGGGGCACATGCGTAAATATGTCAAAGACGGCGTTTTTGCATTGAATTTCTAAGATTTTCAAAAATTCGTATAAAATCGTAGGAGCATTTCCGGATTACGGGAATAGGCGCGTTAGAATCCCTGTATTGTAAGGTATCACCAGGCGTGTTTTGGTAACATTTGCATGCGCGCGTTAAACTTAAGCCATGCCGAATCCGAATCCACCGTCCTGTCCTTCTGAAGAATTTGGCTCGAGATTGCCAAGGAACTTTCGAATAGATCTGCAGTGATCACAGTCAGAAAACCCCGCTTACTAGGATGAACTGTGAGCGACGTATAAGTCTCAAAGGATATTAGCCTAACAATCGAAAGAACTTCCTTACAACTAGGCAAATAAATCAGCAAATTACAACTAAGCAAATATCTACAGAAATTACTTTTAGCTCAGCCAAAAATTGCGCAATGGACCGCGTATCTAAGGACGAGAAATAATAATGACGTCATTTCAGTGTCATAATGCTTAAGACCCGGCTTAGTCGATTTTCGCTACTAAGGACAATCAAACCCGCAGACTCTGCTTAACAGGCCAAGCGCCCTAAACTGTCGGCTACTGTGCCCTATACAAATTACGACAATAACGACAACGATGATAATAATGATGATGTTCTCGTTGTTGTTGCTGACACAGACATATTCATAATTATATTCAAATTTTAAATGACTCCGAAATTAACAATGAAAAATCAACTGTATTCAATATCATCCTCCTTCCAAAATTCATAAGTGACACACGACCATACGACAGAACAGTAATTGTCAGTGACGAACTTGCTCAAGGTCCTTCAGTACACAGTTACCGTGTCAGGGCAGATCCGAACCCCTATCCGCGTTACAGGCCAAGCGCTCTATACATTCAGCTAATGGGTACAACTACATGCATACCGTGCCTCATAATGCATAATGATGGTGATGATAATTCTATAATTATAATAGTTTCCTTATATGCAAATTTTTCCGTTGTATGACGCTACGTCACAAATGGCTTCTGTTCTACTGTGATACCGTTTGTGACGTCAGTAATACTCTAACGGTCTTGACCGTTATTATATAAGAGATCGTTGGTCTTGACCGTTATATAATAAGAGGTCGTTGGTCTTGACCGTTATATAATAAGAGGTCGTTGGTCTTGACCGTTATATATAAGAGGTCGTTGGTCTTGACCGTTATATATAAGAGGTCGTTGGTCTTGACCGTTATATATAAGAGGTCGTTGGTCTTGACCGTTATATATAAGAGGTCGTTGGTCTTGACCGTTATATATAAGAGGTCGTTGGTCTTGACCGTTATATATAAGAGGTCGTTGGTCTTGACGACGGCGATCAACGACCAACGATATACACTGCCGTCATAATTATGACGGGCAAATAGGCCTACACTAGTGATTTTAATAGTAATAATCAAAATCATTATCATATTTCGAGGTAATAAATTAAGATAATACAATTTTAATGTCGTCGTAATCGTGATCTATGGATTTCTGCTGCGCCCAGAACCGACTAAGTCCTGGAAATCACAGGCGCTTAGTCAAAACAAATTCTGCAGCAGGTGTAGTAAAATTGTAAAAATAAATCTAAGATAAATATCAACAGAAAATCTGAGAAATCTCTACACAAAATTATATTGCGTCTGAGAGACCAGACTATCCACCGACGTTTAGTCAATTGAGTTACGCCGAAAGTACGAGTTCGAGTCTCCCCGAAGGGCTACTATTCAACGACCTTGTTGGACGAAAGCCAATCCCAGATTTATTATTATTAATAATAATAGTAGTAGTAGTAGTAGTAGTAATAATAATAATAATAATAATAATAATAATAATAATAATAATAATAATAATAATAATAATAATAATAATAATAATAATAATTATAATTTTAATAATAATAATAATAATAATTATGTTACTGTCCTACCATATAATTATGAAAGTGTAGCATAAAAGTTTAATAAGGAAACTAAAAGGAGAGAGGTGAGAAAAAGATGAGTTTTAGACCCTCCTTACAGGCAGAGGGATCTGGTACCCGGGTGAAAATTGAGGGATCTTAGACTGAGAATGCCTAAGGCGGGATGTTCCCAACGACGAACAGTATGGGGAACGTGCTTTGTAAGCTCCCTAGCGGGGTTCAGGACGGAGCTCCGGCAGGTAACGCATCTTGAAAGTGTCAGTCTGAAATTGAGTAATTTTGGACTATATATATTGTAGCGATTCTCTCCCTCCCCTCTTTCTTTTGAGCTACATGTTTGATATCCCGCGATGCACGCCCACGCTCGTCGATAGCCGGGCTAGGGTGAGGTCCTATAGAAAGGCCGAGATCGAATGCTCAACACACACACACACACACACACACACACACACACACACACACACACACACACACACACACACACACACACACACACACACACACACACACACACACACACACACACACACACACACACACACACACACACACACACACACACACACACACACAAACAAACAACTACACACACCTACACACCTACACACACACACACACACACACACACACACACACACACATACACACACACACACACACACACACAGACGCCGAAACCGACGGAGACTGAGAAGAAGGAAGACAGGAAGACGACGCTCCGGAGACATTCCGATCCAGAGAACAGACGCTCTGAAGCGCGAATCCGCGAGTGGAATGAGTTGCTCTCGTCGACACGGACGTTGCGTACAAGCGTCTTCGGCGTTGTAAACGATCGAAAAAGTGTATTTGTAAGTCTATATTCGGACGTAACGGCGAGGGTTGTCAACTGTACATCGTTATCTGGCAAACATTTACTGGCGGCGGGACGAATAGCTTACGGCGAGTAGTTGTTCCTTTTGTCCATCTCCTGATAGACCACGGGAGCCTTGCCCACGGACCGAGGAGTTTGGTTGTCGGGTTGGCTTTCCTGGTAGCTGCCCAACCCAACCTGGCAGCCGTCACAATATCTCAGTGATATCATAGCCAGAGAATGCAGCAGGGCATAACTTTGGTTTAAAAAGTGGGGATACCAATTTCTTACATACATGAAGTAAGGCCGAGATTGCGATCTCTGGGAAGGTACAGTAATAATATATTGATTGGCACTGTTCAAAAAGTGGGGGTACGGTACCCCCAGTCCAAAAGTGGAGGTACGGTTACCCCTTGTACCCTGCACAAATTACGCCTATGGAATGCAGTACGTAGATGACAAATGAGAGTTCTGAGACAACCGAGCTCCGAAGATGCGATGGGCCCAACGAATAATTATACGAGGGTCGTGAGAGCGTCGTAAGCTCTCCCACCTGGGTTCGTAGCGCAAACTCAGAACAAAAATATCCTGTCGAAATAAAACAGGCCAGGAATCGAATACGTGACAGTGGTCTGGAAGCATTTCTTTATTATATATGATACTTATATTCATTGACAGAACCGAATCACGAGTCACCGACGAGGAGGGGGTAAACCTAATACATGTGCACCTGATCAGATCTATATGAATGCTAATGTTGATTAGCCTCAAGGCAGTTCAGGTTCCAGGACCCACAGCCACTGATCCAAATTTTTATTAACGCCATAAGCTGCAGCGGATGCCGCCGACCTTTGTTGTTTCGTGCCAGACCGCGGTTGCTATTATAACCAGAAGCAAAATGCGCACATGACCGACGGATGAAAGAATTAGCGTTACGTACAATTTACCTACTCTGTAGTTAAGTGGAGTGTAGGCCACATGACTACAATTATTATATAGATTACAATATTATACGTGCACGGAACGATGAGTCATTGCATTTCGGTCTTTGTTATGCATGAGTCGTTGCTTACTCTGAAGACCTCTGAGCCCGAATTTAGCTGCGTGGTCAGGACCAGAGCTTGATGGACACAAAGTCTGGTTGCAGTTGGCGCATTAGTTGTTAAATTAAGTGAGATAGTCAGATAGAAATATGGTGTTTAGACGAATTCACGAATATCTCTAGGACCGTATAGGACCACAGCTCAGCTCAATAAATGATATCCCGACAGAAAAGTTAAGTCAATGCAACCTATGGGATTGGGTCGCGAACATAACTATAGTTTGTTCACCGGGGTGAGGTCTGCCCTGGCTCAGTCTCGCTCTTTCGCTGTCGTGGGCCCATCCCTATGGAACTCCCTTCCCTTGGTACTGCGTGGGACCGTATACTTACTAGGTTTTCTCTCTCTGTCGTTCATCGTTTAAAGTCTTTTCTGTTTCCGAGAGGCTCACACGCTGAGAGCTCAGGACTCTGAATAGTTCGCACTGTGAAAAGCGCTTTATAAATTCCCAGATACCATACCATACCATAGCCCTAGCCTATAGTCTATTCAAGACATTAATTGAGGAAATATATGGGTTCAAGTCCTAGGTGAAACGGTCATCCAACAATAATTATAAATATTTGACACAAAATAATGTCTGATAAATTATTTGCACGGGTTCAGTTTAGCATACATTATGGCTGTTGCTTACAAGTATGAAGGAGCCTCAGCCCATGTTACTGTGCCATCCCAGAAGAGGCTGCGGCCCACACACCAAGGTATTAAAGTGAGCCTTTCATGTCTCTTGTCATCCGTTCTCGACAGCCCGGGTGACTCTTTAGTATCAGGAAGCCAGCACGTGTGAGACTCTCGCAGTTGATCACGTCAGCGAGGACGGCGTGACTGGATACTCGACCATGGACAAGCCCGCAAGAGAGTCCATGCAAACTATCCTCCGTCACTATATAATGTGGTGACCCACAGACAGTTGGGGCCTATATGCGTCAAAGGCCAGCAACAATTCTTATGCCTTGTCTTCAAATTGCAGACCACACTTTAATATCTATAGATCAGTTAGACTGTTAGACTGTCGTTCACGCAACGCCTTTGTGAGATAGCCGGCTAAAATGCGCTGTATTAAGAGGCTTGATACATTCATGCATACATATTACACACATGTATACCACATACATACATGCATAAATACCTACAGAGAAGAAACATTCCCCACGATAGAATTCCCCTTAACTCCATTTATCCTAGACACCGAACCCATTTTACATCGAAGGAGATAATCACAACGCAGAAACATTACTCTCAAAAGGATTACCTTAAATTCCATTTACCCCCAGACGCCGAACCCCATTTAAAATCGGAGAAAGTAGTTACAAAGAAGAAACACTGTCCCGAAAGGATTACGTTAAACTCCATTTACCTAAGATACCGAACCCAGTTTGCTTTGTGGCTTTTGCCGTATTAAAATGGGATTGATTTCACGTTGTTGCCCAGATGTTGACGTAATGTGGTTCGTCAGCCAATACACACCCACCCTGCCAACCCATTCACCCAAATCCCAACACCCAACCCCCACCCCATCCCACCACCCGAACCACCACCACCACCCACCACCAAACTCACCCACCCAGCCCACAAACATCCACTCACCTCACGCGATGTTGTTGATCATACGTTAGCGCGATATACTTGATCATAAGCTGGCGTAATGTAGTTGACCATAAGGTGGCGTGATGTAGTTGACCATAAGCTGGCGTGATGTAGTTTACCCAGCTGACGTCATGTAGTTGGTCAAACGTTGAGGTCATGCATATTGACCAGATGCTGAGGACATAATTATCATGCTGTTGGCCAGTGGTCTTGAAGTCTTTTGTAGGCAACCTCTATTGAACAGTAGGATATTGTATTTGATTGTAATGAAAGACTGAATGAATGAATGGATGAATGAACGAAGGTGGCAACGATTGGGAAACATTAGTGAGTGAATGGAATAAATAATGAATCGCCCTCACCACCATAGGCCTACACTTTCTCCACCTCAACACAATTTTCACAAAATCAGATCTGGCCTGACATGGAATGGGACAGGGTAGGGCGGATTCTCACGTCGTCACTGGCTTCTTCGCCACCACAATGCATAGGCCTACGGTATACCCTGCATTAAGACACAAAAAGCAAATTTAAACATGTCTACTCATAGACTAACCAGCCAGCTCTCGTCTCCACGCAAACACACATGTCACACACACACATACACACACACACACACACACACACATCTATACACACACACACACACACACACACACGTTGTGCCAATTTTGGACAACGTTGGAATAATGCTGGACCAGTGGCGTCGCCGCCTATATCTGTGGTACGGCTTTTTAAGGTGGTACGGCAACAACATACTTTTGCCGTACCACTTTTTGTCTGTTAAAAGTTTCAGACCCCCAGACTCTCTAATTTGCCATACTACTTTTCAAATCGTGGCGACGCCACTGTGCTGGACAATACTTGGCCAACATTATCCAAGTATGTACAGGCTGAGAGCCTGAGACTGAGTATATCTTAGCAGTAAGCCTACTTTTACTAAGATATTAATTAGATTGTCTTAAATCATATTACGTAGGCTATACTTGATTATTCGAGACTAAGCTCCATAATAATGAATACATGCATGACCCTTGAAAGTAGTCCTAAGTAATCTGTCGATTGATCATTAGTTATTCATCCATCTGTCTTCAAGGGGGAAAATTCATACGTCTGGCTTTTAATCTCTAGCTTCTTTTTGATCGATGATTTTTCTGTTCGAGATTATATTAGCGCGAATCAGTCAGTCATTGCTTGTGCTCTGCTTTAAATTCGGTTTGTCTCCATGCATAGACGCCTGCAGTGATCTCTATTAGGCCTAATAGTATTAATAGGCCTACATATCAGTTGACCCCCGCGTTGTATTTCAGGCGTCTTTGCTCCATGACTGGGAACAATCGGTTAAAAGATTACGTCATCGCAATTAAGATTAGTAAACGTCATTGTAACAAAAGATGACTTAATCGCAACACTTGCAAAGCTGACGTATTCATCCACCAAGAAGAGATGCAATTTTATGAGTAATGTGTCATTCATATTGCGCAATTTTTTTACCAATGTGGCCGTGGTAATAGTTTTTTAATTGCCCAAACGATTGTTTTGTTGCTGGACATAAAATGTCAGGTTAGAATCCGATGTAATGTAAATCGCTCAAAATTCTAAACACAACATAAAAGCTGATATGCGTTAGGGACTGAGCCTATAACCGGGTTTAGTGAAATCAGTTTATCAACAGCCGAACCATTTAAAAGATTTTGTGGAGGCGGAAAAGGCAATTGTCTGGAGCGCCACAAGTTAGGGGCGCCATTTTCACAAAAATTGCTTTGTTTTCATGTTTTTCAATCATTTTTCAATGATTATGTTTCATTTGAATTTTCTCTTAATCGCAATCTGGCCTTGAAATAGGGCTACTTACTCAGTAAAAAATTCAAATAGGCCTATATGCTACTGCTATTAGGATTACACAGGGGCGTAACTTTAGTCTAAAAAGTGGGGGGTACACTCTTAAAACTGCTGAGTTTTCTGAGCTATGATTTTCTTAGTTGTGGTGATAAACTTTATCGAACTATAAATAATCGCCATTGCAAGAGAAAATCTAGTTTAGTCAGCAAACTTTAGCTGAAAGAGGTAACTTGCGTTTTGGTAATTCTGCTAAAAATGCACAGATGCTTAGCGCACTGGAAATCACTTTGGGCTAACATGTCCTGAGAAAGCGTGTGTCTGTATATCTTTTTCGAACACGTGTGCATTCTATGAAACTTTGCTGAAATAGCATCCGCCAATAGGATGTGTAGGATTGGCTTATCAACTACGCCCCTAGTTCACTTAACCAGCATTAATCTGCAGCAGCTGTACGCAGTCCTGCCTAATGCGTTTTGCTCCAATAATAATCTGCATCGGATTTGAACAGCATTGATTGGATGTTGAGCGCTCGTGAATAGGCTGGTGCCCTGCGCTTTGCCGTCGAGTGGCGCTTCAGAAGTTTGGAGATTACGATTACGAATTTACGAGCATCAAAAAATAGGCTGCACGATTACGAAATGATTATCCGCACTTGTATTAACAACTAGCCTATATATTATTCTAGAAACAGTTCCAGTGCCGGCCGTAGGATATTGTGGGCCCCGTGCAGAGTATACTGTACGCTCTGCCCCATGACACAAGTCAAATTCTTTTTCATTAGGCCTACAAATCATTTTATTTTAGAAGATTGTTGACAAGGAGGCCTATAAGTCAAATTTAACTATACACAAGAATTCTGGGATATAGACGAAGTTCACTTTTTTAGGCCTATTGACAAAAGAGAAGATTTAATCGAAACCATAATATTATTATTAGAGTTCCCCCTATTGACAAAAGAGAAGATTTAATCGAAACCATAATATTATTAGAGTTTTTTTCATGTTAATTTTCTGTGACATTTCCGCCCCCTCCCCAAGTTGCGGGCCAGTAAGGCCAATGGTCGTTCGAAATTTCTATATTGTGCATCACGGCGTATTAACTGAATAAATGTGGAAAATTCTAACATTGCAACGTGGAAATAGGATAAGTTTTGCTTGTTGCTATGTGCTCGAAGTTTTACACATACATGGAAGAATGCGAATCACGCGTGAATTTGGCACATGTTATTCACACGCGTTTGACGCAGGATAGGCCCTATATTGTTGGAATATTATTCACCGTTTCAATTCAGGATTTGTTAGATTGAATCAGAGTAAGTAATCATCCATTTAAAATCAGCGCGTGGACAGGAAGTAGACTTGGTAGAGTACATATGGTTCTCAAGAGAGTTCTGCTGTAGCGCCACCTATAGCCTAGAATATGTATAACAGTTAATTCTAACACCCCAACTTTATACACACTCAAAAATCAAGGCAAAATCTTATTTCAGCAACCCCATGTCCAAGATGCATTTCAAAATGTACATGCTTGAACAGTTCCCTTGTTAAACAGTAAGCAATCATGTTTGTTGTTGCTATCTGCTCATCACGTATATATCATATACGTGATGAGCAGATAGCATCTGTTAGAGCAACTCTGTCTGATGATAATTATGATGTTGGACAGCATGTGGTTGGTCTTGGGTCGATATCCGGGATTTCTTGCAAGATCAATCTTATCTTTAATATTGGAGACAATCTTCATTGGTTTTCCTGTACACCAGTTTTAAGCTAGCAGTCTGTCGGAGATATCGAAAGATTCTTTTCTACAGACGGATCTTTCGGAATTTGACTGGAAAGTTTGCAGGGCGCGACCCGCCCGATAATTGTGTTCTGTTATAATTAAGCACCATCGATTGACACCTTGTGTTAGACACGGTGCACTGTATAGAAATTGATTATCACACCGTCGCCGAAAGCTTGGAATTTAAGTTAAGTAAGTAAGTAAGTATATTTATTAAACCGATAGGCCTAGTTGAAGATCCGCGCAAGCATAACACGTCATAAACGGAATAAATGAGAATAGGCCTACAGCATTCTGCTTATCAAAGGTTTCCTCATGTCATTGTCCGCACGGTTCAGGACCCTGTCTTGATAACGTGGTTGGATAGAAAAAGAAGTGGGTTTCTAGGTTGTATAGCAGCTTGTGAACTGGTGACCTAGCTGCCGGCAGAGCTGGTCAAAGATGGGACTGTGACCAGGGAGGTATCATGGTTGATCCGACCATTTCGGGTCAACCTGCCTATGATGGTTTGAATCTTATTTTTTTATCCTGCTGCTGAGCAAACCCCACCATACAGGGCTCGCATGCAGGATGATGCAGCATGCACGCTAGTCGAATAGGTCTGGGCCCTTAAGGATGTGAGCCTTTAAAATGCGTAAGCATACAACGGCCGCCTGGCCTTAGGCCTACAACATATCCGGGTGTTAAACGTTTCAAAGCAATGGTTTTTCGTGAAAGTTACCTCTTACCTACTCTGGTACTTGTTTTGTGCAAACATTTCTCAAGTTTCAGCGCGTTAAGTAAAACAGTGTACCAGCGTCAACGGGATATTGAAGCAGGCAACCAGCGTTTTCCGGTCGGCCTTTTCTCTGGAGCACATGGGACGAATAATGGTGATTCGTGATAATTTCACAAAATGTAAGTGCGTGCATCTATATAACTGTTGGCATTTCTGTTAACGTTTTCATAATTAGAAGACTTCTAATGGAAATTGTCGCGAAAAGTTAGATTTTTCCAAAAAAATTTGTTTTAACTTAAAGAATCGATTTCGGACGAAATATGTTTCGACGATTCGCTACGCACACATAGGCTATGCAGTGATCTATTTCTAAATGTAGATTACATCAGAGGTTTTCAAACTGTGGTCCGCGGACCAAGAGGGGTCCGCGAAGGATATGGCGTTGGTCCGCGAGAGCATTCTGAAAATATTCATTAATGAATTCATTGTTACCGAAATTGTAACCGAAAACATATATATAGCGCCACGCAGATCAGCATTCACATCCTGTGTTTTCAAATTCATACACTACCTATAAGCAAGCTTGTATTGTGGAAATAGTTTGCCTGTAATTTTTTTTAATTTTAAGTGATAAATTTTATGTTTTAAATGCTTGGGTCCGCGAGCTATGCCTAAAAACTAAGGTGTCCCTGGTCCAAAAAGTTTGAGAACCTCTGGATTGCATTAATTAAGTACTGCTAAACATGCCAAAAGTGCCACCAAATAATTCTAAACAATACATTGCATACCCCTCAGAATTTGAAGCAGATTATAATTATTTTTTCATAGTAGGTTTAAGCAGTGATGGGCACTAAACTATTTTTTTTAGTTAAACTAAAACTATTTTCCAACTAAAAAAAAGTAGTTAAACTAAAGGGGCATGGGTAAAATGCTGATTTGCTGATTGCTGATTGGCGAGGGGTAAAATGCTGATTAGAAAAATGCTGATTGGTCATGCTGATTGGTGGGTAAAATGCTGATTGGAAATATGCTGATTGGTCATGCTGTTTGGTGAGAAAAATTATGATAAAAAAATGATTGTAACAACAGAATGTAACAAATCAGTCTTTATTATTATTATTATCATTATTATTGATCACTTATACTGATTGGTGTGTAAAATGCTGTTTTGGTGAAGCACTTGCTCCATGACTTTGGACCGTCATAGATCTGGAAATACATTCTGTCACATAGACCACTGCCACATTTTCTTTCTTTTGCTGATCAACAATATGCCAACGATATCCATCAACTTTCCAATCATCCTTCTTAAATCTTCTGACCACGTATAATGAAGAATTGATCCTCCTGTTGGTCGATTAACAATTACATTTACTGACTGACTATTGAAACACTCGTAGATATCACTCATGTGTGCAGTCATTCCAATCCAATGTATGTGAACTCTCCAAAATTCAAAACTTATAATAAGCTACACAATTATTTGGTGGTATTTATAGTGTTTTAAAAGTTTGTTGAGTTCAATTAGCATTTGTCAATTAAAACAATATTGAAAACAAGTGTATTTGCTTCTGTGATCACTACTTGCTTAGATTTCAATCAGCATTTTACCCTGTTGATTTCAATTAGCATTTGTTAATTAAAGCAATATTGAAAACAACAAAGTGTATTGGCTTTTTTATCACAGTTGCCTAGATTTCTATCAGCATTTGTTAATTAAAACAATATTGAAAACAGCAAAGTGTATTTGCTTCTGCGATCAGCATTTTACCCTTTGATTTGCTGATTTGGCTGCTAGGTAAAATGCTGATCAGTCAGCATTTTCTAATCAGCATTTTACCCCTTGCCAATCAGCAAATCAGCAATCAGCAAATCAGCATTTTACCCGTGCCCAAACTAAAGTTGGCAACTGATTTTGGAAATTAGTTAACTAAACTAAAAAAAAGTAGTTAAACTTTTTCCAACTATTTTCCAACTATTTACGACAAACATTTTCGCAATAAAAGACGTTAAGTGAACTGTTATAATGCAAAGCGTCAATGACAATTTCACCTTCAAACTATGCAATGTGTACTGTTATGGCATACAGTTACATGTGCACTGTAAGTAGTGTATGAATTTGAAAACACAGGCTGTAAATGCTAAAACCATGCAGTGTTAAAATGTTTATTTGCTGACAGTGTTCAATGTTCACTGTGGAAAAATAGTTGCATATTGCTGATTTTTTTAGTTAAACTTTTTAGTTAGCAACTAAAAATTTTTAGTTAAACTATGGTTTTAACTAAACTATTTTTTTTAGTTAAACTTCTTCCTTAACTAAATTTTTTTAGTTAAACTAATAGTTAGCAACTTTTTAGTTAACTATTGCCCATCACTGGGTTTAAGTGATAGAATGTAAAAATGAAATAAAAACATTTCAAATGTGCTTTTATAAAAATTAATAAATATAAAATTCTTCATGAAAGAAAATGGATTCCTAGAGTTATTGTGTAATTTGAAGTTTGAAAGTTTGGGGAGCTCTGATTTTTGTATAGCAAGAAAATTGTATGCTCTCATATTCTTTGTCATATAAAAATATATAAGTGCAAATATATAAGTGCAGGGATGAGTTTTTGTCTGTATTGCATAATCTCAGTTGCAGACTTCATTCAGTGACCTGAGACTTCGAGTCAGACTTGTCTCTAATTTGGTGACTTGGTTGTGTGACTGGAAGCCAGCGATTCTAGATACTTGTGACTCGGGGCTAGTGACAAGCACTTTGATATGGTGTATAGAGTTAAGGATCATTCTCTAGTTGTTTTCTAATGCATTTATTTTTCTATGTGTGTAATAACACAGTTTTTAACCTAAACAAATAAATGACATTTTAAATTGACAGATTGATCGAGATTTTGCAACCGACTTCAGCTAACACGTTTAGCAAACTTTGACCAACTGTGGCCACAAACTTCTGTACCTTAAAATGATGGCACGTGACAACCTCAGGTGACTTCTTGCATGTCTCTGGTAGGTATACATATTAACAGTCTTGTTAAAGTACTGTGTGAGGATGATGATGACGACGACGATGATGATGATGATAAACATAATTGTGAAACACAGACAGCTGCACTCATGTGATTGAAATGCAACTAAATATCGTAGCAAATCAACACAGATTTTCCACCAATTTAACATACATGACTGCATGTATACCAAGAGTTTGTTTTTCTGGACATCTGGCTTGTGGCCAGAACGTCTGTAAGCCACGGATCCATCTCTAAAAAATTTGCAAATGGGCTTTGTTTCTCTGTATGTTTGTTTGCAGATAACTCTGTTCAATCCATTTTCATGGCATTTTGTTCAGCATAACTTACAGTATTGCCAATTTGATCATCTAATTATTGGTTCTTTTATGGAACGAGTACAGTGTGGTTTTTGGTAACACTATGTTCAAGCATGCTACAGACTAACTGAATTTTGTACCAATGTACACTACGGTACACGTCAGTACAGTTTTGGTGGACTGTGGAGCCCCAGTGGTTTAGTGGTAGGATGAAAAATCCACGAAATCCAAAAGATTGACAGTTCAAATCCTACTCTGGGCACCTTGGCAACCAATAGCCTAAAATAGTGCTGATGTGCCTTAAAGCCCTATCAAGGTTTGAAATGAATACAGTACAGGCATGGTATCGTCGCTAGTGCTCAATTTTTGTCACAATATATGCTCATTATATTTTTAGACACGTTATGGATCTTATGCCTTCCTTGTTGCCCAAGACGTTTGGATCCGAGTCCATGAACTACATTGATGTGCAGAAGGTATTATTTACTGCTACTTTCTGATTTAATTATTTAAAAAAATTTTATGCATTTATAATTTTAGTGTCCATGTTAAGAAGTTAACAACTCTATTACTGATTTTCATCACTGCATTTACCATGTAGACCCACACTGGCCTGGTATTAGGGTGCTGGACTCTCAACGAGTCAACCCCAAGATCACGAGTTCAATTTATTTACTTACTTATTTTATCATTTTTATTCTATGTTTTACAATCATAGCCTGTCTCTCCCCTCTACAATCTGCTATCAGACAAGTACTGCTGGGTGTGCGTCAAGCATACCTACACAGGTAGGGGCATAAAAAGGTACACGTGTATACAGGGAGAGAGGAGGGGTTCAATTTTTCCGGATTTCTGCATACATACTAAATGGATGGCCCCTTCTGACCCTTCATTGTGGAATCAGCTTTCTCCTTCGGTCTGGGCTGCCCTACTATCTGGTAGTCCTGTGTCAGCTTTTCTTTGTCCTAAAACTTGCCTTTATTCCAGAGGACTTCCACACTGGGAGTGCCTCTGATTGGTGAGCACTGGATATAGACGCTTCATAGTGGAATCCGCTTTCTCCTGCAGTCCGGGCTGCACTACTATCTGGTGGTCCTGCCACAGCTTTTCTTTGTTCTAAAAGTTTCTTTTATTCCAGAGGATTTTCGCACTGATTGTGGGCACTGGGTAGAGGCGCTTTTTAAGCTTTGAAATACAAAACAGTACAATCAGTGCTTCTAGCTAATGTCCCATTGTGTTTTTGCTATGGTGTAATAAAGAATATACTTACTTACTTCCTGCTCTGGGTGGTGTGAATTTGAAAGCATGCACTTTTCTTTATTTATGTGTAACTGATTGTTTACATTAGAAGACACTATGTTTATTTCTATGAAAGCAAAATATTAACTTGGTTTTCTTACATTTATTTTACAGCCTGGTTAAGTATGTCTCAGTACATCAAGGAGATGGCCGATAACCAGACGAGGACAAGTTCACCACCACCACCACCACCACTGGGTGAAAAGTCGGGTGTGTTGAAAAAATGAAGATCCTCAGTTACCATCAGCAGCGACCTGAGAGCCACCTCTCGTGTCAATGCGATTCTTGGAGCCTGTGCTAGTTCCCTCTATGCGTTGCGCATCCTGAGAGCACAGGGTCTACGTCCTGAAGCAATACATTTGGTTACAGAGGCCACCACAGTTGGCCGACTCCTATACGCAGTATCGGTCTGGTGGGGCTTTTCTGCAGCCCCCGAGCGTCAGCGACTAGAACGATTCCTGGCCAGAACGAGTCGACTGGGATATCTGCCAGAAGGTTCACTAACTGTTACGGAGCGCATCAAGCGGGCAGATGGAGGCCTGCTCCAGACAGTGGTCTGGAATGGCTCTGATGTTCTACGCAGTTTTTTTTCACCTATAGCCAACCATCACCCATTCAAACTTCCACCCAAAGACGATAAGAACTATATACCGAGAGTTCTATATAATGCAATATATTAAGCCCTAATAGCTTAATTTCGTCAAGAACTAGTACATTATTTATTTTTTTATTTTTCTTATCCAAGGTATTCTGTTCCTAGTTGCGGTGTGCCAACCAGTTTTGCTCAATAAACGAATATACTGCATAATCTGGACAGAAGAGTTTATGGCTGCAAACCCATGTACCCTGGTAGTTGCACTCATCCAGAACCTGAGCAATCTCGACGAGAGTTCTGTTTCTACGCCGTGATTTCTCTGGATATAATTTTATTTTGGAGTGTCCAATGCGATGACTGCAGTATACATGCTTGAACACTTTCTTTGTTTTTCATGTCAAATTTCCTGATGCTACAAAGTCAACTTTGCTATTCCTGCAGAGGGTGGTATATGGACAAAATCGGAACAAACCAGGACAAAAGCGGAACAAAAGTGCTACAGTTGTTGGCCGATTTACATTGTATCTCTTAATTTAAACATTTCTAATTAAGAACTGTCAAAATCAAATAATCGTTTATTTACTTAAGAAATTTTGTGTGCATGTTCTAGACATTTGAAGTGTATTGAAGTTACATTTATTTCTTATGTTAAAGTGTTGGAAAATTCATGGAATTTTTAGTCGAGGACATTTGTAGTTTTTGGCAACTTTATACATGTTCGGTATAATAAAGTTTAATATAATGCAATCCTTACAATATTACCGTTCCATGAAACAATATTTTTAGCCTGAATAATCATCATAAGAAAGTTCATTGCAGCAATTGGAAGTCCCATATTAAAGTATTAAGTTAAATGAAAATTTTTTCCAGTTTTAGCAACATAAAGCCTTTTTTCAGTTGAAAAACCGATTCTTGGCCAAACTTGAAATTTTTTCAACTCAGGGAAACTGTTTCATTTTGTTCAAAAACTGGCAACCCTGTCTAATGTGGGATAATTTCTACATTTGACCGTTCCATTTGACATCACATATGAACTCTCACCTGACGTTAAATGTTTTCACGTTATACAATATTTCACATGACAAATTTTCATGTGCCATTCGTGATAACATTCTGATCTAACTATAAGTAGCAAGCTTCATCAAATATGAATAAGTTTAATTGTAGAGACCTCTGAGTAGGTCTCTGAAGAGGGGCTATATACATTTCCAGAATGAATGAATGAATGAACTATACGAAGAAAGCTGCCACATCTGAAGCTATGCAGATCTAACAATATAGGCGAGCTACATAAACTATGAATAAGTTAATCCAGCTATACAGGCACATTATGCGTCTCGTTGGTTCAACGTAGTGTTAACTACCCCATATTTGCCCGTAGTTAGCATAATGGATATTTACATAGGCAGCCAAAGTTACAGCTACAGAGATCAAACAAGATTCCGCTATACATCATTGACAGTTCCAGTTCGCATAATGGATATTTAGATAGGCAGCTAAAGTTGCAGCTAGAGAGATCAAACAAGATTCCGCTATACATCATTGACAGGCCCAGTTCGCATAATGAATATTTACTTAGGCAGCCAAAGTTGCAGCTACAGAGATCAAGCAAGATTCCGCTATGCATCATTGACAGGCCCAGTTCGCATAATGAATATTTAATTATGCAGCCAAAGTTGCAGCTACAGAGATCAAGCAAGATTCCGCTATGCATCATTGACAGGCCCAGTTCGCATAATGAATATTTACTTAGGCAGCCAAAGTTGCAGCTACAGAGATTAAGCAAGATTCCGCTATGCATCATTGACAGGCCCAGTTCGCATAATGAATATTTAATTACGCGGCCAAAGTTGTAGCTGCAGCGCGCAGACCAGGTCTAAATGATCGTGCTAAGTTGGCTGACCTGAGCTAATGGTGCACGACGTACGTGCGCGTATTCGCCGCTCGGAAGCATTGACTTGAAATAAGCGAACTATCGCAGCAGCTGTCTGTATGCGCCACCCTATATAAGGCAATTTCTGTAGGTGAACCACAGGCGTGCTAATTCAAATCACCAGCAGCATTCAAAGAAGAATAGGCTTGATATTTTAAGGCAAATTACCTACATTCGGATAACCATGAAGATTTACGTGGAACAGATCAAAGCTTAGGAAGCTAATTTTTACCTATGAATTTTAGCTCTTATGTCCGCGGATTCGGCTGACATACCTTGGCAAATTTAAGAGTGTACCAATACTTTGGTCTAAAAAGTGGGGGGTACCAATTTCTTCTCCACTTTCGCTTTTCGCATGGTGGCCATTTTGAACATATTCCCTGTCAGTATTCTCATTAATTTTGGCTCTCAGTTTACATGTGTATCTAAGTACTTTGGCGGAGACTGCATTCTCTGGGAGGGCACAATAACAAAAATATTGATTGACAAATTTGACATTGTTTAAAAAGTGGGGGGTACAGTACCCCCCAGTCCAAAAAGTGGGGTACGGGTACCCCTCGTACCCCCACAAATTACGCCTATGGGATTACATAAACAATAAATTTACAAAAAGGTCATTTTCATTGGACCTTTTTTTTTGCAAGAGCTGAAAAGTACTAACGCAGGAATCAGCCTTCAGATTTAGTGCTTTGTGTGGCTTAATTAAGAACTGAAATTGATTTTAATTAGGTGGGGTAGGGGTGTCAAAATATTATACCTTGCCTGGAGCGTCATGAAGGATAAGGCCAACGTACCCTGCCTTTACTGAAGTCCTCCGGGTTATTTAGTAAGTCAGCCTTTCTGAAAATAGTAAGTCTTATTCAAAACTAGAGATGATGACAGATTTTGAGGATTGGCTGCAGTGGGAGGCAAAAAGAGACGTACCAAAAGGATCATCCTGGTGAGGAAAGGGTGAACTGACCAAACCTGAGTTCCGAGGCTTCAGCATTGGCAAGATGATAAAGTGCTATGAATTCTGGCAAGATGCCACCTATTGTGCAGAGCATATCATACGGTCTCTGTAGAGCATGGAAGGCGTCTGTGAAGTCCAACTTGACTAGTATAGAGTCTATGGACCCTGTTGGCGTCTGATCTAAAAAGCGCCTATCGCCGCAAGTAGGCCCTATAGGCATACTACTGCAGCTGCCTCGCATCCTCCAGGTATGCCCAACCTGCCTTGACGAGAGGTATGCGACTGCCCTTGGAACGGCATATGTATTTGCATATTTTGATGCGAGTCTGTGCCAATTATTATTATTATTGTTAATATATTAGTAGTTTTGTTTCACGGCCTTTACAGCATGGGCTGTCATGCACATGGATACGCTTCAAGGATTTTTTTTACAACGATTGAAAGCCCTTATAATTCATCGCAGCATCGATCAAGAACTCTGATCCTCCCATAAACTTCATCAGTTAAGAATTCGTATTGAACCAAGCATCAGCACTATCACAATATAGGCTGGGAAAAGGTTCTTGAATAGACGGCGCTGTATAAATGAACAGGTGCATTACATTATATCGCGAGAAGTTTCCCCACCGTCCACGAATCTACACGAATTTGAATCACATTTGTATTGTCTTATAAATTACTTTGCTAAATGTCGGTCTATGGGGCAGTGGGTCTAGCTGCTTCTGCTCTATAGATGTCCTAAAGGGGAAGGAGGGGATTGGACAAAAAGATTAATCGAATTCCAGTTACTGCATGGATGTTCTGGCCTACATTTGAATGTGATTCAAATTCCATGCATAACTGCAGCTTAAAATGCGCATGAATGTATATGGCATAGGCCTATATATATTATGTTAAACGTTTACGTTGCGTGATTTGCTATAATCAGAGTTTACATCGTTGTATTCCGATTCATATTTTGGAAAGCTGTCAAGTCGAGTCGTTTGGCATTTATGCGACTATCATCAGAGGCTCTGGTTATATGCAAGCAGTAGCAGCGTCTGTTTCCTTTATTCTACTGCTAGGTGTTCGCTGAAATAGGCTACGAAATCGGTTGATCTGCTGCACTTCGCTATTAAATCGACGGCATCGAACACAAGTGCCTGTAGGCCTATCTTTCTGTTTAAGAACAATCACGTGTTGAAATGACTGTTGAAATTTCTTGTGAAGTCTAAGAGACGATTTATATACATTGGTATTTACTTTGTTTATGCTGCAGTAGGCCTATAATTATATACTTTAGTCAATTAGTCAATATAGCCCTCTGCTATTACATGAACGATAAGAGTATGTATAGGCTACATACCTTTAAATGAGTCTTAAACACTGAGGCCACGTGACCTGATTTCGTCTTACAGACCCTATTGTTAGTTGGCATCATCATCTGACTCGGCGTGATTTATTTACATCACTGGTTAGGCAAACAAAAGAAATTCTTAAACAGTTGATTCACCAAAACATTTTCACATCTCTGTAGTGGAGATACGCGTATATAAAGAGAGTGACTTCACGAGACAGGAAAGGTCGGTCGGTCGAGCAGGAGTCCCGTTGATCAGTGTCTGCAGGAGTTTCGTTTGAGTTTGGCTGGAGTTTCAGTAAACGGGTTGATAGGCCAATATAGCGTACATCGAATTTCTGCAGTTGTCATTTGAATGCAATGATGAGAACACAGCGGAAAGGGACCGTAAGTACATGTAGCCTATACAGTATACATGTCACCATTCATCTATAAGTACTTGGTTCAGGCATGCTTATAAAGACAATAATCTACTTGGGTCATAATTATATTCGTCTGCAGTTCACTCTAGACTCGTTCTTTTGGCGAGTTGCTGTCTCTCAACTATTGCACTCATCTCGCACTGTCTTTCCGTAATCTTAAGCCGTAAAGCACACAATACAGAACATAGCATAGGGCCTATATAAGCGCACTCTTATTCATTTATTGCGTCTTACAGGACAACTTATATATAAACAAAACACCATAAAACATTTTGAAATCGAAAGTGACTCTACCTTAACTCGATGCGCAATCACCGTGAATGAGCGTCATTCGATGAAATGATTCATTCTGCCTACAGCTCCGCGTCGCACATTTGTATGACTTTGCACCGGTGGTTAAAATTATTTTAATTATAACAATAAAGAGTATGGATCCATTTAGCCGTACCTGCTCGTTTTCAGTACCGGTAACTGTTCCTTGTGGCAAATATTTTTTACTGTAGGCCAACGAGCTATAGGGCCTAACTGTCATATACAGCAAGGCGATAAGCACACGGTATAAATATATAATCATTATACATATGTATAGGCGTATGTATACTTGTATGCATGCATAATATTCGGTCGAGAATGACAAGCGGTTTTTACGCCGCTTGTGGCAGCATGAATCTGATTTGGCCTACGTGTTGGTTTTCGATCTGTTACTGTGGTTATGTTGTGCCAGCGCCCTTGTAGCAGCATGGTCGCGTTACGGCGTCCTAGAAATTGTCCGTGTTATTATTTGATATTATGTTCTGATGCGATGTATGCTGCCAAAACACGGTGTCTTAATTAGTCCATTGGGTCTATTGAATTGACTTTAGGCGTTTGGCCAACGTAGCTAGTATGTTAAGCATATGGCTTAAAGGCTTGCTGATTCCTAGGCAGCCACGTTCTTTGGGCCCATAGCTGACACGCATTTAGCCACTGGTGACCAACTACAGTCCTCAACGAAAGTGGCGATCAGGGTTATGATCATACTTCCATTTGTATGGATGCATTCATTGCAATCGTTCTCGTTGCAGCGTTCGTTGTGCGGAGGGATTCTCGGCGTGCTCAGAACGACCGCCATATTGCACAGTGTGTTACTTCTCGCCTCGGTCACGGCGATCCGCCGGAGTTCAGGTATATGCAACAATGGTATATTTAAGTGTTAATGTGTTATAGTTGCGTTTGTGACAACTGTCTGATGAAGAAACAAAAATTGATTGATTGATTGATTGATTGATTGATTGATTGATCGATCGATACAATTGAGAGGTTTATAGAATCTTCTAGAATTCAGCTAATGGTAAAACTTATCACTATAGTCTACGTTGCCTAAAATGTAAATGTACACGTGTCTCTATAGCGATCTATGGCCCCAACCCTGTTAATTTTCCATGCCTATATGGAGAATTTATATAGCGCCTCTTCAAGGCTATCTACTCAGATACGCTGAATTGCGGCACATATATACGTAGGCCTATGCATGACAACATTGTCATAACTTACTTAATCAGTTAAATTCGTATAGTAACGTTCGGTTAAATTAATATCTTCGAAGCCCTTAACCTAGGCTGAATATTTAGCTTTCTCTCATTTGTGTAGGTCCTGGCAGAAGCAGCTGTGATAGGGAATTCCAACATCCAGATCCTGAGAACTGCGCAAGTTTCTTGGTTTTCCGCACTGACTGTTCCTCCAGTCCACAAGTGACAGTTCAAAGGCGCCAGTGTCCATTTGGATTGCTTTTCCACAGACTTTCCAAAACCTGTGAATTTCCCTGGATTGCAGATTGTCGCTTATCGCCTTCTGTCTCTCCTTCAATCCCAACTCTTCCTCGTTATTCCACTATTAATCGGAATCAGATTCGGCCTACTGCCGGTATCCCCAGTGAAGGCAATACAGTTGGAAGTAAAAGATCAACTGGAAGCTATGTCGGTGCCTCTACTGAACAGGTGGAAACTACCACCGACTTCAAGACACGTGAGACAATTAGGAATCGTGCCAATCAGTCCAGTTTCACCGTTCCTCCTCTGTTTTCGGTGTCGGGAGCGGGTACGGTCAACCGAGAAGAAATGACTACGATAAGCAACGAGGTAACATTAATTGCTTCATCTGCAAATGAGAGCAAGAGCCAGATCGAAACCACAGCCAACATCGCTTTCAAAACGCATCTAACGTCTGAAGCCACTGTCCACCTCAATGATTCTGTGGCTACTATAGCAGTGACCGCAAGCACAAGTGCAGCAGATTCTACTCTAAGCTTTGGCACTACAAGAGCTTCAGAATACAGCGTAAGGCCTACTACAATCCAAGGTGAAAACACTTATAATACTGTTCGTCAGACTCAGTTTAATCTGAACACTACGACAACCCCCGAAAACAGCAGTACTACAATGTTAAAGGAAAGTTTTCGTAGGCCTGTTACAATTTCAACAGTGTTAGCTGAAAGGTCAGCATCTGCTGAATTTATGTCTAAAGAATGGGAAACATTTTCTACTTCGCAAAATATGGATATTAATACCTACTCAACAGCCCTCCTTGAAAACAGCCAAGAAAACATGACTGAATACGTCACTACTTCAGTAAGAAGTGGAACTGCTGAAGCTACAAGTAGAATTGGAACTCGTGATGCCTCAATGGGTGTAACTACTGCAGGTGTTGAGGAAAATTTCCATAGTGCAGCAACTGCCGACATCTTTACTACAAAGATAATGACGAAAGACAATGCCATTGCAACGGCGGACGTAAACGATAGTTTTACTGGAGTGACCAACAGCTACGGAAATCTTACTACGAAATTCGCTGAAGACAACGCAACTCTAGTCACGAGGTTACTCGAAGTGAGTGGTACCGGTACTCAAGCTATGACAGCGCCTGACGGTAGTAGCACTCAGGCAGGAGAAATAGCTGAACACTCTGTTGCAAGAACCACTGAAATTTCTAGCTATACAGCAGATACCTTGAATTCAGAGACCCAAGTACCGCTTGAAATGCCGACAGTCTGACGATCGCTTTAGAATACAGAGCTGAAAGTCAGGACATCAAATCAATTAAACACAGAAAACGAAGCTGTTGTTTCGCCAGTTGCTCTTCTCCATCCGTTGCCGTAACCTCAACGCGATAACCTGGTTTACTTGCTAGCAGCTAGAGTAATGACTACAATTACTAAGGCTTTTCAGTGTCCCTAAACAGAGTCAAAAGGCGAGTGATCAAATATGACTACTTGCAAGACGGAACTATATAACCCTTTCGGACATCATGTAGAACAGAATAAGATTGACTGCTGCATTGCTATTGGTAGTTCAATTCGAGGACGGCAGCGCTAGCGGCCGTAATCGTAACACTGCAGCATATTCTAGTTATTTAAATTCAATATCCAAAATGTCGTATAGATTGAGCTAGAGCCCTGCGCCGGCCGCGCCGCGCCGCCGCCGCCGACATTTTGTGGGCGCCGCCGCCGCCGATTTTTGTTTGTCGGCGCGCCGCCGCCGCCGCCGCCGACAATCTGTCGGCGCGCCGCCGATGCCAGTTTGATATGCTTAATTGTTATTGTTGCATTTTTCATGTTTTGCACGATATTGCGACAAATTGTTGCCTTGGTTCGAAATGGAGGTGGACATCTTGTACTTACTTCATTTTATTTTTCTGGGTTTCTTTGCGAAACTTAATCGGCAACACGAATTGGTGTCGTCAGTGTATGATATCACCAATTCGTGTTGACTTTTGCAGCAGTCATAGCACATATAAGTTCACTTAAACAGTCGTGTAAAGCTATATCTTGATACAGGTAGCCATTTTTTGATACTTCTGTTCCCGTTGCCATTTCCTTAATACTTTGACAACAAAAGCAATATGCAATGCATGTCTTTGTATGTGTACTACAGTACTACAGTATTCCCCATTCGTTACCTTCATGTTGAATAGCTTCCATAACTTATTAATTATAGACTTTGATGTCTGTAGTCTTATTACAATGGTGTAAATTTTTGGCTTAATGTTGTAAGGTTAGAGGAGTTTATAAGTGCAGACAATGGTCTATTTATGGAAACCTTCATGGTATGGCACTAATTCAAACGGAGAGCAGACCACTTGGTAAATTCATTCAAAAATTAACAGGGGCGAGGCCACTCGGCTATTGTATTACCATAGGAAAATGTAAATATTTACATTTCACTTCATGGCTTGACAGCAGCCTCTCTCACTGCGAGGATGCTGTTATTCGGCGTCTACCATATGACTTGGTGTGCAGGCCTGTACTGTATCAGTGCACATGCTAGTGTATTCATGCAATATGCAAATGCTTGTTGCTTCATCTGATTTCAATTTGGCAATACCTATGCAGATGTGCAGTGTAATTAAGGATGTTCATATTTGTAAGGCAAATGTCTGAAGGTGTCTTCTCTTTAGTCCCTTTGTATGTAGTTGAGCTTCACTGTGATAGGTTGGCTTTAGAGAACTTGACCCTCTTGACTGGTCACAGGACTAACGGCTGTTCAACTCTCATAGTAACTCATGCTTCTCTGACTAGGGCACGCCGCGCCGCGCCGCCGCCGCCGATATTTCGTGGGCGCCGCCGCCGCCGATTTTTGTTCGTCGGCGCGCCGCCGCCGCCGACCCAAAATGACCGGCGCGCCGCCGCCGACACTAAGACGTCGGCGCAGGGCTCTAGATTGAGCTGTCGTAATTCTGCAGTCATTATGTGACACTGAGTTGTAGCCTATCCAAGAGAATAGCCTACACCTAAGCAGTATGACTATGTCAGCTAATATTATTACTTTTAAACGCTGTAATTCAGTAGCCTAGGCCTAAAATAAGAGTAGGGCCTAAGATCGTGTCACGTATTCAGCGTCAATGTATGTATGAATGTATGTGTGCATAGGCGTTATGAGGGGGAAGAGGGGTACCCGTACCCCACTTTTTGGACTGGAGGTACCGTATCCCCTACTTTTCACGCCCATTGTTTTTGCCCATTATTATTTTATCTGAGGAAGCCCTCCAGATTTAAAACAGTTATCGAGCATTGTCATCAATGTGATCACCGTCATGATCACTGTCATTGCATGTTGTTATTATTGTTGTCGCTATTATTATTATTATTATTATTATTATTATTATTATTATTATTATTATTATTATTATTATTATTATTATTTTATTTAATTTTTTTTTGCCCCGGGGTATCAAGGATCCCCCAGGTAGATAAAAATATTATTATTATTATTATTATTATAATCGTCATCATTATCGTCATGATCATTAAGTCTATAAGTATTATTATGCTTGTAATATAAACGATGCCGTTATAATAATTTTATTTAACATTCGCGCGAAGCTGAAACAGTGAGAAATTTGGTACTCCCCACTTTCTGGACCAAAGTTATACCTGGAATAAAGGCCTATTGCTACGGCATTTCAATTGTGAAACACGTTTTTATTAGTAGGCCTGACTTTAAATTTAAGAATAAAGGCCCAGGATTGATAAATTTTTATATTCTTGAGTATTGTTAAATGACTGTTCATATTGACAGCCGGTCTTCGTCTTGTTCTTGCGAGACCAAGACCAAGACTTTGAGCCCCAAGACCAAGACTTTGAACCTCAAGACCAAGACCAAGACTTTGAACCTCAAGACCAAGACTTTTAAAAACGAACTCGAGTGCACTCGAGACCAAAAAGACCTTGGTCTCGAGGACAAGTCTGGAGTTCGGCCTGCATGACTTGCATTGCCATAGCCTGAGACTATAGCTACAGACTACAGTCCGTATACGTGCGTACCGCTTTTCGTATACGACTACATAGCAGTGATATTTTCGTTAACGTTAAGTAAAATTAGAACGGAAAATAATGATTTCCGTTATTCCGTTAAGTATAACTGAAACGATAACTGAAATTATTTTGAGAACGAAAACTGAAATAGAACGGAAATTTAGGACATCTGAACTGAAATAGAAGTAAAACGAAAATTAATTTTCGAACGGAAATTAATGCAAAAGATTTATAATTTACTTGCTACTTAGTGTCACTGACCTGTTGCACGTGCTACCGATACACTTTCTTAAGATCATTTTTCACTTAGAATTTTCTTTGTAATTTTAAAATAGTCAACGTTGTGAAAATATTTGTAGTTATTGAAGACCACTTTCAAAAGCAGATATAAATTATTTCGACCACAAGTAGGCTACTTTGTCCAGTTTTCTAGCTGAGTGTAAGAAAGAAAGCCCAGTACGGGATTTTTTAAATACTGCAAAGAAACTGATAAATCTGTATACATGCAGCGTTTTGGACCCTAAAACGGTGAAGATGTGCGGAACTGCACTTTCGGGTAAAAATTGGTGCAATATGATTCCGCATTTACAGCGACTTCATAAAAAAAGCTTACACAGAATACCAAGAATGTTTCAGACAACGGCTCAAATGTGGTGAATGCAGTGAAACTACTGCCAAGTAACTTTTAAACTGATTACAATGAAATTGATCAACATGTCGTGGAGGGAGGATTTCGTTGACAGCTTGGAACTCGTCAGTGATATTTTCGTTAACGTTAAGTAAAATTAGAACGGAAAATAATGATTTCCGTTAAGTATAACTGAAACGATAACTGAAATTATTTTGAGAACGAAAACTGAAATAGAACGGAAATTTAGGACATCTGAACTGAAATAGAAGTAGAACGAAAATTATTTCCTGAAGTAAAATATCACTGCTACATAGTCATGATGAGTTAGTTTTGACGTAGGCGCTAGTCGGCGACCAGTTTAAGCCTTGCTCGTGCATTCGGCGCCAGAGGTTAATACGAAACGTCTTTCAGGGATCGTCCTGCTCCTTCAGAGGAAACATGGCCTAGATTTACAACTGCATTGCCACACATGGTAAAGATCGTCTGACGATCAAGCGACAACCAGTATTTCAATTTTTCTTATGAGTCCCTGATATCCATGTTGATTTAGAATTCATTGTTTCCCCATAGTGGCATAGTCTAATCTTGCTATTAATATACCTTTTGATGCTAGCCTATAGGCCTATTGATGCCTGCCATATTAGCAGGGCATATTTTAACTGTATAACTAGTGGGACAAATGTCCCAGTAGTCTTAGGATTTGTCCCAGTAGTCAGGCTGATTTGTCCCAGGCAATGTATGTATAAAGTATAACTAGTGGGACAAATGTTGGAAGAATTTTAAGATTTGTCCCAGTAGTATTGTCGAATGACCCCTTATTATTGGTTGGGAGACCCGAGAAAGTTGTAAAAAAAGGTGATGACTAAAAAAAAAAAAAAGGTCATCAACTTTTTTTGGGAGATGAATTCCTAAAAAAAGTCTTCAAGTTTGCGGAGATGAATTCCTACAAAAAGTTCTTCGACTGATTTTGTCCCAGTAGTCAAAATTCCTTAAAATATGCACTGCATATTAGCCTATATATATATATATATATATATATATATATATATATATATATATATATATATATATATATATATATATATATATATATATATATATATATATATATATATATATATATATATATATATATATATATATATGCCTGCTTTATTGTATATATAATTAAAACCAACATATAAACGCTAACTCTAATCTAGCATCATAAATTGTATAAATCAGTCACACTTAATATGAATGAATACGAATATACGCGGAATCGATGCATAATTTAATCTGGGATTACCGGCCGTCCTTCCCTCCTTCCATTCCTCCCTCACTGACCCTAGCCGTTGACGGGCTGGTTTGAGGCGAGATCTTGCGTTGGCTGACAGACAGACAGACAGACAGACAGACAGACAGACAGACAGACAGACAGACAGACAGACAGACGTAACAACCGTAATTGTATTGTTTGATGCATTGGGTATGTGGAGAAATAAGACGCGCTATTTTTCGTGTTCACCAGAGGGCCGCGCTCTTGTGTATTATTGGTTGTTGATATGTAATCTTGGCTCGTGGGCCGTGGCAAGGAATCCATATTCACAGAAACGGAAACTTGTACAGAGATTGTATATCCGGTTTGCTTTCTTACTCACAGATGTCGCTATGCTTTAATTTTTGCCACCTTATATTAAATATAATGCTTGATTCTTGACAGGCAATTTTTTTACCCCGTTGATTTTCTTCAAAAATATAATAAACTGCAACGATTTTGTTATGCAAACAAAACGTGACATCACGAGCAACTAAACAAACTTATCCCTCCGACCTTTCTTCAGATCTCACTTCTTCCGCGCCTCACTCTTCTCCAGTCAGCAATCTTGGAATCGTCTTCGACAAAAACCTTACCTTCGCCAATGTAACCCAGCTAACCGTGGCATATTTGTGACCTTTGTCGACTAAGCCAGTACTTGACAACAAAACCTCCTGCACAATAGCCACCTCGATTGTCCACTACAAACTCGACTACTGTAACTGCCTTTTCTACAACATCAATTCTTCTAAAATAAAACACCTATAAGCAGTCCTCGAACGATCTCGCCAACGGCGTCACTATATCACAGTGTAAATAATTACACAGTACGTCGACTCCCGGCCTCTGCAGCAGTCAGAATGTGTGACCGACCGCCATCTTGAAAGAGAACGTTTACATGCCGATACACCGGAAACAATCACATCAAATATTTTTTAAATGTTACAACAACATTGAGAACTACACGCCGATACACCGGAATCCATCACATAAAATATTTTTTAAACGTTACAACAACATCGAGGACTTCATTAGAATTAACAATATTATTTTTAACGTTAATTTCAGTTTAAATCTATAATTCAAAAGCTATGTTTCAAGATGGCGTCACTTCAAAAACTAGTCAACAGGCAGCGATGGGAGTCGACGTACTGTGTAATTATTTATACTGTGACTATATCTACCAAACACCACCACATAACTTCTGTTCTCAAGCCACTTCATTATTTAAAGTCCCTCGGTGCATCCATTGCAAAATTAATGTTATCTCTTACGGTCTTACCTACAATGCCCTTCAAACCTCTCAACCCTTTTACATTCTCTAGCAGCTACCACCCAGATAAAATTATATTCGTTCCTCTTAACACCTTTCTCTATGTGGGCCTCCAGTCTTCTCCTCTCTGAAATTCTGCAACCGCTCCTTAATATAGGCTGCACCAGCTACTTGGAGGGAACTCCCAGAAGAACTCCGCCAGTTTTATCCTCCTCCTCTGTCTGTCAATTTCACCTCGGATTCGATAACATACTTTCCTGTCCGCCAGAGGGCTGCATCCAACTCGACTTTAAATAAGGAGTTTCTGTGCTGTGCCGTTTTGGTCCGTATGTTGCCTGGTGTGTTGTGGGGGTGAGAATCGACTGCACAGAACAGCGGCGGGTGTGGTGCTATAAACATAGAAGCATCCGAAGGCAGCAACATGGCTGGCGTGGTCGTCGTAAAATCGCCGGTGAGCGGCGACAAACTCTTTAGTCCTCCAGAAGAAATCCGAAGAAAATCCCATTGTTCGAGCATCGATGAGTATCGTACACTCTACAACCGGTCAATCAATGACCCATCCGGTTTCTGGGGAGAGTTGGGGCGTCAGTTCCACTGGAAGGTACCTCCGTCAGAGGACCGGTTCACAAAGTACAATTTCGATCCTAGGAAAGGTCCTGTCAAGATCAGCTGGATGGAAGGCGCTGTTACAAATGTCTGCTATAATGTACTGGATAGGAACATTCGGGACAAAGGCTTCGGCAGCAAGGTGGCATTTTACTGGTAAGTTGATGTAGGCATCTCTTGGTATGTTTCCCAGATCTGTGTGTCCATCGTACGATAAACGCTAAGTTGGAATGTAGCGGCCGTCCCTTCTTGGCTGCAGTGGAATCATTGGAATGTATGGAATGTAACTGATCCTGCTAACCATGCCTGAGAGGCCGTTGGCCGACCTCCCTAAGGCCGGCAGACAATCAGCGGTTTAAGTCTGCCTTCATCTCACCCTCCCTCCTTCACTCTTTATCTTCTTCACTCTGTCCCTCCCTCCCTCCCTCCGTCCCTGTTTTCCGGCATCACTCCCTTATTTGGTCACCTGCAATATTCTTCTGTCCAGGGCGGGAGAGAGGGAGGGAGGCAAAGACAGACTTAAACTGCTGTTGTCTGTCTATCAATCCGTTTGTCTGACTCGCAATGTGACTTATAATCAAACATTCCAATAAACAAATTCTTTTCTCTTCCTATCAATCCATTCATTTTCTTTTTCAACCCATCATATTTGACAGGCAAATACTCTAGTATATATATATTATATGGTAATCCTGGGTTTTAGCGTCCGAAAGTATTTACATTGCATGAGCGATGAAAACGTTTCACAGTTAAACTCAAGCAAGAAGTTGGAAGATTGATGAAAATATCAAATAAACTAGAAGCCGGATGATCGATTAAAATATTACATAATAAAAGTCAAATTAGAAGTTGGAATTGCGATGAAAATATATCGTTTTAGTGCGATATTATTCCCGTGTATGAGCGATGACAAATTTGATAGTAAAACTCGAACTAGAAGTTGGAAGATTGATGAAAATATTCAGGAAACTAGAAGCTGGATAATCGATTAAAATATAACTGACACTAGAAGTTGGATGAACGATGATTATTTATTATATGTTTTATTGTATTATTGTACTAGCTGGTTTACCCGGCGTTGCCCGGGGTTATAAGTTTCATTCGCTGTAGCGAATAAGCAACAAATTTAGGTATAAGTTTAAATCCGTGTAGCGAATAAGGAAGAAATTTAGGCGACCTGTGTGGGAGACTGCTTCGCAGTCTTGTGTACGCCTTCTGGCGTACAGCGGAGACTGCTTCGCAGTCTTGTATACGCCTTCTGGCGTCTAGCGACCTTTGCCGTGGACTGAAAGGTTTACCCGGCGTTGCCCGGGGTTATAAATTTCAATCCCTGTAGCGAATAAGCAACAAATTTAGGTATAAGTTTAAATCCGTGTAGCGAATAAGGAAGAAATTTAGGCGACCTGTGGGGGAGACTGCTTCGCAGTCTTGTGTACGCCTTCTGGCGTATTGCGACCTCTGCCGTGGACTGACTGCTTCGCAGTCGCCCTCTGGCGACGACTGCTTCGCAGTCGGGGAGACTGCTTTGCAGTCTCCCGTGGACTGACTGCTTCGCAGTCGAAGAGGGTGAACCCGGCGTTGGCGGGTTAAAGAAATTACACAATAGTTATTTTTTAATGTTACTTTATTTTAAATTTAACTGTAGAGCGTGGAGATAAACAACATTAGTTGTCTTGCCATTTGGTGCCAGAAGAAACAGATTGTTACTGGCCCGAACTGGAGAGCAGGCAACGTACAGCGGACGCCTTCTGGCGTCTAGCGACCTCTGCCGTGGACTGACTGCTTCGCATTCGCCCTCTGGAGGCGACTGGTCCGCAGTCTTGGAGGCCCTTGTGGCGTCTGGCGACCTGTGGGGGAGACTGCTTCGCAGTCTTGTATACGCCTTCTGGCGTCTAGCGACCTTTGCCGTGGACTGACTGCTTCGCAGTCGCCCTGTGGCGGTGACTGCTTTGCAGTCTGTTTGTGTTTGAACCTACCTGTGTTACAATTTTGCTGTAAAACGATTAATTTAGTTCGAAGCGATCGTTATTAAATTCTTTCCGAAAGTAAACAACGACGCTATGGCCATTATTAATGACGTTGGGGAATACCGGCGCCGGAAATTTCCAAATCTTCCGTACGCGTCCGTGGTGCTATTTTTAGGTATAACGTCATTGTGCTATAATTAATTTGTAGTAGGGAGTGGAAATTTCCTATGCCGTGGGGCGAGTTTTTGGCCCTTATCACCATGTTAGCGGTGAAAACTGGGGACGCGAACCCCTCCACTGGGTGTCCGATGCCGAGGCGGATACAGTAGTGAAGGTTTCGAGTGAAAAGGTGCAAAATTGTAGAAGTTAAGCCCGGTCAAACAGACAGAGAGACAGACAGAAAGCTGTCTTTATTTATATAGATATTGTATTAGAACGTTTCAATGAAAATAATTTCGGACGCTAAAGCCCAGGATTACCTATTATATATATATATATATATATATATATATATATATATATATATGCATATATATATATATATATATATATATATATATATATATATAGACACACACACACACACACACACACCTGCCATACGAATTCGATAAGCCAGACTCCATGAAGGTGGTTTAGCCAGACTTCACCATTTCACCTATCTTGGGTGGCAGGTGATAAATCACCGTCAAAAACTTAATTTGTTAAGGATTTTGCATTGGTTGTTCTGTCCTTGTGGGCATGCACAGACTTGGTAACACCAGACAAATCTGGTCTTCTGGATCTGAACAGTAACAAATCCAGTTGGTGTATGTGGGCTGTTTTACAAACCTCTGTTTAAGAAGTTTTGGCAAATATAATGAATACTTATATTATGGTAGAGAAGTTAAGAGGTCATGACTAGGTCCTGTCCTGTATAGCTGTTCAAAAATATGTTAATTATTTAAATTTTAATATACATGTTTATTATTTAAATTTGGAGCCACGATTAATTTGCAGCAATTAGTTTAAAAGCACCTTAAAATACTGTAGGGGCCTAATGTTGCTTTACAGTCCATCTCAGGCCCTTAGCCAGCCACCCATCCAGCCGTCCTTTGGACGGCTGAAAATCATTTTGGGCGGGCATAAATTGTGATATAATGTTCCTTCTCCCACACACGAACACTTCTCTAATTAGATGAGGTTGTTTCATGGTAATTGGTAACTGATTTGACTATATAAATACCTTGACCTTATGAATAATTATAGGGGTTTGGATTGGTAACAAGTAACGCCTGTTCTCTAGGCTATAATAATCAAATAAGGGAATTAAAAATTACAATCTGAAGTCAACAGATTGCTGTTTGTATCATTGTATATAAACAACACTGTTACAATTGTGATCAAAACCCAAAAGTAATTCAGTGTAGGGCAGTGGTGCACAACCTTTTTTGGTCAAGGGCCACTCAACGATTTCTTAAACCCTTCGGGGGCCAAACAAGTGTGACAACTCGGCTTAGTTCATGCCAAAATTCACGAAGATGACGTGCGCAGTTAAACACATAAAAGTAGAAATAAAGAGCTACAGAGAAAGTACAACTGGAGCACAATTGCGGCAGTAGCTACATAGTACTTCTTTATTTTTACAATACTGATAGTTTTTTCAACTGACCACAAGTCACTGTAGACTTAATGTCAGTGCCGGCTATTAAATAGTCGTTTATCCTGTTGGTCATCGCGGGCCACATGAGGACTCATAGCAAGCCAGATTTGGCCCGTGGGCCGGACGTTGTGTACCACTAGTGTAGGGGCATTGCAGACTTTTGCAGTCGGTCTCGTATGGTCGCGGCATCGGGCTGTCGCTACTTCATACGCTCACGGCATCGGGTGGTCACGACTTTGAATGCTTTTGGACGCCCTACTCTTTATTTCTGGCTAAGGGCCTGGTCCATCTGTGCTATGTTTTGCCAAATCAGTCAGGTTGCTCTTAAAAAGTGTAAATTTATATGATTTGAATGCCTAATTGATGCTTCTGAATGCAGCTGTGAGTAAAATAAACTAATATTTATAGGAATGAATAAATACTAATAATAATGTTCAATGTCTTTCTTGTGATTCTAATCTAGACCTGTAATTTCAGGTATCAACTTTATGACTGGTTAATAATAATACAAAATATTGATAAATCTACATTGCACTGTCACACTTGCCTCTTCCAAAAGACTCTGATGTTTGCACATGGGGGATGCTGGGTGCCCTCTAGTTTTCACAGCTGGAGGTCTACAATTGGCCCTTGTAAAAGAACACTTACCTATTTAAGTGTCAATGCTTGCATAGTTCAGAGGTCAGACAAAGGTCAGGTGTCGACTGAACAGTTTGACTCTTGTGGTGCTCAGAATGAAGAAGATTGTTAAGAAGACACTTGTTTTATGAATGACTAGTTTCTTCTTATTATTACAGTTATCACTATTATTATTAGAGGCTTTTAGTTAATGAAGGTCTAGATTTTTTTCTGCAGAAGTAGTATTGATGTTGAGCAGTTAAATTGGCTTGTGTGTGTGTGACAAGCACTCTGACAGAAAATCTTGGAGCACAGAAAAATGAATGTGCATTCTCAAGATTTGGAACAATCAGATTATTAGTGGTGCTTAGATGTAACAGACTTTTCTCATGTTCAGCATTTATCTGTCTGCCTATATTTTGTGAATACTTATAGAACATGCACAAAATTAGTGTTTTCCGGAGAGCATTTAGGATGGCAATTGGCTTGGTTGTAAGGAGAGCTACTGGCATATATGATAAACATCGTGGCAGCAGACGAAGCCTTCTTTGCCATTGATTTTCTGCATCGATTCATCTCTTTATCTCTGCATCCAGTCTCTGGATGCAGAAAATTTCCAAGTCCACATTGGTCTTGTATGATCATTGATTTGACAGTGGGTGGAAGACGGTGATAGTGTGGCGAATCAATGTTACGTTGGTTGGAGTATGCTTGATTTCTGCTCTTGAGATATGAAACACCAAATGTCAATATAAAAAATTACAAGTGCCATGCAGTAATACTTACTCAGCCTTTTCTGAAATGTCGTTATCGGTAGTGCTGCATTTTATCAGTAAAACTTACTCATCCTTTTCTGATATGTTGTTATCATTAATGCTGCATTTAATCAGTAATTGCTTACTCGGCCTTGTTTGAAAGTTACCTCTAGTGCTAAATTTCGTAAGTGTTACTTCCCTAGCTTTGTTACATTATCATTCTGCATTTAATGCATATTGTTCAACTTCAATTGTAAAGTCATGGTCATGCTGCACTCAAGTGTAGATTCAGGCAGCCATCAGTATTAAGTATTACTGACTTAATTTTCTTAGCCTCAGCATATGAGGGCGAGCGGCCAGTCCTCTACCTCGCTGTCTTATCTTCCCACCAACAGTGTAAAGTCAGTGTACTCATTATAGCTGAGTTGCTTAGCAGATCTGAAACAAAATTTCGGCCCTGGCAGGGATTTGAATCCCCGACTTCTGAATTGACAGTCCAGCATGCTAACCCCTACACTATCCCACACCCCTATTACAAATTGATTTAATAATTACTGAATGCATGTGATTGATGATGATTTCTCAAACATCAAGTAGAAGTGTTGTCATAGTCATGTTTAGGATGTATCACTCTCAGAATTTTTATTTCTTTATCTCTTATGCTGCAAATGTAACTCAAGGGTTGCACGTTGCACATTAACTCTGAGGTCGGGGTTCAACTCTGTATCAGGATAGAAAGATATATCGAGATTTGTGTTCTACTTGTGCATCTAGCAAATTTGGATAGAAAATAAGTACACTGACTGTACACTGTCAGTGGAAAGATGGCAAGGGATAGAACTAGACACCTAGAGTAGGCAGGTGAAGTAGCTAACACTTATAACCATGACTGTGTCTTGGGTCTATCATAAGCGACTTCTTTTCTTACAAATGCAAAGCAGTTCAATGTCGTGCCTCTGCTCCTTTTCCATTACTTTGTTGTTCAATAAATACCACTGTCGTTTCATACATCAGGATTTCCAGTTTAGCCTCAACATTTTTATAGTGGAAGATCAGGGCTATGGGTCTGGAACACGCAGCACTATGCGAGCTAAGGAGTTTTGGATGCGTTGCAGCGTGTTGAGTTCATGGTCTAAGAGACCAACAAAAACAGAAAGTTTTGACAGTGTCTGATAGTGGCACAGCAGTTCTGGCGAGGTCGATGCTAGAAAGTGAAGGGAGAGAATGCAGGCACTGACGTAAACTGAACAAATTGCCTCGGAATTGTCTGGGTTTATTGCCTATGAAGTCTGGCATGAGTTTGCATTTTGCTGGCATTACTTATGATTTGCTTTGTTGTAGGGAGGGCAACGATCCGGATGACTGTTCTCAGATAACTTATGCTGAGCTTCTAGATCGTGTCTGTCAGTTTGCAAATGTTCTCAAAGCTCATGGTAATATTTTGATTATATCAAGTAAGAGTTTCAGGGTAGGAGGTGTTTCAGAAGCTATTCATAAATAGCTATTCATAAATTCTTGTTATTCTTGTGCCTGCTTTTATGGAACCATTTAGACCATTTCCAAAATCATAAGCTGCTGGCTACAAACAACAAATTATTTCTGTAATAAAAAAATTGCAGAGTTTGAGCACTCAGAAGATTAGGATTATATTCATCGATTTCATTTATTTATGCAGAATGGCATTTTTTATCAGGTAGTCGTGTGCTGTTACAAACTTGATTTTATTACATTTCTTGCAGATAAAAATGTTCTCTATATAAAATAAGAACAAAATTTAGGCCATGATTTTCTTCTGAAACTGGTCTTCTGCCTTTCATTTAGAAATCATTAGGGGTTGATGAGGTTCTGACTTAAGGAGTGCCCAAGATTTTCACCATAGAGTGAATGTGATTATCATCTTGAATAGTTTACATTTTATAAGCAAGAAATTAGATAAGGTAGAATTAATGGTAATTTCTGCACAGCAGAACTGTGTTTGCTAAAGCCCAAGAGTGTATCTATCCACTGTGGATGTGACTTTGTTGGCTGAGCTCTACATTCATTCATTCATTCATTCATTCTGAAAATTTATATAGCGCTCCTTCAAGATACCTACTCAGGTGCGCTCCCAGTTCAGCCATGGCTAAAAAAGAAAGACTTGAGCGATTTATGAAATGCAGGCAAATTATTCAGAGGTAGTAATCGCAGTTCCAGCGGGAGCCCATTCCAAGTGGAGGGACCCACAACTGAGAAAGCCCGGCGCTGCCCAATAGAAGAACGAGCACGCGGGACCAGGAGCTCCCCTCTGGCCGAGGAGCGTAGTGCCCGACGCGCTACGACGTCGGATACCGGGCGGCAAAGGTCACGAAGGTAAGATGGAGCGCAGCCTAGAAGACAACGAGAGACCAAGGCAGCGATCCGATAGGA